>CM053574.1:36560330-36640150 GCA_028646485.1 Cryptoprocta ferox | reverse complement strand
TAGGTTATTTTGGTTCTTGATTCCCTTGCCTTTGGGGATGTGTAGCATAGGAAATTGCTGTGGTTGAGGTCATAGAGGTTGTTTCCTGCTTTCTTCTCTAGGGTTTTGATGGTTTCCTGTCTCACATTCAGGTCCTTCATCCATTTGGAGTTTATTTTTGTGTATGGTGTAAGAGAGTGGTCTAATTTCATTCTTCTGCATGTTGCTGTCCAGTTCTCCCAGCACCACCTATTAAAGAGGCTATCTTTTTGCCATTGGATAGTCTTTCCTCCTTTGTCAAAGATTAATTGGCCATACATTTGTGGGTCCAGTTCTGGGCTCTCTAATCTATTCCATTGGTCTATGTGTCTGTTTTTGTGCCAATACCATACTGTAATGTCATCTCTTTCTTAAAGCTTTCTAGTTGTCTCTTTTAAGAAATTCTCAGGTCCAAATTGATGCTATTCATATCTTGTCTATATCTTATTTCCTCTCTTAATGCATACATCTTTCTCAGGATTATGTCCTCTTTATCTCTTCATTTCCCATAATACTTACCACAGCACAGAGTTGGTAGTAATGCTTCTCCAGCCATTATAAAAAGACAGACTGCAAGTTCATGACTTTTCATGAAATTAGCATCAAACTGTGGTGTCAGGGCAAGCTGGAGAGAAATACCTGTAAGGAAACCTGAGATGGAATCATTTGCTTACCTGGGGTGTATGGTCTATACATTTTTGCAGAGTTCATTACCTCTACTTCTTATAATGGTCAATCAATATTTTTAAAACTTCATGGGTAATTTATCTTCTTAGATAATCACCTTTAGGTTATATGGTTTATAGTCTTGATGACTAGATTTTATTTTTTTTATTAATAGATGTGAAAAGAATTTCCTTAATTTCACTGTCTTCCCCATAACACATGATCCATGAAGCATTGTTCTCCACAAAAATTACACCCAGGGGAGAAACTGTTACGTGGTCTAACATGTTAAGATAAAGATGTCTTCTTGGTGAGACCTCATCTTTTCTTGGCTCCTTTTCATATGTGCTAGTATTCCTTAACATATCATTCTTCTTCCAGATAACCTAAAAAATGTATGTCTAACACAGAGAAGAAATGGCTGCTGATCTTCAGCTGTGTTGGGAAATAGACAATGTAGTTTCTTAGAATTCTAGTCACATACCATCTTATAGTTGATTTTACCTGAAACTCTTACCAGTTGTTAACAGAGATCACAATGGATTCTGAGAAAGCTTTCCTCGTGGGGCTGACATGGGGGAAAGGCAATAGTAGCTGCTGTTATTGGAGCACAGAGCTCTCCTGGGCCCATCTCCCATCTTTTAGATGGAAAAAAATAATCTGAAGTAATTCTGTTTTTAATTTTTAAAAATTTATTTTAGAGAGGGAGAGAGAGAGTGTGAGCAGGGGAGAGGGATGGAAGGAGAGAGAGAATCTTAAGCAGGCTCCACTCATTGTGGAGCCCAAATTGGGGCTTGATCCCACAACTCAGGGATCATGACCTGAGCCAAAATCAAGAGTCAGACATTCAACAAGTGCCACCCAGGCACCCCAATTCTATTTTTAATTTTGAGGAATCTCCATACTATTTTTCACAGTGGCTGCACCATTTTGCATTCCCACCAACTAGAGGGTATAATCCTAAGTTAAAGAAGTTAGACAGAGAAAGTCAAATACCATAGGATTTCACTCAAATGTTGAATTTAAGAAACAAAACAAGTGAACAAAGAGACAAGAGGGAAACAAAAAATAAAAGGACAAACAAAAACCTAGACCCTTAAATACAGAGAACAAACTGATCGTTACCAGAGGGCAGGTGAGTTGGGGGATGGGTGAAACAAGTGAAGGGGTTTAAGAGTACACTTGCCATGATGAGCACTGAGTAATGTATAGAATTGCTGAATCATTATATTGAACACCTGAGATAATACAACACTATGTTTATCATACTTCAACTTTAAAAAAAACTATGTCAAGTTCTTTAAAAAGTAATAATCTGAGGAAGAAGGATAACAGAAACTGTCACTCTTAGTGTGTTGGAGAAAGGGATTTGGAAAACATAGTCTAAAAACTTTTATTCCCAGGGGAGTGTCAGGACTATGTGGAAATAAATTATAATGGTAGCCAGAACCTGAGTCCTGAACAGGCCATACCACGACACCAGGAACACAGTGCCTTCCCAAGAAGAACCAGATCCTCATGATGTCTCCCCTGCTTCCCACTGCGAGGCTAGCAGAGCATCAGTAGCAAGCAAGTGGGACACTGCCAGGAGAGCTGTCACTAGGCACAGCACAAAGAGAAGTTTCCAAACTGAAATTCAAAGAGACATTAATTAATGCTTTCTCTAAAGCCATCCCCTCCACTAAACACAAGATATCTCTAGGTGTCTTGAGACCTTTGTTATGCTGAAGGTAATCACAGCAGTAACAAACCTTAAACCCAGCCTAACTCCTAAGAGGAGTTAACCACACCAACCACAAAACAACACTAAAGGCCTAGCAGAAGAAAAGGCATGACCCCTTCCAAGCATAAAAATTACTTCCTCAGTCTGTACTTACTGACAGAATCTGTTTCCCCTGCAACAACAACAAAAAAAAAAAAAAAGTATAAGGCAGAGCCCCAGGGTTGTAGTCTTTGCACACAGTTGTTGGGGCCGCCACTCTCCCCTCTAGGAAGAGCCCAGGCTGTCCCTCTTTTCATCCAGTGTTCAATCCAAGATACCTCATTACATTTAGTTGTCATGTCTCCTTCCAGAATTCGAACTGTGGAGAATTTTCTAATTCCCCGCATGACTTTCAAGACACCCCAGGTGGCAGAGGGATCTGTACAGTGACCCCACCTCTCCGAGGCTTTTGAGATTTTTAATATAATCTTTATGTATCTTTAATTTGTGTGCTATTTATATTTTAAATATAGGTAAAATATATTTTAAAATAAGTACTAGGACGTCTGGGTGGCTCAGTCATTTAAGCAGCCTACTTTGGTGCAAGTCATGATCTCACAACTCTCTTGAGGTTGAGCCCTGCTTCAGGCTCTGTTCTGACAGTTCAGAGCGTGGAGCCTGTTTCAGATTCTGTGTCTCCCTCTCTCTCTGCTCCTCCCTGGCTTGCGCCCTGTCTCTGTCTCTGTCTCTGCCTCTGTCTCTCTCTCATAAAAAATAAACATTAAAAAGAAAAACTGAGTGCTAAACCAAAAGTTTTGGAACTATGGAACAGAGTCTGAAAACCACTGAGATGGAAAATCTCTGCTATTTCCAAATCTCACATTCTGGGATTCTGAGACACCAGATATGTAGGGGAAAGTAGGTCTTCTCAACATGTATTTATATGACAGCCAAATTTGATATAATTGATCCATTCCAAAAAGCAAAAGGAACTCAAAATAATCCAACTGCAAGGTATATAAGCAGCTAGATAGTCTTATTTTAAATTTGTGGAACAAACCTCTGAGTAAGAGATGCCTTTGCAGCTACCTTCTCAATTAGATTTGCTCCACTGACTCTTCAAGTTTTTGTTCTTGCCTTTTCCTATGGAGCCTGAAAGTATTATCCCTACAAATAAGGTGGAAAGTTCTGCTTGTTAGAAGTAGATAAAGAGATTATATGCCTATCTCTATGGTATCTAAGCACCCTACCAGTTGAGGAATTGAATATATCCACATACAAACGTGCAGTTTGCTCTACTTATCCACTCTCTCTATTCTGTTCTCAAAAATTGAATTGTGATAGACTTTATAAAAAAAAACACAATGGCTGTTCAGATCAGTATTTTACTGATTCTTATGGAGTAGATTATAATCAGGCATGCCCTTTTTTGATTTGAACAAGGAAAGCACAAAAGCCCATTGAAAGAAAAAATAATTCAATATTCCACTATGACTCCAGTTATGAAGTTGGATAGTAATTAATAAACAGCCCTTGGGGGGACTTCCTGTGTTGCATTTGTATTATTTTTCTTAAATTAACCATACAATAACTCACAATGAAAGAATGACATGCATCTCTGGTGAATTATGAAACATCTAACACACTGATGGAGGAAAAAACTCCCTTAAGGATTCCAACATGTATTTAATTATGTATGTTCATGACTTCTCTTTTTAAAATTTAATTGATAAGATTCTATCTTTTGGAATCACATGAAACCTTTTCAGAAAAAATCCTCCTGATTACCCCACCAGGCTTTTTTTGCCTGTTGGTATTGCAAGTAGGGCAGTAGGGATTGTACTTTAGCCAGGACTTTGTACCTGATTTTTTAAAGTTTACAAAGTATGGTGCTCTGGTTGTTTATGGCCGCATGACCAGTAGCCCTAAAACTTAGTGAAGTAAAATAACTATTTTATTTTTCTCATACTTTAGGGGGTCAGGAATTTGGAAAAGTCTGGAAGGCAACAGTACTTAGTCAATGTTTCTCATGTGGTTCCAGTTAGATGTTGCTTAAATTTACCATCAGCTGAAGGCTTGACTGGGCCAGAGCATTCAAGATGACCCAATCCCAGTAAATGGCTGGCTTTTGGTTGGGGCATGTATGTGACCTCCTCATGTGCAAGGGCATACATAGCACAGCATGACAGTTTGGTTCCAAGAGAGGTAGTCACAAGGGGGAACATCTGGAAAGCAAGTTTTCAGGGAAAACAAAGAAGAAGTAGCCAGCTTCTTCAAACCTAAACTCACAAGTTTTGCTGTAAGGTTCACATTCAAAAGGAGAGGTTATCTTCATCTCTCAATGGGAGGAATGTGACAGGATTCAAAATGATCCATAATGCACTACATATGGTGATCCTTCAATGACAACTTAGACATACAGTATTTATCAATTTAGCTAAAGAATTATCAATGTATCATCCACATCTTGTTATTGCAATATCAAAAATCTTTTCTATACCCACCTTCTTTCTAGTTGTGTAGCTCATTTTATATGCCTTAATGTGAATATATTTGTTCTAAAATATAATCAATAATACTTATTGTAGAAAATTTCAAAACACTGAAAAATGTTGACAGAGAATATGCCTTGCCTCTAATCCAATCATCTAGTGATACCCATATTTTGCACTTATAGTAAACACATTCACTTTATATAATTTTGATAAATTGCTTTTTTTAATTTAATAGAGTTAAATATTTCAGAACATAAAATTGTTTACATTTATTTATTTTGAATATTTTCATTACTTTTTAAATAATCTTGCATTGTCCTGCTAATTTCTTGAGCAGGATACAAAACAAAATTTAGCCTGACTTTCCTGATGGTTCACATCCACTATTGATATGACATTGACTTTGATAAGATAGAAATGCAGATAAGGTTGGTAGGAAACACATGATTAAGTAAATCAACTTGTCAAGAAATGGTGCTGAAAATGGTCCAGTTCCAACTTCCTTGATCCAGAATTCTAATATTGAAAAGGAATCTGAAAACCAATATTTTTTAACTTAATTCCTTTTATAACTTATTTGTCAGTAAAAACTGATCAAATCTGGTAAGAGACTATTTATAATCTTTATACCAATATTATGTGTACTTATTCATACCTTCTGCTGCAGAAATATTAATATTCAGTTATAGATTATAGCCTGAGATTCCAACTGATGATTTATGTACTGTGTTAATTTTCTAAAATCTGGAATCAATTCTAAAAACAATAAAATCTGTCTTCAATGTTTTCCCAAAAAGTAATAGTAGCAATTAACATTTATCAAAGCAGTGTTAAATACTGTTTTAAGCCATTAATATACATTTTTGTTCACTTTAGTCCCTAAATAAACAAGTGTGGGTGATTACCTGTCTCTCAGGTGACACTAAATAACAACTAGCAAGTGTGAGAACTATGATTCAACTTGATCCCCACGCCTCTGTACTTACCTTGTATATTAATTTGCCTGAATTCCATTGTCAGATGTCTTCCAGACTGGACTAAAATACCTTCAGCGGGGCAAAAGGATGTCTTTAGCATTTCACTTCTCCCCACTCTTGAGTTATTCTTAATTCCTGTTAATTCCAAGAAATCTGTCATAGTATTCAGGTATTCCCTGCCCTGCTGTTACCCTTCTGAGATGGTCTCCTTTTAATTTTGCTAGTTTTTTCCCCCCTCTGTTGACAACTTCTTAATTTCTAACATCCCCTACTAAAGACATTGCCTAATTCAATCTTCTTTTCTGTGTTTGTTGTTTAACATAAATATGACCAGCCATCACCTCAAGGTAAAATGTCATGTCCAAGAATAAATTCACATGGAAATCTCTAAAGCCTTGAAAAATGTGTCTTCACGAAGGACTCTAAAAGAGATAACAAATGAGAAATTGCGTCATACAATACAGAGAAGAAGTTTTTATAAAATTATCTTTGTCAAAACTGTATCTTTCTCCAGTTGTATTTCTCACAGCAATAGCTTTTTTTTCTGTTCCTTTCTTAACCTTTGTTTGTTTGCAATTATCTGACTTCATCTTTTTGTCAAGTCCCCAAATCCTCTTATATCTTAATTTCCCTTTTTTGCATTCTGGAACTATTATTTCCTTCTCTGAGTGGCTCCATGTTAATTCTTATGTCAAGTAGCTCACTCCTTCTTTCAAAAAAAAACTTTCCTAGAAGGTTGGTGTAGGTTTTGGGGGAAGTTTGCTTAGGTGTTTGTTTCAGCCATATATGTCTTTCTTGCGATGTTGTCTATTATGTCTTTCTGTTTATGAAATAGCCAAAATTGAGATACACTGATAGACAAAGCATTTAAGCTCTAACTTCTAATGATTTCTTTTTTCTCCTGTATTTACTGTCTCCATATTTGATCAGGCCTATATTGTTCAGCAAAAGTGTCCTTTGCTTGTTTTACTTATTATTCTAGCTTTACTGTGATTACCATCTTATTGAGGGTGAAGAGGGGAAATTATTTATCAACTAGGATAAGAATGAAGTTGACTTCTATAGAGGGAGGTGATGATCCACAAATCTCTTCCTACTCACTGGACCACTTCCATTATTGCCCTTTTTGGAGTTCTACCATACCGTTCTCAGAGAAGTTGCTCAGCAAATGTTTGAACAGATGCCATACAGTATTAGCACTCTAATGAAAGGACATGGGCCCATGGGATTTGCTTGCTAGACAGCTTCTAATATTTACCTATTGTTCAATCACATTTTACTATTGTTTCTATTTTCTAAATATTTTTAAGCTTAAGAAGCAAGTATGCCCTAGGGTTCATAATGGGCATCCCCAAAGTTCATAAGGGACAGGCTAATAGATGCAGTCTTGTGGTGGAATATGATACTTCTACTGATAGAAATCTGCTAAAATCCAAATTCCCGACTGTCAGATCTATCAGTGGCCACAAGTTAACCTAATACAGTGATCAACACAACTTTTTCTGGAACACTGAGTTCCCTTGTAGAGGGAAAAAACACTAAAATATCTGTCAGGATCTGAGTTCAGACACCATAGGGATCTCTTTTACCCAAGTCCCCTGAAGACAAAAGTACCAATGCTTCATTGTTCTTGATATTGATTTAGTTAAAAGCAGAGTTTAATTTGTAACAATGCTGAGTTTGGAATATGATGGGGGCAGAATGAGGCCTACTGACTTGCATGTGCAGAATCTACTTTGGAAGGAGAGGGAAGATTATATGAAATTTTCTACTTAAATCATCTACTTTATAGTCAATATATTTCTTTTGGATCCAGAAGACACTTTCAGTTATTTCTGGGAATATTTTGTCCTAATAATTAAGAGCATTTCCCTACATTTGCCAACTATATAACCTATGAGGCCCAGTGCAAAATGAGAATGCACATCTTATTTTTTTGTTTTTGTGTTTTTTCTTCCAAGATTTTATTCAGATTCAAGTTAGTTAACTTCTTGAAAGTTCTTGAAAGTTTTAAGAACTTGTTTCTTAAAAGTAAGCAGGTAGGGGCGCCTGGGTGGTTCAGTTGGTTGAGCGTCCAACTTTGGCTCAGGTCATGATCTTGCGGTCCATGAGTTCAAGTGTCAGGCTGTTTGCTGACAGCTGGGAACCTGGAGCCTGCTTGGGATTCTATGTTTCCTTCTCTCTCTGCCCCTCCCCCACTCACACTCTGCCCCCCTCTCTTTCTCTTCCAACATAAATAAACATCAAAAAACCTTTTGAAAAAAATAAAAATAAGCAGGTAAAACATGCCGTTAAAGGCACAAAAATATAAAGCTTTTTCTATTTCCTTTGTGATCTTTCTTATCTTGTTATTTGATATTTTAGTGTCTTTCTATGCATAGAAAAATTAAAATTCTAAATTATTAGCATGAATTTATCATTCATCCTTATGTTGGGCCATGCTACTTTTAAATGAAAATATATGAGCATTTAACTCATAGGTGGAATCATCAAAAGTATATGATTTCTATTTTCTAGCTCATATATACATATTCTTTAAAAAAAAATTTAGGTTTATTTATTTATTTTGAGAGAGACAGAGACAGCATGAGTAGAAGAGTGGCAGAGAGAGAGAGAGAGAGAGAGAGAGAGAGAGAACCCCAAGCAGGCTCCATACCATCAGCACAGAGCCTGATGCGGGCTCATGAAACCATGAGGTCATGACCTGAGCCAAAACCAAGAGTCAGATGCTTAATCGACAGACCTACCCAGGCGCCCCCTCATATACGCATATTCTTAACAGAATAATAGAAACACTGCACAAAACTAACTCAACTATTTTTACTACTCTTCTTGATCAGTGCCCATTCTAAAAACACTATTTTTGGCCTGAAAACAATAAGGAGGGAGTGAAAGGAAGAGAAACTATGCATGGCCCTATGTTTCCCTTTCCTTCTGTGTCACCATTTTTGCATAAGTGGTTAGCTGATACAGGGAAATAAAGAAAGAAAATACATGAGGGGCGCCTGGGTGGCTCAGTCAGTTAAGTGTCTGTTGATTTTGGCTCAGGTCATGATCTCATGGTTTATGAGTTCTAGCCCCACTGGCTTTGTGCTGACAGTGCAGAGCCTGCTTGGGATTTTCTCTCTCTCTCCTCTCTCCCTCTCTCCCTGTCCCCGCTGCCACTCACATGTGCACTCTCTCTCTGCCAAAATAAGTAAATAAACTTAAGAGAAAGAAAATATATGATAGGATTTTTAAGCTATCCATGTTTCTTAAAATGATTTATTTCTAGCTTCAAAGCATGTTCCGGTTTGAAAAGAGTGTTGTCTCTCAGAGCTTTCAGCACCCAGTTTACTCACTCATACAAGAAGCCTTCTTCCCTTGTACGACCTTTGAATCTTGCTCAACTCCCCCATATTGTGGATCCACAGAATTTTGTGCTTCTGGGGCATTGATAACACTACGTCCAAATAGGATAGCAAGGGCCAGCAGCAGACATGCACATTGTGTGTTTCTCCTCTGCTCTCCTGCATGCTCTGTTGTCCCATCGGACAAAACACAAGTGTGAATATAAAATCATTAATAATTTCAAACTGCAACCACAGAGGATTAAACCAACAGTGCCCAGTTTGCACATACATGACATCACCTCTGCCTACATCTCACTCTTGTTTTCTGGAACAACTCTATTTCAAGAATGCATGGTGGGGGAAAGAAAGGAAACAACCTGACTCATGTTTTTTTAGGTCTTTTGTCCTAATAATCTGTTTTTAAATAATGTGTACACATGAGTCCACTACTGGGGATAACTTCATTTTCAACCAAACTTAATTTTGTTGAAAATCTGTCTTATCCCAGAGAAGAATAAATTAAAAGAGCTACTTGAAAAATACATGGTGCCTAAACAGATGTTGCCTAAGTGAGAAGCTTTAAAAATTATCACAGAAGGACATCAGATGGTTTTTAAGTCGTAAACTCAAACTCAGCTAATGTTTTAAAAATTTTATCTTTTCTCTCCTCTATATGAAATCCTTAGTTCCTGAAAAAATAAAAATTATATACCATAAAACCAGACACAAAGCTCCTCCTACCTTATAAACAAATTATATTTTACTTAAGGGAGGTTCACCCACTGAATGAGGGAAGATGGTAGGGAAGATGTTTAGAGCTGTGAATGTCTAGCCAGATTGTGCTTGCTTATTTTGGACACCTCTGATCCATGATTCTGAAGACAAATAGTAATCCAGAAATGGATTTGTACCTTTTACACCTCATTAGGTTACATTCTCCCTGGCTGTCGGATAGGGCAAAGATTTATGACTCAGGGATTCTTTGCCTCACTGCTCCTCTTTCCCACCTAGGGATTGCATGTTTATTTTCACCTTCCACCTTTGACCATTGAATTTGACTAAGTGAAGCACGTATGACAACGAATCTTAGTACTATACTTTTCTAGTCCTCCAGCTACGTACAATCTTTAAGAGGGCAAAGTGGTGATACAAAAATCAAATGGCCTAACACAACCAGTTCAATAAATATGGGAATTTTCTGTTGGTTGGAGATATATCAGTATATTTTGAAGAATTTATCTTGCCTGTGAGATCAAAGCTAGTGAAATGCAGGTGCCTGGATGGATAATGGGTTAGGTCTTAAATTTCAAACATTCAGGTGATTTTCTCATATTTCACTTCAGAGGAAGTCAGTTTTCTTAGCTTACTGAAAATGACAAACTACTGTATTCTAAATAGCTTTACTTTTTCAATTTTTAAGTGAAACCTAAGGGAGGGGAATTTCTATCAAAATTTTTATATGAAATATTTATTAGATGCAATAAAATTCTTTGTTTTGATTGCAGTAGTTGAATAGTCAAAGGAGCTTGACCCTGTTTATTGCCAGACACATATTTTTTAAGTTGTCACTTAGTGGCAAAAGAATAGGGTGTGAATGTTGAAGACAATGTTGTCATTATACTGCATCAAGTCTTTCAGAGTTTCAGTGGCCTTGTCTGTAAAACTTTCATAATAATTCAGACCTCTTTTGTGAATATTGAAGAAAGATTGTTGGATATTGAGCATTGAAATAGACAGAGGCTCTGACATATGCAAAGTGTAGGTAACATGTTATTGAGTGTGAATTATTAAGTATGAATCAATAGCTGTTTATTAAGTACCTACTAATTGTGAGCCCTTTGAAGGTGTGGAAAATGTAGGGAATAAGTCTCTGCCCTCAAGGTGGAAAATGAGGTGAAAGATGAAATGCTAGTGAAAGAGCGAGAGAGAGAGAGAGAGAGAGAGAGAGAGGAGAATCATCACATCCATGTCCCCAGTATTGAGCTGTCCTCATGGACTAAGCATGGCATGTGCAGAAACACATTTGATCCTCACAAGCATCTGATGAGTTTGGTTTAGTGTGTATAGCTTCCATTTTAAAAGGAAACTGATCTCAGAGAAGTTTAGTAAATTCCCCAAGTTCACACATACAGGAAATGGTGAGACTGGGTTGGAAGGACAGATTGTTTAATTACAGAGCCTTAATGGTGCTCTTCATGTTACAAAAATTAAATGCTAAATTTTGTCTTTAAATCTTCAGAAGTAATTTTGTGTTCATTCCAAGGAAATCGTTTTGTGTTTCATGGGCATTTGCTAATCATTTCCCTCAATAAAACATGACCACAAATTAATTTATTTGTTGAAAAACAACAAGGGGGAGGTCATAATAATGTGATAAATGGAGATTCCAAGTATAGCAGAATACTAATTACAAATAAATTGCCAGTTGTTTATCTATACACATTTCTATACACATTTAAGATTCAGTATAATGTCAAGAACACAATTTTTGGTTTGTTCATAGATGTGGTGACATTTTAAATTGACTTTCTCACTTGTAAAAGCAGTTCTGAAAATAGGCAAACACATATTCCAAAATAAATTTCTCGAACTTAAGCCATTTATTTGTACAGGTGCAAACTCCTTTGAAGACCTTATGAAAATAAATGTTGGCTATTTTATAGAGTTGGAGTTGAATGGTTAGAAAGGTCTCATCTAATGTGAATACATTTTGTATTTCAATGAACTGTGGCCATATGTCATTTACCTCAAACTAATGTCAAATATCATGACATAAGACATGGTTTGTCTAACAGACTAAAATCAAAATCTCCAGGACAATTTTTGAGAAATATTTTCTTAAATGTAAAGTGTTCATTGGTATTTTGACATATTTATCTTACACTGAAGTGGACTGGGTTATAAAAGAGGCTTTGAAAACAAGAAAGATCACTTGAATTCTGCTGCTTTTCTCTATCATTATCAATGGCAGATCATTCATTTAGCCAATCAATAAGTATTTATTGAGCCATATGTATGCCAGATAGTATACCACAAAATGGAATAATAAAGATGAATGAAGCAGACGTGGTTTCAGTCTGCAGTGTTTTAAGAGACAGTGATGTCATAGGCAATGAGGACAGCTCACTCAGGTGCAGATAGTAAGTGGATGCCTCACAGGTAGGGAATTTAAAAACAAAAATAAAATTTAATAAAGTTGATCTCCTTTTCATTGTCATATTCTAGAAATCCTAATGATAGAATTATGGAGCAGTTGGAGCAGACTTTTTATGCATCCTTGTTCCTCTTGTTGTAAAGGAAAGTTGATAGCTTTATTCAAAGAACTGGAACAACCCAGGTATCAAGCAACAGATGAATAGATAAACAATGAAATACTACTCAGCAATAAAAAGAACAAATGTCTGTCACATACAACAATTTGGATAAGCCCCAAAAATAATATTAACTAGAAGAAACCTAACACAGGAATACCTGCTGTATGATTACATATATATAAAGATCAAGATTAGGAAAAATTAGTCCCTGGTGGAGAATGATTAGAACAATGGTTGCCTCTGGAGTAGCATAGGTGAAATTTGACTGGAAAGAGATATAAAAAGTCTTTTTTGGATGCTTGTCAAATTCAACATCTTGATAGACTTTTGTGTTACAGAGATATATGTGTTTGTCAAAATGCAGTTATGCTTAAGATTTGTGCATTTTATTGTATGTAAATTTTATACAAAGAGAATAAAACTATAATCATACACTTAATTCAATTATGTAAATGTGTTCTTTTTATCAAAATCTGTAGACCTCTGAAATTTACTTTGAAATACATCATAAGTAAGAAGAATTGGTGCACCTGGGTGGCTCAGTCAGTTAAGCGTCTGACTTCGGCTCAGGTCATGATCTTGTGGTTCACAAGTTCAAGCCCTATGTCGGGCTCTGTGCTGACAGCTCAGAGCCTGGAGCCTGCTTGAGATTCTGTGTCTCCCTGTCTCTCTGCCCCTCCCCCTCTCATGCTCTGTCTCTCTCTGTTTCAAAAATAAATAAAACATTAAAAAAATTAAAAATAAATAAAGATAAAGAACATTTTAAAATATTTTTAAAAAGTAAGATGAATTGATGGATAGATGGAAGAATGGATAAATGGTAAAGTAAATATAATAAGATATTAATGGTAGAATTTGGTGGTAGTTAGTTTGATGTTTGATAATTTTCATAATCCACTGGATGATCATAGATAGATAGATAGATAGATAGATAGATAGATAGATAGATAAGAAATAGTACCTAGCATTCTGGCCAGGTGAATGCCACATGCTAATTGTTTAAGGGTTGGAACAAGCTACTATTTGCAAAGGGAATGACTAGAACTGATTGGCCTAAGTCAACTGACATCCACTTGACAAACCGAGGGTGATGTTCTGCCAATACCCACTGCAGTCCATTTCATTTCTGAAACTATTTTTCATCCTTTGTTTGTAAGGTATTTTGCCTGCCTTTAGAAGTAACTCACCCTCACCCTCAAGCCGAGGAGACAGAAGGATGGTTAGCTTGGTAATTTCAATTAGCAAGCTGCAGAACCCATAGGTCTTTAGGGAGGATCATGCAATGAACAGAATCAGTCCTCTGAAGCTACTCGTTCTCTGCCTTGCCTTTCAACTTACTGAATCAGGCAGCCTCTGGGGGGTAGAGAAGGAAGACTTTTCTATTTTTTTCCTGAGTTCTGAGAGTGCCTTCACAAAGGTACCAGTCAATGATTCTTGATCTTTGCATCTTTCCCTTTCAGCATTTGTTGTATGTAGTTTGAGGTCTGGAATGGAAACTCAGCAATCTCCGACTCCCTAATGACTCCTTCCTGGCTTTTGTTAGTTTATAGAAATAAGCCCTGTCATTCAGCAAATCACATCTTGCTGGCTGGACCAGGCAGGCTTCAAGATAAATAGATCTATTTGTTTCCTCGAGATGTCCTTTTGGTAGCACAGACTCTAAAATATATGCCTCAGTACATTTCCAGCACCTGAAACCCCAAACTGCCTTTTGCCAGTTCACAGCAATATTTTAGAGTCTGCATTATATATTTGTTCCACATTTGAAAGCTTTAACTTTACTAAATATAAACTACTTATTGACAGTGTACTTTTACTCAAAGGAAAGCTTTGGGAAAATAGGAAGGAAGGAAGACTGGACGGAAGGAAGGAAGGAAAATCTGCCTTCCTTTTTTTAACAGGAAACTTTTCCTTTTGTATTTGAAAAATAGTCTCCTAATGTAATATAAAGGAGAACATAATTACACCCCAGTGTTTTCAATGGACTATGTATTTTTGCATGTATTCTGGGATCCTACACTCAGTCAAGTCCTCCAATGGGCAGGAATGTGGACATAAGGACAGATGTAAAGTCTGATCTGCTGTTCTGCTTATGGCACCAAAAGAGTTTCAGGGCTAAGTAATTTCTTGTCTATCTATCTATCTATCTATCTATATATCACCTATCTATCTATTTAAGAAAACCCTATGACATTTGTCACTTAACTAGAAATCCACTGGCCAATCCTGTACTATATGCCATGGAGCAGAGGTTAGGGATAGGCACATGCAATAACCTATAATAAAGGCTTTGACACTTAACAGATGAACCATCTGGACAATTTATTAAAATTTCAGGCCTCAAAACCCATAGATTTTGCTTCAGTAGGTCTGGAGACTGACCCTGAATCTGAATTCTTAGAAATAGCAGTTGTTTCTGATATGGGTGATTTGAAGGGCTCTACTTTGAGAAATACTACCTGCAGTCCAGTAAACATAGTAGTAACATAAAAATTCGCACAAACCTGGGGCAGGAGTTAGAGTTAGAGAGCTAAGCCTGCATTCTAACTTTTTCACCTATTTGCTGAGAGATGGTGGGTGAATTATTATTTTTTTAATTTTAATTTAAGTGTAGTTAACATACAATGTTATATTAGTTTCAGGTGTACACTATAGTGATTCAGCAGTTCTATACATTACTCAGTACTCAGTGCCATAAGCGTACTCTTAATCCCCTTCACCTGTTTCACCCATTCCCCAACCCACCTCCCCTCTGGTAACTATCAGTTGGTTGTCTATAGTTAAGAGTTAGGTTTTTTTTAATGTTTATTTATTTTTGAAGGAGAGGGAAACAGAGTGCAAGTGGGGGAGGGGGAGACACACACTCACACACACACAGAATCCGAGGCAGGCTCCAGGCTCCAAGCTGTCATCACAGAACCCAATGTGGGGCTCAAACCCACGAACTGTGAGATCATGACCTGAGTCAAAGTCAGACCCCTAACCAACTGAGCCACCCAGGCGCCCTAAGAGTTGGGTTTTTTGGTTTGTCTCTTTTTTTCTTTTTTCATTTCTTTTGTTTCTTAATTCCACGTATAAGTGAAATCATATGGTATTTGTCTTTCTCTGACTTATTTCCGTAAGCATTATATTCTCTAGATTTAGCCATGTTGTTGCAAATGGCAAGATTTCATTCTTTTTATGGCTGAGTAATATTCCATTGTGTATGTACACCACATCATTTTTTTGCTACATATTCATTATCCATTCTTCTTTTGATGGACATTGGGCTCAATACATAATTTGGCTATTATAAATAATCCTTCAATAAACATAGAGGTTTGTATATCTTTTTGAATTAGTGTTTTCATTTCTTTGGGTAAATATCCAGGAGTAGAATTCCTGAGCCTTATGGTAATCATATTTTTAATTTTTTGTGGAACCTTCACACTTTTCCATATGACTGAACCAGTTGTGTGGGTGAATTATTAGCCCTTCTAAGACACAGCTGTTTTTAAAAGTTTATTTATTTTAGGGGCGCTAGAATTGTAAGTAGGGAGGGGCAGAGAGAGAGGAAGAGAGACAATCCCAAACAGGCTCCGTGCTGTCAGCACAGAACCCAGTGGGGGCTCAAACTCATGAACCATGAGATCATGACCTGAGTTGAAAGCAAGAGTGGACACCCAGGTGCCCCAGTGAGCCTCAACTTTGATAGCTCTATCAAAGGAATGATACTGGTATCTGCCTTGCAGTCTCCAGAGATGGTTACATGGATTAAACACATAAACACAATGCCATTAAATATACGCTATTATTTCTGGACATAGAAATTTGTTTAAAACAGAAACATTGATTATCACTTTGTGAAGATCTACGTCTCCGGAATCTACCCTGACTAAATCTGTAGAGGTGCTGGGTTGGGAACTGATATGGGGAAAGAAAGAGAATGAAAACTCTTGGTTATTGGGAACATCATTAAATTCTTGGCATTGTGTGAGACATTCTAGAATAGTTACTTTATTTCATCATCCCAATAATATTATCCCTGCCTAAGGACACAAGACACATAGATAGCTATGCAAGAGATTTCATTTCTTGAAAAACTGTGTGAAACTGATCTTTTAATTTTTAATTATTTATTGATTGATTTAAGGTTTAAAGATTTATTTATTTTTGAGAGAGAGCATGCAAGTGGGGGAGGGGCAGAGAGAGAGGGGGACAGAAGATCTGAAGTAGACTCTGCACTGACAACAGAGAACCTGATGCTGGACTCAAATTCACAAACTGTGAGATCATGACCTGAGCCCACTTAACTGACTGCGCCATCCACATGCCCCAAAACTGATCTTTTCATTTTTAAAGCCTCAACAGATACATTTCTTTGTTTATGCTAAATAGGCTTATTGTGAGAATTAAAGAGAAGTGGCTTATTTCCTACTTCACTTTACAAATCAACTGTAAAGTGATTCTTTTAAGGGAAGGACAAATCGTGGTGGCTTCAAATGGTACTGTCTTTTTTCTTTTTTTCCAGAAACTGGCATATACACTAGTTTCTGGTTCATAATCAATGCATTACCTATGCAAACAGAATGTTATGGTATTTCTCACTGTAGGGGATTTCACAGTTAAAATGTATTTGCTTTTATCAGCAGAGAGGTATTATTTCTGCATTTTCCCAAGCTAATTCTTTGTGCCCCTCTGGTATCAAATTTCACCCAAAATCCTTGAAAGTCAAAGACAAGTAGTTAGCTCCTCTGTTTCTGAACTAACCACATGCTATAATTTTCCAAATTATACATATGAGATTAAGGTGTGAAAACTTGCACTTGTCTCTCAAAAATGGTTTTATTTTCAATTATCTCTGGGCAACAGAAACACCTCTTTGGGTCTGTGTGGTGCTTCATCATTCATGAGGAGGCTTTAGGTAAATTATATCATGCAGTACTCACAACAGCTCCAGGAGGTCTGTTATGATGATGCACATTTTATGCATTCACATAATTCAGTAGACAGCCAGGAAGTGGAGGGGGCAGTCCTACACACAGCTCTTCTGATTCCAAATCTGATCTTCCTCCTAAATCACTCCTGTCTTCCATCGCTTCTCTCTGCCTAACAGAAGTAGACAGGGTGCATTGTGTGATCAGTGCTGTGACTGATGAACAGGCTACTTCTAAGACTAACGTTCATAAACTGGCAGATATGAGAAGGAGTCTAATGGTTGATTTTATGTGTCATCTTGACTGGGCTAAGGGACACTCAGCTGGAAAAACATTATCTCTGAGTGTGTCTTTGAAGGTGTTTCTGGAAGACAGCATTTGATTCAATAGATTGAGTAAAGAGATACACCCTCATCTTGTGGACAGGCCTCATCCAATACCTTGGCCTGAACACAATAGAAAGGCAAAGAAAGGGTGAATTTCCTTTATATCCTTATGATTTTTTATGTCTCCCTCTAGAAAATCCATCTTTTGGGGTACCTGGGTTGCTTAGTCAGTTGAGTGACTGAATTTGGCCCCGCATCAGGCTTGCTGCTGTGGCACAAAGCCCACTTCAGATCCTCTGTCCCCTTCCCTCTCTGCCCTACCCAGCTTGTGTTCTCTCTATCAAAAATAAGTAAACATTTAAAAAAAATAGAAAGTCCATCTTTTACTGGTCTTGGATTTTGAAGGTCCTGGTTCTCAGGCCTTCAGATTCCAAGACTTATACCAGCAACCCTTTGTTCTTAGTCCTTCAGCCTCAGACTAAATTATACCAGTTCTCCAGCTGGTAGATGGAAGATTGTGAGACTTCTTCGCCTCTATATCTATGTGAGCCAATTCCTATCATAAATCTCTTATATACATTTCTCTATATATCCTATTGGTTCTCTTTCTCTAGAGAACCCTGACTTGTCTTTTTGATCTGTCTTTTGTGATCTTTCTCTCTCCTCCCTCTTTCACATTCATCTCTACTCCTGGAATCTCATACTAGCCTTAGTTGTACAGAAGTCCTTGGATTGAAGCCTATTGGCCATCCCTTCTCTCCACCATGCTCAAGTCTCTTACCGAGTGCCACACTTACTGATTTCCATCTTACTCAGGTTTTTGTCACTACTAAGAAGAAATCAGGTAAATAATTGTCCAGCAAAGTTTTTGTAACTAATGATACAATCACTGTTGCTTCTCAGAATTTTAGTTTTGATTAGAAGATGCCTACAGACTACAATGATTTGATCCAAAGGCATAAATCATTATGGTTTCTTTCCCCTCCTCTCTCCCTCCATTTCTTCTTCATTTTTTCCCTCCTTCCTTCCTTTCTTCTTCCCTTCTTGCCATCCTCCCCCCCCTTCCTCTCTCTCTCCTTCATTTCCTCTCTCCATTCTTTCTTCCTATCATTCAAACATGGATAAACTTTGCTAACAAAGACTGAACATCCTAAATGTGCCAGGCTGTATGCCAAGCACTATAGACAAAACAGTGAAATGACACTGTCCCTGCCTAGAACTTCCTTGGCGAAGGCAGGAAACTTAATACAAATGTTGACAACCATAGTACAATTAAGGGTTCTATTGGAGGAGCCCTTTATTAAGTTTCATTGCAGATGGTGATACAAAAATAAAAAATAATGAATTATCATATCTTGAAATTGTGAAATTAAGTGGAATACATCTATCTATCTATCTATCTAACTATGGATACAGTGTGTGTGTGTGTGTGTGTGTGTGTGTGTGTGTGAATTAATAAACCACCAAGTAAGGCTTATGGAACATATTTTTGGTGTAGGGAAATTTTATTTCTTTGATGTAATGCCATGGGCATTGAAGCAAATTGCCCTTTAAATTTGTAGATTTATTTTTTTCTCTCTTTCTTTTCTTTTGTTGTTAATGTTTATTTGTTTTGAGAGAGAGAGAGAGAGAGAGCGCTGGGGAGGGGCAGAGAGAGAGAGAGAGAGAGAGAATCCCAAGCAGTCCCAGTGGAGGACTCCATCTCAGGATCTGTGAGATCACGACCTGAGGTAAAATAAAAAGTCAGATGCTTAACCGACTGAGCTACTCAGATATCCCTCTCTCTTTCTTTTCTAAGCAATAGCAGTACCAGAAAAATTACCATGGGATCACTTGTGAGAAATTTTTCTCACAAGAATAAGTCATCTAGGAGTTACTCAAGACATCCTTCCTTTGAAAGGTGTAACCATGGTCTGAGGAAATGGGTATAATTGCCTTACTGAGTTTTAACTGCTAAGAAAAAAATGCAATTGACTTCTATGAATGAACGTTTGGGGAGGAAAGGGAGTTAGGGATTCTGCATCAATAAGTATAGAATACAAACACCAGATCTATTCTTGTCTTATATGCTTCTCTGACCTGCTGATATGAATGAGAATTGGAACTCAGCTATTTGTGTTGGAACGCCAAGAGTCCTGTTGCAGGATACCTTGGTCTGAGTTTGGCATTGAGGAAGTGAGATTGTCTACCCTCGGAGAATCAGTGATTCTCTACATGGGTTTTGTCACAGATGTATTACCTCACTAATGGACCCTTCTTCTATGTGAGGCTGGGCAGAGCCCATGGCTGATGGAGGAACTCTGTGGCAGCAAAAAGAAAGCAATAGAGGACTGAAGAGATAGTTTTCTTTTTTGCCTGATGGGGTTAGAGGCACAATTGGCAACCCTCCCACTGCCATATAAACCATATTGGCAATTATGTAATTTAAGAAGAGAGAACACCCAAGAGGGATATAATGAACTCACCACTAATATGACATGCAGAATTGTGATTACTAAGATTAATAAAATAATATGACCAGCTTTAAAAAAACACAATTTGTGGAATAGTTCAAACAAATTATACAGATTTGGGGTCAACTCCATAATTTACATCTACATAATTTACAACTACATAATTTACATAATTTACATGTCAAATATCTCATCATGGCGGTCAGTGACTCCTACATGGAAGACAATAACTGGTCTGGGAGGATGTGAAGTAGGGGATAACATTTTCTACCTTGATATTTTATAAAGGACAAATTACATTTCTTTTTACACAAATTGGCCCTCTGAAAGCCTGGCTCTATCATGTAGTTAAAATCTGAAAAGGGCCTAAGGAGTTGAGAACACCTAATCAACCAATTATGATCTATAGCAATTACTTTTAAATATAAATTCCTATATAAGTGGCTCTGACTAGAGATATTCATCTCTGCCACTAGCCCTCATAATATGCAGTAATGAGAAGAAATATGCTGTGCATATTTAGTTTTCTGACAGGCATTATTTGATTGCCTCATTTCTCTTTCATCGGTTTAGGGCATTCTGTTCCAAGATGAATGGAAATGTGCTCTGCCAAAGGTTCCAGGGTGAGAGTTGGACTTGTAATATGTAGGAAGAAATTTAGGGGGTCATCATTCATAATAAACACAAAATGCCCTTCGTGGCTAGATTTGTTGGATTCACAGAAGGAAAGCTTTGTACAAAACAAAAATTTATAATCCTCTTCTGAAAAAACTAAACATGTAATTAGTTATTTTCTTAGCCCAAGTCCTTTAGAAGAATTTGTCCTGATGTATCTAGTGTATGACATTGTGTAGCAAAGAATTTTTCAAACAACAGTCTTTGAACTGCTTACCTCTATTCATAGCACCTTCATAATAGATGGGCATGGCCTGGCTCATCCAGGTGTGATCATAGGGACATCACAAAATTTTTTGGCGTATGGATTTTTACCAAAATAACTTCCTTCTCAATCATTAACAAGATTTCTTACTTTGCTAGTGCATTTTATTATCCTCACCCATTCTTCACAGATGGTCTTTCCGGGACAGATTTTTCTTTGAGATTAATATAAAATTGAGGATAGGTAATAGAGAAAGGGCAGGACTTAACAAAATCAGTTTTCAGTCTATTTATTAGGAGGAGGGAAAAGGAAAAAACATGTAAAGTGGGAAAAAGAGATAAGTAGGTGTTTAAAACATGAGGGCAGATAATAGAGAAGGAATTTTTCAGGAATTTGAAAATATAGCAGTGATAAAGCACCTGCAGTGTGAATACAAAGGGAAGAGACATCAAGAATTTGTCGTGATATAAATCATCCTGTTATAGTAGTAAAGATTCAAGTTAAGTATTTATTATTTTAAATTTACTTTTGGTTTCTACACTGTCTCATTAGCTGTAAAAAGATCCTAGGATTGGACCAGTTGTGTGATGTTTCTTGAGGGTTACTTATAGCTACTTTTCTAGAAGGTGTTTAATTGAGTACAGAGGTCTGCAAAGTACAGGCCATGGGCCAAGTCTAGTCTTGATATCTATTTAGGTAAGTAAACTCTTACTGAAATACATGTTGGTTCATCGATTTACTTGTTGACTGTGGCTGCTTTCACACTACATCAACAGAGGTGAGTGGTTGCAGCAGAGACCTTGTGGCCTGCAAAGCCAAAAATATTCATGGCCTTTTTCTTTATTTTTTTTTTAATTCTTTAATTTGAGATCATTTTAAATTCACACAGTTGTAAATAATAATATGGAGATACCCAGGTAGTGTATACTCTCCTTGCCCCACAAGTAGCATCTTTCAATATCACAGCCATGATATTGGCATTATAAACTCAATATAAAAAACAGTTCCATCACCAAAAGGATACCTTATGTTGCCCCTTTATAACCACATCTACTTTTGCCCAATCCAGACCCTCTCCTTCGGTCCTGGAAACCACTAATCTCTTCTTCATTTCTATCCTTTTGTCATTTAAAGAATATTATATATATGGAATCATGCAGTATGTTACCTTTTGGGATTGACTTTTTTCATGTAGTAAAATTTCCTGGAAATTTATCCAGTTTGCTGTATCAAAATCACCTTCACTTTTATTGTTAAGTTATATCCCATTTATGCATATACCCATACTTTGTTTAACCATTTACTCATTGAAATACATCCGGGTAGTTTACAGCTCTCAGTTATTACAAATAAAACTTCTTTGGACATTTGTGTATAGGTTTGTTTTTATAACATAAGTGTTCATTTACCTATGATAAATGCCCAGGAGTGCAATTTCCAGGTCATATGGTAGTTTAACATTTAATGTTTTTAAGAAACTGCCAAATAGTCTTCCAAAGTTTCTGAACCTTGTAGTCCCATAAACAATGTATGAATGATTCCATTTCCCTGCAGCCTTGATGGCATTTGACATTGTCACTATTTTTTATTTTAGTCATTCTGATAGGTGATAGTGATCTCTCATTGTGGTTTTAATTTGCAGTTCTGTAAGGGTTAAGTATTTTTAATGTCTTTTCATGTGCTTTTTTGCAATCATTATATTCTCTTTGGCGAAATGATCATTCATTGCCTTTGCGTATTTTCTAAAGCATTTCTTTAATGTGTATTAATTTGAGAGAGAGAGAGAGACAAAGACAGAGAGAGACAGAGTGCCTGAGCGGGTGAGGGACAGAGAGGACAGGGAGACACAGAATCCGAATCAGGCTCCAGGCTTCTGAGCTGTTAGCACAGAGCCCAACGCAAGGCTCGAACCCATGAACCACGAGTTCACGACCTGATCTGAAGTCACCTGCTCAACCAACTGAGCCACCCAGATGCCCCAACCTTTGCATATTTTCTAATTCGATCGACTCTTTGTTTACTGTTAACTTTTGACTATTCTTTATATATTCCAAATACTAATGCCCTGCCAGATATGTTGTTTGAAAATAGTTTCTCCCCCTCTATAACTTGTCTTTTCATCCTCTTAACAGGGTTATTTTATAGAGCTAAAGTTTATAATTTTGAGGAAGTCTGTTTTATCAAAATATCCTCTACAAATCATGGTTTTGGCGTCAAGTTTAAGAACTCTTTGTCTAGATTCCAAACGTGTTTCTTATAATTTTTTATATTTTTACATTTTACCTTTAATAAAGTCTTTGATTCATTAGTATTTCTATAAGGTGGGAGTTTTGTCAAGATTCTTTTTTTTTTTTAATGTCTGTGGATATCTAATTTCTCCAGAACCATTTGTTGAAAAGGATGACCTGATGTTTAACAGAAAAGTTTTGCCGACCCTCAATCAAGGATATTAAGAAATATTTTTCAGGGGCACCTGGGTGGCTTATTCAGTTAAGCATCCAACTTCAGCTCAGGTCATGATCTCCCCATACCCAAGTTCCTGGCTCTGTGCTGACAGCTCAGAGTCTGGAGCCTGCTTTGGATTCTGTGTCTCCCTCTCTTTCTCTGCCCCTCCCCCGCTCTCTCTCTCTCTCTCTCTTTCTCTCTCTCTGTCTCTCTCAAAAATAAACATTAAATTTAAAAAATACACTGAAAGTACGCTGTATAAAGCAAACCCAGTCTAATTTACTATATATCAACTTAAACATAATTATATTCAACAAACTTTACAAAGATATATTATGTAGTTTTCATAAAACTGTTGTTCCTTTCTCGCTACTAAATGAGCAAAAGAGATATTAAAACCAATAGAATAGTCCCTGATCTTATCTGTTCCTTATTTCTGTACCATCATTGTTCTGGTTCAGCTGAACTTCTTCTGAGGGCACCATAGGCATTTTTCTTTTATATTGTGCAGAAATTTGTTTTTATCGTACCAGGACTTTTTAAACCTTGCAAACACTTTTTTAAAATGCCTATACTTGTTTGTGTTTAAAGTTCACTTTGACCTCTGGGTCTTTTATCACCAAATATTCCACCAAGTGCATGAAGCTCTGAAACGTGCACTTGGCCTGCTTCAGTTATGTACCCAGGATGACTTTCTCTCTTCTACTCTGAGTGTTCTGACATCATGCACTCAGATCCCTTGCACGGGATTACTGCCTTGTATGGAAGGAAAAGCATTATGACTACTTTATAAAATGGATAGCCTCAGATAAAAATGTAGTTATCATGACACTTTTTGAGTGATACTTATTATTTATTAACTCTTTCTCATTTCAGCTATATCCCTCCAAGAGATATTCCAGGTCAAGAATTTAATGATCACTGTTATGAAGGTCATAGTATTTTTATGAAATTATTTATTTATGCCAAGAAAGTGAACTTTTAAGAGTGAGTTTTCCAGATATCCAAGGCTGTAAGCACCACAACTTTCTTTCACTTTATTTTTTTTAAGTTCATTTATTCAATTTTGAGATAGGGAGTGTGTGTGTACATGTGAGCAGGGGAGGGGCAGAGAGAGAGGAAGAGAGAGGATCCCAAGCAGACTCCATGTTCAATGTAGAGCCAGATGCAGGACTCAGTCTCATGACTGTGAGATCATGACCTGAGCCTAAATCAAGAGTCCCACGCTTAACTAACTGAGCCACCCAGGCACACCATCACTTTAAACATTGACCTGAAAACCTTTCTGAGAGGAACATGACTCTTCCCTGTCTTCTTCAACAGAAGATACTGCATGAAATCTAACCTTCCTTTGAGATCCAATAATCATTCTTGTGTTATTGTAACATCAGATATTGTCCCAGATACTAACACAGTGATTTCCTCAATAGCCACGGAAGTATCAGCAGGATGTTCACCTCTCCACTAATGATTCCCAGAATGATGGAATGTTGCGATCTTAGAACTGATTTCAATAGTTTTAACATTTCTGCTTCCACTCACACCTTGCTGCTCTTGGCCCTGGCACTCCCCACATGCTGTTTCTACTTTGCTATGGGAGGTAGGATTAGGATTAGAATAATTACAGCCTTATTTTATAGAATAATTTACAATTATTATGTTACAATAGTTCGAAGTGAAATAAAATAAAATTTGTCCTGTAAAAAGTTTATGAGATTTAAAAAAATATCTTGCTATCATCTTTTGCAACGAACAAATGAAAAAAAGGAAGGAAATAAGAAACTTACATTCTGTTAAATATTTTGATTCTATAAAAATTAGCCTGCCTACTCTTAGTAAACTTCTAATTTAGTAACAGACAGGACCATGAACTGCCATTACTTTACCACTTTCCAAAGTTTCTTACATCAGTGTGTTTTACTCTCCTCTTGAAGTTTGCCTCTGGCATTATGTGCTAGCGTAACTCAAGGACACATGTACAAGTGCCTACAAAATTCAAAAGAAGCTCATACCACTTTCTTTGTCAAGACATAATATTAAAAAAATAATAAATGCCAAAATATTGTTATCAAATCTGATAGAATTTAGAGCTTGCATTTAACGTATAAACAATTTTAAAACAAAATTTAACACATGATGACTATACAGCTGACATGATAATTACATATTTCATACAAATTGTGGCTAGTATAAGGGTGGGATCAGGTAATGGAACATATGATAAAGAGTGTATGATGAACGTGTTATCCTTTATTCCTACAAGTATATCAGTCCTGCAAGAGTATCTCCAGTTTTAGAGACAATGTCAAAACTCTTTTAAAACTTCATGAGTTTGAGGTCCACCCTGATAGATCTCCTTTATCCTATTAGGTGAAATTCAGGTCAGCCTTTTTGAAGCTGAAGATCCAAGACAGAGTATAAGGTCCACAAGGAAGTATATCTCAAGAGTCCCATGGATAATCCACCCCAGGCATAGGTAACATACAAAAACAGTTTCAAAACTCCCAGGAACATAACCATGGGGTTCTTGAATACATGAGTGAAGCAGAATAGAAAGAAGACACCACAGCAGTAAGGGAGATTGGTTGCCTCAGATGGAATCCTCCTTGCTGTTGTGCATTGTTCTAGACCCCTCGAGGGCCAATCTAGACTTTCTGAGTTGGTACTTAACGCGAGTGACTCCTGGAGGATGAATTCTGACAGGTACCTCTATACTAGTTTTTTTAGTAAATGCAAATTCAGATGGAGATATTACAAATTACACATTTAGACTATTACATAGTGGTTTAGAGGATGAGCTTTAAATTCAGGTAGACCTGGCCTCATATGCCGATTGTGAATTAACTCAGAATGTATTTGACATTTTAGAGTAACATATTTCCTCATCTGTAAATTGAGTTTATTATTATTACAGCCTACTTTATAAGAGTTTTGTGTAAATTGAATGTGATTCTTCATATAGAACATTTCTTACTGTACCTGGCACAAAATAAGCTTGTAAGGTATACATTATTTATGATTATTATTAACTTCTCATTTTAGCTCTTACCATTTTAATAAGGTGGATCTTTGCTAAGACGTGGATAGGTATTACAGTTACTAGTTATAATTTGTTAGAATTTTATAGTTCATTGATTAATGAGTAGACTTATTTAACAAGTACTTATTTAACATTTATTATATTCAGAGATTCTACACATGTAAAAGACTAAGGTCTTTAAAAGTTGTTCTTATTTTTTTACAAGTATCTTTATTCTATGATATTTATTTTCATAAAGATCCCCACCTTTGCATTTCTATTGGCTTATGAAAAGGTCAAGATTTTTAAATAGTTCAGATTTCCTCAAAACTGAGGAAGGTCTTATTTTTAGTGGTTGATAGAAGTATCAATTGAAGGTAGTAATGTCATTTCTCCAGAGTGTAATGCTTCAATTATGATAATGCAACCAACGATACAGGTGCCAAAAGTCAGATTGTGCCTACCAATGTCTTCAACATTCAACCAAGCCACAGCCTTGTCTTAAAGGCATGTTTCTGCCAACTAAGAAGGCAACTGTTGATGCTTTCAATTAACTCTCCTTTTGCTTCAATAGTCCCATGCAAATTGGAACTTGAGTCTCAGTGGACAAGGTAGAAATCCATGGGAAAATGTCTTGCCTTGGTAAAGCCTAAAGGAATAGAAATACAGGGATGCCTTCTGCTTCTCCTATTAAAATGATGTAACAGTGGTGGGCACTTTTCAGGATGTGGTACTGCATAAAAGCAGGATGCCTGGAGTTTTCCAGTTACTTGTGTCACATGTATTAAGATGAGGAGTTGCTTTTCTCAGAGCATCTATGCAAATGGGAGCAAGTAATCCTCTAAAGGAACTGGAATCCAAGTTTAACTTCTAAGGAGAAAATATCTACATATAAAATAAATCCATCAGATTTGGTGACTATTGCATTTTAATGACAAGAGAGTTGGCCCATATTTTAACAGGTTGAACACTAGTTTCGACAAGTTGTTTCAGGAAGGCAATATTCACAGGAGACATTGAAAAAGAGAAGCTTAATGGAAAATTAAGAGAAAAAAAGGAAGCTAGACATAGTATATAAATGCAATGGACATATTCTGAAGTTTAACAATGGCATACAGCTAAGCCTGGTAGAAGAAGCCAGTACTGAATATTCAAAGAAGTGTTCACAAATTAGCAGCGTTTTTCAACCTCAGCACTCTCAACATTTTGCAACAGATAACTAACTGCTTGTTGGTAAAGGCTTCCCTGTGTAACGCAGGACAGTCAGTGGCATTCCTAGTGCTTACCTACTAGGTGCATTAGCAATCCTCAACCTCAAATTATGACTCCAGACATTGTCACATTCCCCTGGTGGGGAGAACAAAAGCATTCTCATAATGATAAAAACATCTAAAACAGGATTAAAGAAGGCCCATTGGCAAAGCAAACAACAGAGCAATAAATAACTTGGGATTTAGTTAGGTTCAAGACCTGGCTTGGCCTTTATTCAAGCTCAGAATCTGTAGTTAAATTAGTGACATGTAGTATCCTTATATGTACAAGGGTTATGACACATTGCTAGTATACATGCTTTTGGTAAACCAAATGAGACAATATACTACATGAAAAGCTTTCTATATAACCTGACATACTAGTGTTAGTTTTTTTTCCACTGGGTGTATGTTTGTATGTGTGTTGTATGTGTTGTGTGTGTGTGTGTGTGTGTGCATATGTACATATATACAATGGAATACATAAAAATACTCCCTTGCATATCAATCCATTGGTTTGTTTTGGAGTTCTGGTATTTAAGAAAGGCTTTTTTTTTTTTTTTGGACTCAAAATCTTTCACCTTATAAAGTTTACCCATTGATTCCTGTTCTGACTTCTAGAGTGGCTTACAATGTCTATTCACTATTCAATAAGGTATTTGGTAGGGGTGCCTGGGTGGCTTAGTTGGTTAAGTGTCATGATCTCACTGTTCATGAGTTTAAGCCCCAGCGTTGGGCTCTGTGCTGACAGCTCTGGACCTGGAATCCATTTAAGATTCTGTGTCTCCCTCTCCCTCTGCCCCTCTCCCGCTCATCATCTATCTCTGTCTCTCTCTCTTTTTTTCTCAAAAATAAAATAAACATTAAAACAACAAAAAAAGATAGTTGGTAAAATTCTAGAACACTGGTCTTCTGTGTTGGCTTAATTGTTGCGATTATTGCATGTGTCATAAAACCTTCAATTGTCAAAAATTTATATTTTGTTTAGTTTCATGCGAATATATGGTTAGATTATTCTCTTTCTGCGAATGACCCTGAGAGATGGATATGGATGTTGCTCTTATTAGTATTAATAGTAATATTAGTAGTAATAAATAATAATAATTGACTACTTTATTTCTGTCACTAAGAACACACTTTTCTTGTGTGTTTCTTCTTTCTTCACAGCAGTCTTATGATGTATCTGTTCATTATTCTCATTTTCTGTTTTATTGGTTAAGAAACGGAAGCACAGAATGGTTATAAAACTCTTCCATAATAATGTCTAAAGTAGCCAAAGCCAGTAATAAAAACAAATTTTATCTGGGGCTGAAGCTTGCCCTGTTAACCACTTGCTATTGCTGTCTCGTCAGCTTCTTTCAGGACATGGGTGCTAAAGCCAGAACCAGGAGGGCATTGCCTTAAGGTCTGAATTAAGAGCTTCCTGTGCCAATTACAGGAACAGGATGTAGCGGGGGAGACAAATCCCACGCCCGGCCAGCACAAGCCTTCCAAATGAGCTACATTGTGTCTCATGCAGACATTTTGGAGGGGGGGGCATTCCATGTTCCTTTGTTATTTCTCTTTGAGGATGGTTTTGTTCTCTCTTAATCCTTAATAAAGGTAGTTTATAATGATATGCTAATGTAGTTTCTGTTGAGATAATGAATGAAGTAAAGGTCTTTTTTTGTTGTCGATTGGGTTGCTTCAATTTTGTCCTTGGCTAACCTACTTCTGAGAATAAAAAGAGTACTCTGGAAAGCACTCAGAAGCAGCAGCCCCTCTGTGAACTCAAAAATGCATGCGTGTGCACACACGCGCACGCATCCCACAAAGAGAAAAATTCTGGTTTTGTAATTCCTAGAAGGGTGCTTCTGAATCACTGTTGAAAAATTCTTCTTTATTATTATTTATTTTAATTGACAGTCTTTTGCAGGCTGATACTTTGGTATAATATTAACAAAATGACAAAACAATGAAATTAAAATATGATACATAAAATACAAGCCCACACTTTCTATTGTTGTATTCAAGGAGCATAAATTTACTCTCTCAAATCGCTATACAAGTGTCTAAACATGATCAATTTCTGTTCTTATCTTCTAACAATTACTTTGTGTGGCTCTTTGGCAGAGGGTTTTGTTTCAGAGAATGGCACATGAACATGTTTGTATATAAAAGATAGGTTACAGAGTAGCTTGATTTTAAGTATGTTTCTTATTTCTAAGTCAAAAGGAAGAGCTGGGGCAAATGGAAAACAGATGTGAGAAAAGAGAAGAAATGGAACCAACCAGGGGACAAGGTGTGAATCTTTGTTTCCTTTGCAACTAACTTTTTTTTCTATTCTTTATTTTTCCCTTTTCTGCTTTTTTTTCCTCATTTATATTCCTTACTTCCTAGTTGCAATTCTTCTCTTGGCTACTTGTTTTCTTTGATACCATTACCCCTTCTCTTTTTTTTCTCTCATTTCCCCCTTTTCCTTTTTTGCTGATACAGGAAATATTTCAGATATCAAAAAATATCAGGAGAAATATAGGAAAATGCCCATGAACCTGCCCTAGTTTTAAAAATATTAATAATTTATTATAAACTTTTCATGATTTTGTGAGGAAATAAAATGTTTTGTACATAGAAAAAAATAGTTTAAGTCCCTTTTTATCTCTCTCTGGGTAACTGTTATGCTGAAGTCGAAAAAATTTCTTTTCTTCTACCTGTTTGTTAGGTTTTACTCCATAAGACCATCTCAAAGACCAACACATACTGCTGTTTTATTATTTTTCAATATTGTTCAAAATTGATGGCATGATGCATATATCATGAAAATTTCCTTTCTTAAATTCAGTACTATGTTTGTGAATCACTCAAGCTGATACATGAAGATGGAGTTCCTTTGTGATTGTTGGTACTTAGTATTCCATTCTATGGATATGACACAATTTGGGTATTCCATTAGTTATTCCTCTTAGATGGATGTTAATTTTTTTTAGTTTGCTAGGATAAATATTGTTGCAAACTGTATCTCTGTGCATGTCTCCATATGAACTTTTGGAAGAGTTTTTCTGGCAGGTCACAAAGGTTAAAACTAGATATTGGCAAGAAATTCTGTAAAGAACTTATGAAAATGTGTATAACTTACACGATCACTATTCCCTCATTTTATCCAACCTTGGTGTTGTCAGTTTCCTTCCATTCTTGGCTATCTAATGGGAGAGAGATACTACCTTTTAAAATTTTTCATTTCCCTGATTACTGAGATTAATATTCTTATACATTGTATTGTATATTCTTTGCACATTTTTTGTTCAAACAGGATTCTTTATCTGAGTATTGCTTATTCATTGTTGGCTCATTTTTTTTTTTTTTACTGGACCATTGGTTTGTTTGTTTGTAATTAATTTGTATGAGTTCTTCAAATGTGACAGTCATCAATTGTTTCTCTGTGATATGGTTACAAATGTCTTCTCCCAGACTGCTGCTTGTTTGGGGGCTTGTAAGTGCTGTCCTTTGTTCTCAAGGAAAGTAATTAGCTTACAGGGAGTTAAACTTACCAATCTTTTCCTTCATATTTGCATTTTTTATGGATGCTTTAGAAAATCTTACCCTGTATTAGTATCTTAAGCATATCTTGTTCTAAGAGTTTTAGAGGAGGTTTTTAAACATTTCAATGTATAATCCACCTGAAATTAATTTTGGATCTCTTTACTTTTCAATCTTCTATTTTATTGTATTTACATTTCCTCAGTGCTCTCATTCATTTCTCCTCTCATTGATTCTTTATATCCTTCCAAATTTATCCACCTATAAGGATATTTGTTTAAAAATATTTTTCTATATTTTTTAATTCCTAGAAAAATTTCCTTTTTTTATAATTCCTAGAATGCTGTTGTTCATGGGTCGTGTTCTAAATATTTTAGCTTTCTTCATTATGTTCATAGTGCAGATTTCTTCTTAGCATTACCAAGCTTGACCATCCCTGTGCACACTAGGAATATGAAAGATAGAGAATTGAATGCAAAGTTAGTACTGAAGAAATTTCTCCTTGCTTTTTAAATATTAGATAAGAATGCCTTACCTCTTATTCTTCCACTGGAAGATGAACAAATCAAATCTTAGTATAAATGTATTGCCTCTCACTAATTACTCAGAACTTTAATATAACTTGTCTAATTTGATTCTTGCAACAATCTTATGAGAGTCCTGTCATTCTCAATGTTTGATACCCAGACTTCCAGCCTCAATTCCCTGCACACTTGTTGCTAACTCTTCCCTTTCCATCACATTCAAGAAAGCAAAGCCATGAATAAGAGAAGTAGACATCTAGTTGATTAGTTCAAAATGAGTTAGAAAAGAGAAACATACCCTACTTACCATTTGTAAAACCATTTACATTTTTGACAATGAATGGCATTTGAAATAAAAATCTAAAAGAAAATCATTCCCCCACAAATTACACAAAAATATTTCAAAGACTGATTTGAAAACATAATATACAGTCCTAATCCTTAGAAGTTGGTTATTAGAAACAAATTTCTGATGAATTAGTAATTTGGTAAATGGTTCTTCAGTAAATTGATTGTGAAAGACAAATCTTTAGAAAAGTAGACATTCTGTTCATTGGTATTTTCACAAATTGACTTTGACTGATTGCTTTTAACACACAGAGTACTTGGTGTACTGGTCGAGTTTCCTCTACACAAGTAGAACATATGCTCATTTATTTCAGTCTTCATGGAGCTGGTTGTATTCATTTGTCTTACCTGCTTTTTCCCCTCAGCACTGAGCTTGCCGCCTCTGTCTTACACTATTTTAAACATAATCAACTGATTTGGATTTTAAAAACATACTTTGCTCCTGTTCAAGAACTGAACACATCATTTTAATTTCAGAGATGCCTATGGTTGAAAGGGAGTTAGTTTACTGTAGTTAAACCCATTTTACAGTAATAACCAGTCTCAAATTTAGCAATACTACCCTCTTTGAGTTGGAAGACACCTTGCTCTCAACTTATTTTTTTTTACTGGATAATTTTAATTTGTGACCAACTAAACATATAAATTGCTACCAAATGGTGAGGTCTCCTTTTTCCTGAACTCATTAATTGTTTTGATCTGATAGCATGAAATCTATTTTATTGTACCTCCTTCTAACTTAAATCACTTATCTGATTAAGATTTTGTCAATTTAATTAAATATGTGCATGATTCAAGGGAAGATAATATTGGCAATTCATAATGTATAATGTATTTTTTCATGTATCCATCACATAGGGTTTGAAAGAATCTTTGAAATCATTTTGCTCAAATATGTCATACATAATATTTCCTATTGAGCCCTTCCAAATGGTGAATATCATCTCACCTCACTTAATTCTACTATGTAAGAAGGCAGTGGTTTTGAAGGAACATGTAGGTTTGGAAATGAGGTAGCTAGGTTGAATTCTATTTCCATTACTAGTTTCATTACAGACTCCATATAGTCTTTTGGCCTAGTTTCTTTATATATGAGAATGGACATAATTAAACACCTGGAGTATTATTGCAAAGATTGTGCCAGATAAGGATGCAAATGCTGTACATATAATTAGCAATCAATAAATATTATTCGTACTTAAATTTCTTGACAACTGCAGTTAGTGTTATGCAGAAGATTTATATCTATATGAGTTGGTGAGTCCCTTTAGATGAAACAATTTCCCTTAAAAATAGTGTAAGGGTATATAAGTGATTAACCACGTGAATCTACCCCAAAACCAAGAGCACACTTTACAGACTGTATGTTAGCCAAATACAATAAGTTATATTTTAAAAAATAGTGAAAAGGTAGGAGCTAGCAGTTTTAGATGTTGAATGGGACAGCAACAGAGCTGCTTGTGACTTAGACTGAGAATAACTGTGAAAATTACAGGCACCTCTTCCCATCCCCAGCCATGTTGACATAGGAGGCTGTCTATTTAAAGAGTGAATTTACTTTTTTGAGGGGTAATCAATACTGGAAAGCTGAGCATCGGTGTTGAGAAGCTCTATTTTCCTTGATCAGTGTCTAGAAAGACATATTGACAGCTTGTTTCACTTTGTTGTCATAGAAAGAAAGGTGATACAGGCAATGCTCAATGAAGATTGCTCAGGAAATAAATTGGGCATCACACAGCCCACAGGTAGATGATGCCTTGCTGAGCCTCTCTATGCTTGATGCATTAGGAAGGTAAATTGAATAGGCAGTTTCAAATTGTAAAAATGATCATATTGTTTTCCGAACCCTTTCTAATGAGCCCTATTAGAAAAAACATTCTCCACTGTGTATTGTTTCTCAGGTCTTCAGCAGTGAGCCAATTACCTCTGAAATGGAGCTGGCAGGAGAAATCTCCCAATGGCAGCACATCGATACTACACCATATAGTGGCCCACAAACTTTTGTGCCTTGTTCCTCTAATTGTAGTCTATGGACCAGCCAATGGCCATCACCTGGGAGCTTTGAGAAAGACATAATCTCATGGCCCACCCCAATCTCGTGGCCCACCCCAGACCTCTTGAATCAGAAGTGGTATTTTTGCAAGATCCCCAGTTGAGTCCTATGCATGTAAAACAGTAAGAAGCTCAACTAGATACACACATACACACACACGTGATTCTGATATGATGATTCTGGCATAGGGCTCAGGAATCTACATTTTTTTTACAATGCAGGTTGTCTTCAGGTTACACTTTCAGTCTGTTCATAATGCATTTATGGACAGTGTGGGCATTTCCTTTCCTCTGGGAAAATTTGGAAGACTGGAAATTTAAGGTGTCTGTATTTATTGGTCAGCCCAATGGCACCACTATGTGCACAGTTGATAAATGTACTTTAATATCTAGTCTTGAAAGTAACAGTGGTGTATATACTTGTTTATGTGTATGTGCACACACATGCACATACATTCACTTTGGTTTTATTTTGTAAATTCTCTAGACACCTGGAAAGGATCCACTATAGTAACAAAAACATGATTTTTTAGAGAAAATAAAGCTCTGCTAAATAAATGAACACATTTTGTTAAATGTTGGAAGCTCCCCCAGAGTGTCTGAATGTGTCAGCAGAAGCAGCGCTTGTCTCTGCAAAGTAAATCGAATGTGTTTAATCAAATTACTCCAGGGAGTTTCCCAAGCTAGAATGTAGTGGGAAGTGACCTTATGTCAGGGTTCCCATTTGCTTGCTAATGCTTGCTTTTCTGTGTGTGTGTGTTGAGGAGGAGTACTAAAAAACAATTGATTTTGGAATATCTATGCCAATCTTCATTCCCAACTATGGAAAGCCTGCCAAGTCTGAAAGGGAAAAAGGAGCAGAATCAGAATTAAAGGTGATGGAGAAGAAATGCATTACCATGGAGAGAAACCTAGAGGAAATACACAGAGAATATGTGCAAAAGAGTAAGTTTACCTGTTGAGATAAATGTTGTACTTTACCTTTGTAGAAGATAAATGAGTGTGAAAGATTGTAGCCTCATATGCATATGCAGCCATAGAAATGCAACTTGGAATTAAAGACTGTCAAGGAGGTAAGGTGTTTAGATAGTGTCTGGTTTATCATGTTTCAACAGATAAGGTAACTGGGACCCAGAAAGAAGTGATCTTAGGAAGGTATCTAAGAATTTAGAGAAAACAATCGAAATTGAATCCTCATCTCCTGGATTTCTTCTAGAAACTTAAGAGTCATACTTATCTGCCTTCTCTCCCTCACCACTATTTAGTTCATCTACAATTTATATCACTTGGATTTCCAAACTTGCCTGTGGGTCCCACTTTCTATGCTGAGACCACCCAAGTTCAAGCCCCATCCCTGTCTCCCTTCTGCTCTGAGCTGCTTTTCACTTCCTCAAACCTGTCTCACTACAGGGCCTTTGCATAAGCTGTGTCCTTTGCCTCCTTGTCTTCTGGCCATACTTTCTCCACTCGTTCCTACTTACACTTCAGCTTAAATGTTACTTCTTCATGCAGCCTAGCACTAAATCATAAACAGTGCCTTCCCTATTATTTGTGTCAATGCATACTTACCATGTATCATTGCATTTATTGTAACTTACTATACATACTTTTCCATCTGTTCTGCTATAATAGACTGGTAAGTGGCAAAATCATTAGAGTGACCATATAATTTATTGTTCAAACCTAGATACTTTTGAGAGTGGAAGGGTGCTATTAATAATCATGCCAAGGCAGCAGGATTAAACCAGAACAAATTGGGACACGTGGCCAGGATAGTCATAATGTTCTTCTAATGTGGAAGCAGTGTTTGTTCATTTGTGATTTTTCCTAGGCAAGGAGAGGCAAAATAACTGCAGTGGAGTTTAATACTTCACCAGGAAGGGGCGGGGGGAAGAAAAGGAAAGAAAAAACTCTAAGCTTGCCTGCTGCACAAGAATGTTTGAACTCTATTTTAGGGCCGAAGGCTTTTGGGCTGAAGGGATTTAGAGAGGATACGAACGTTTAAAAATAGATGCCTACGTCCACTCCCCCTCCTCACAGGGTGCAGCCCTGCATGGCTCTCTGCTAAAAGCAGGTTCCTCTTCTTCCCATCTTCATCCTAACAGCAACTCTGACAACAGAAACCTCCACTTCTATTTGCTTTTGTTCAATATCTGCAAGCCAGTGTTCAAAGACTATTGTTTTTTATGAATCTTTAAAATTTTCCGAAGTTTCTTTTCCAGGCCAAGTCATCAACCAGAATATATATTATTGTTTTGGTTATTGCTCTGGTTACAACATTGCATAGATATCGAGTGATTCGTCTGATTATTTTTCCTATAGGCCACTGTTTCTGTGGCCTTTTTATTCCATTGACTTTCAAATGTTTTTGACTACAACTCATAGTAGAAAATACATTTGGTACCATGGCCTATTACACATGTATATATGTCCATATGTCCATACACATAAATATATACATATGCTTATATAAAGATACACATGTATATAAACAAATTGTTTTATCAAAAAATTTACCCTTGCTATGTATCAGAGGACTCAAGGGAAGTGGGGATGAGCTTTTATTACATAAGTTGACTTTGAAGTTATGGAGGGATATCCAAATGAAAATTTCTAGCAGGCTCTTGATGAAGGATTTGAATTGGGACAGTTTGGGTTACAGTCCAACCTTTAAGAATTGATGCAATCTCAAATCAAACTTGTAAATACAGAGAACAAATTGATGGTTGCCTGAGGGGAGAAAGTGGGGGATGGGAAAAATGGGTGAAGGGGAGTGGGAGATACAGGCCCCCAGCTATGAAATGAATAAGTCACAGGAATGAAAGACACAGCATACAGAATACAATGATATTATAATAATGCTTTATGGTGACAGATGGTGGATACACTTGTAGTGAGTATAGCATAACATATATAGAAGTTGAATCACTATGCTGTACTCCTAAAACTAATATAACATTGTGTGTCAACTGTATTCAAATCAAAACAAACTTTAAATAAAAAATAAAATTGAATAAATGGACAGAAGAGGGAAAAAACTGATGAGATCTCAGTGGGTGAGAGCAGAGTAAGGAAGGAGCAGAGAAATAATGACCCAAACTTAGGAAATCCTTATTGCTGGGATTGGAGGTAGAAGTAGGAGCCAGCAAAGGAGTCAGGAGACATTACTAAAAGGAAGAGGGAGACAAGGAGAATGAGGCCTGTAAGGAGACCATTTTATTTTTTATTTTTATTTTTCAAAATTTTAGTACTTAGGAAATCTTTATTGGCTCTTGTTTCTTTTTTTTCCTTTTTTGATTTATAGTTTATTGTCAAGTTGGTTTCCATGTAACACCCAGTGCTTTTCCCCACAAGTGCCCTCCTCCATCACCATCACCTCCCTTCCCTTTTCCCCTCCCCCTTCAGCCCTCAGTTTGTTTTCAGTATTCAAGAGTCTCTCGATTTGCCTCCCTCCCTCTCCCCAACTCTTTTTCCCCTTTCCCCTCCCCATAGTCCTCTGTTAAGTTTCTCCTGTTAGACCTATGAGTGAAAACATATGGTAGCTATCCTTCTCCGCTCTGCCTGACTTATTTCACTTAGCATGACACCCTCGAGGTCCATCCATGTTGCTACGAATAGCCAGATTTCATTCTTTCTCATGGCCATGTAGTATTCCATTTTATAGATAAACCACATCTTCTTGATCCATTCATCAGTGGATGGACATTTAGGCTCTTTCCATGATTTGGCTATTGTTGAAAGTGCTGCTGTGAACATTGGGGTACATGTGCCCCTATGCATCAACACTTGTGTATCCCTTGGGTAAATCCCCAGCAGTGCTATTGCTGGGTTCTAGGGGAGTTCTACTGATAGTTTTTTGAGGAACCTCCACACTGTTTTCCAGAGCGGCTGTACCAGTGTACATTCCCACCAAGAGTGTAGGAGGCTGCCCATTTATCCACATCCTCACCAGCATCTATAGTCTCTTGATTTGTTCATTTTAGCCACTCTGACCAGTGTGAGGTGGTATCTCACTGTGGTTTTGATTTGCATTTCCCTGATGATGAGTGATGCTGAGCATCATTTCATGTGTCTGTTGGCCATCTGGATGTCCTCTTTGGAGAAGTGTCTCTTTATGTCTTCTGCCCATTTCTTCACTGGATTATTCGTTTTTTGGGTGTGGAGTTTGGTGAGTACTTTGTAGATTTTGGATACTAGCCCTTTATCCTATATGTCACTTGCAAGTATTTTTTCCCATTTCGTCGGTTGCCTATTAGTTTTCTTGATTGTTTCCTTTGCAGTGCAGAAGCTTTTTATCTTGATGAGGTCCCAATAGTTCATTTTTGCTCTTGATTCCCTTGCCTCTGGGAATGTGTCAAGTAGGAAATTGCTGCGGTTGAGGTCAAGGAGGCTGTTTCCTGCTTTCTTCTCTAGGGTTTTGATGATTTCGTGTCTCACATTCAGGTCCTTCATCTATTTTGAGTGAGACCATTTTAGAGAAACGGAGAAATTGATAATATCCAGTGTTCACTCATTCAGTATTTATTGAGCATATATGTTCCATGGAACAGGATATTTGTTTTGTTCCCTGTTTAATCACTAAAAGAAAGTGCTCAGCAATAATAGAAACTCCCTCTCCATGGAGGTCTATGTCATTTTTTGTGTTCAGTGAGATAGAGGATGTACTAAAGAGCAAATTAATCCTAAAATAAAGTGACACAATTGTATTATTAACAATAAGTAATACTTATCAGAAGACTCTGACTAATGAATACATGGTACAAGTTCCACTGCCTAAGTAGAATCTAATTGTTAAGTTTCATTATAATTTAACAATTATTCAATTTATGTAATATTATTCATAACACTGTCTAATTATTTTCAGCATCATTATTTACAGAATGATTATTTAGAATAAGAATTGTATAATTATTTCATAATTGAGCTGTGCATGTGACATGTAATGATCTGATGTAGATCGTGATTAATGATCATCCCAGGAAGAGGAAATTGCAATTTATCCCTCTGCCTAAATATCCAGTCCTCTCAAATCTCTCTTCACTCATCACCTCTCCCTTTTGTATCTCCTCATGCATATATAAAGAGAACACATGCTTTTATTTATTGAGCAGATTTTACCCATATTTTTACAGCTACCTATCAGTGCTTTACAGACTAGTGTATGGCATTCTATTCTGGCCTTTGCTACAGATGCCCAGGAAGCATTATTGATATCATTTAGTTGCTTTTGTACTTTACCTTTGATAAAGAAAATAGTAGTATTCCATTGGTACATTACAAAGGCAAGTACTATAACAAGAATTTTGTAACAAGAAAATTCTCAGTTCTGTCTTGCTTCTACCCCTGAATGGCTTGGCATTGCATGGAACTTGGGTATATAATTTAACCTGAAATTCACAATATTGTTATTTTTAAAATATAAATATTAACATTATCTCATGGTCTTCATGAAGGATTCATTCAGAAGGAGCATGTCAATATTGTACACAAAGCCTGACATGGAATAGGTGCTCAATCTTTATGTGATAATATTATATTATTTTGGCACTAAAATTCTGAGGAGCTTATTTTCCAATGACAACCAACATCAGCCAGTAACTAAAGGCTTAGCTCATATGACAGAAAACAATTGTATTTCCTTCATTCACACTTTTTTTCTTATGTTTACATGATCCTTAACATGTAAGAAACTTAAAAGTACTGAGATTAATGTACCCAAAGAGGTGATAAAAAGAAGTTAGTAGCCTTAATGCTCTGAGATAGTAGAGGAAGGATTAGTTCTAAGAGGTGATCAAGAAATTTGTGTTTCTTGCATGTGAATTGGATCTTGAGAAAGGCTGTTATTTTTATCAGATAACTGGGATAAATCACACAGAATTGTTTGAGCGAAACAAATATACAGATAGAGGCATATAAATCACTCTTTTGTAACTTGAGAAGTACTATGAGAAGTGGTACAAGATCTCAAATACTTTTTTTTTGTGGAATATTTTATACTCCTGGATTATTGTATATCTATTAAAAATTTAACCACATAAGGCAGTGATCATGTGAACTTACTTTTGAAATAAATATAGTAGTAACAAATACAGACATCTCTTTCTATCTCAATCTTTTTCAACATTCCTTTCAACAAGAATGTTTGTTTGTTTGTTTTTTATTTGAGAGAGAAAGAGAAAGAAAGGGCTGGAGTTAGAGAGAATCTCAATCAGGCTCCACCCAGGTGACTCAAGAATGTTTATTTAATAACTATTTCATCTCCTGAGCAACTCCAGATTAGTAGGAACTAGATGTAGTACTGTTTTGTGATGGGTTCTGGGGATCAATTGGAAGAAATATCAAAATTTATTACCAATACTGCCATATGCACAAAAAAGAGGACATTTGTCTTTGTAAATCCAGAGATTTGAGTCCAGCTGTAGCCCCATTAGAACAAATGGAGTGATAACTCCTTTAGTCTGGACACTCATCAATGGGGCGATGTTGGTAGAATTATATTTCCTGCATAAATTTCTATGTCACATGTATCTGAGACAAGTTGTTCCCACCATCACCTGTCTGGATTCCTGACCCACAAAATCACAGGCAAATAAAATTAAGCCAACATGTTTTGGGAATAGTTAGTTATACAAAAACAAACAACTGGAAAAGAAACTGGAACATCCTAGTAGGGTACTGCAGTAACAACAACCTAAAATGTGGTGTAAGTTTATGTGCAGCAGATAGAGGCCTGAAGGGTCCCAAGGTGACTACTAGTGGAAGATGGAAAGGCAGTATGGTTTATGCTATAGGAATTTTAAGAAACAGGATCTAGGTGATGTACTGGAAGAATGATTAGTAGATCAGAATCAGTTGAAAGTGACAACACCCTTTTATTAGCAGCTGTTGGTCATAAATGAATAACATGACAGAAGAGAGATGAGCTAAATTTCAAGCATAATTTAGAGGAAATAGGAATGAACCAGAAGTTTATGGGCTTTAAAATAAAACTCTTTCCATCCTCAATCTTGTCCCAGCAAAAGACTCTAAAATTAAAATGGTTTCAATGCAAATATCAAATAGAGTGTTGCCTATAAAAAAATGTGTCCCCAGAGTAAAGATCACAACAATGTTACAGTTAGAAGTCTCTGTTGAAAGCTCAGAAAGTTTTAAAGCTTCTCCTAGCTAGATAAAAGGGCTTTTAAGGATCTCAGAGGTGTACTTTGTAGACACATTCTGAAAATAGCATTTCTGATAGTCTTAAGAACATTTTCCCACAGCATCCTGACTCAGAGCCCAAAGTAGAAGTGGGGCTGTCATCATGAAATTTTGTGTGTGACTTTTCTGTAATGGAATGTATTGTAATATAATACATAAAAAACAATTTTAAATGGATTATATCAGTTTGAACTTAAAAACAACAGCAACAACAAACAAACAGAAGCAGTTCAAATTAAAAGAGGACATTAGCCTACAACTTCATATGGGGAGGAAATAAACTGAGAAAGAATCTCCCATACAAACAGTGGGCCATTCATTGTGGCAAGGTTGATAATTAATTCAATTTCTTTAATGAATATAGGGCTATTCAGGTTTTTTGTTTCATTTTGTGTCAGTTTAATAAGTTATTTTTGTCAACAGTTTCAATCAGTTTCATGTAAGCTGTGAATTCATTGCCATAAAGTCGTTCAAAATAATTCTTATTATCTTTTTCTCATAAGTAATACCTGTAGTTACATAACCTTTTACATTTATGATTTGGGGAAATTTATTTCTCTGGGTTTTTTATCAGTATTTCTAGAAATTTATTTATTTTCAAAAACCTCACTTTTAGCTTGATACTTTAATGTCTGTTTTATATTTCATTGAGTTCTACTCTTATATTTATTATACCTTATTATTATGGAATGTCCATGTATCTATTTACTTTGGCTTTAATTTGCTCTTCTTTTCTAGATACTTAGATTGAAAACAGATGATCGATGTTAAATCTTTCTTCCTTTCAATTATATACTTTTAAAGCTATAATTTTCCCACTAAGCACTGCTTTATCTACATCCTCAACATTTTGGTATGTTGAATTTTCATTATCATTTAGCAAAAATATTTTGCAGCTTCTTTTGTTTTGTTTTTATTAACCCTTTGTTATTTAGGAATGTTTTGTTTAAATTCCAAATATTTGGAGCTTTTCTAAATTCTTACTCTATTGATTGCTAATTTAGTACATTGTATCCCAAAGTGTGGGGGAGTACTATATAAGATTTCAATCTTTGAATTAATCCACACTTAACTTTATGGCCTGGTAGTTTGTCTGTTGAATTTCCAAAATTCCCTTGAGAATTATATGCTTTAGACTTCTATCGTGCCTTTGAAGAAGTGATATGAGAATTATCTGCTTACCATGAACAACTAGAACATAGGACCAATTATATGAAGCAATGGTGTTCAGAAGCTGGAAAGCAGGAAGCCCTGGTTTTCAGAAGTTGGAAAAGAGGAAACAAGGGTTTTATAAGTTGGAAAACAGAAAGGGCAACAATATGATCCCTGAGAGAAGTGAAATAGGAGATGAGCCCTATGACTCACCAGGCTTACTACCTGGAGGTTATTTTCAGGCTACAATATAGGGAAAGGGATCAAAAGAGAGTCGGTGGTCTCATTTAGGTAAGGAGACACAGTGTCAGGTTCAGGCTTTTCATTTAGTTTTATATACTTGCAGACCCTCACTCTCTTCCATTTTGCTATTTGTGAAATAAAGAAATGTTCTAATTTTCAAATGAACCTGAGAGACAGACATAGAAACTACTCTTTTACTTGAATCACACTGAGCTTCTCAAGGGGAGAGAAGAGTGGATTTTGATCCACTTTTTGATTGCTTTCTTTCAATATCAGTGGTAAATATTTTAAAAATAATTTGTCCATCACTTTGCCCCTGGTTTTGTTTAATGGGAAGGCTTTGTATCATTTCACTTTCCCTAAATAAATCAGCAGTTTGGGGTGACAGGCTTTTGAGTTTTGTTGAAATCTACCTTGCCTGTAAATAAAATTTCCATTTACTTGTTTTCTCCCTCCATTTCCACCCATCTGCTACCTGTTAGCCTATATCATATATTTACTCAAGGTTTTTGACCAATCCAAATTTATGTCATTGGTTTCTATGTTTATTTTTTTACTGGTGTTTTCTGCCAGTTTTGTCTAGAATAGATTTAAAATTCTCCCTGAGACCAGAGAACATGTCAATCAACTTGCTTTGTGGATTATCTTGAAATTGGGCTATATGCTAAAGTTCATGAAATTTTTTATAATGGCTGCTGTGTTCTAGAAACATAATTTACTTAAAATAAGCCTTTTCCTCTCACCTCTCACCTTTGAACTAACTGTACTGTACCCTTACAATGGATTAAAGTTGCCAAACTTATTCTTTCATTATTTATTGAATTATTATTTCAACAAGTATTTATGGGGACTTATTCTCTAGGAGACATCTTTCTAGGCAGAGAGGGCTCAGTGATGAAATACACCAAATTAAATATTGTTATTTGAAAAAAATGGTGATTTAGTGAAAAAAAAAAGGACATACTTTCTGATATTGAGACCCTCACCTTGAAGGAAAGCAAGATGTAGCATTAGAAATATGTAAGTCTAAATCACTTCCATTTTTCAAAAAATACTAACACCTAAGTTGTATTCATTAGTCTGGCATCCAAGATCTATTTTCATATTAAACCTGCCCCTCAAACTTTTCTTTGCCCAAATTCTTCCTTTCCCTCCTTCATCAAGCTGTTGTATTGCCTCCTTCCAGTTTTTGCTCACACCCATTCTCTTTGCCTGGGTTGTCATCTTCCAGCAAATACAACCCATTCCATTTACCTGATGCTAATTATAAATTGCTTTGCATGATCATTTATCTTTTTAAAATGCACTCATGTTATATTACCAAATGCGTTTGTAAGCTCAATGAAGGGTAAAGAAGAAACCATGATGTTCCTCTTTTTCTACCTCCTACAGGGCCTAGTATAGTCCCCACAATGTAGTGTCCAATGAGCAAAAGATAAGATCAGAGAATATCAGCATGTAGCTTTCCTTCAGCTTTTTGTGTTCAGTGAATCCTGAGACATGCCGGCATGTCATAACTTCTTCAAAGGGATTTGGAAGGTATCCCACTGATCACCCTCCTGAGACTGACATCCTTGTTCTCACCATCCCAGTATATCCTGGCAAGGCCTCAAAGGCTCCCTGACCCTGTTCAGTGGCATCAGCTGTAGGCCTTTCAGAGATGAGCAGCTGTGGAGAGAGGTCCCATGGTGGGAAGCTTGTAGCCTGCCTGCTAGTGACTGTGCTGAGATGTAGTTTCCCAGGAGTGTTTGTCTTGTTTTGTTTTTTTTCCCCAAACTGTGAAAGCATTACTTGCCTCCCTGCAGCCTTACAGTTGACTCACCTGTGCAACCTACTAACAATCCCCAGAGTCATTTGCACCCTCAGGGATCACTTGTCAGCACACATCTGAACACACAGGGAAAGGGAAGTTAGGGAGATGAGTGTTGCTGCCTGGATGCCTGTGAGCTGCCATGACAGAGGACAAGGGTCTTGCTTTTGTGGCTTCTGGGTTTTAAAGACCCGTTTCAGGAACTGTGGGTCTTTTTCATTTGTGAAAGACCTTATATTTTGAATAATATAAATAATATTAAATAACTTATTCACATGAAGTATCAAAAGGGAACTGGCTGACACCTTGATGAGTAAGAATAATGTAGAAGATTGTTTCCCAAAGCATGTGCCTTGGATAATTTGTTCTGCAGAGGCTAATGGTTGTTCTGGGACAAAGGGCTTCTATGATCAAATAGTTAGGGAAATTCTGGGTTTTCATACTATAAGATTTTTCAGAGTCTATAATTTGCCATGTACTTGGGGAATCTCTAAGTGGTGGCTATAGAGTACAATATTTGCCAAATTTACTTGACCACAGAAACCTTTTTATAAAGAAATGCCAATTCACACCTTCCTAGAATTAAATTTATGGGAAAAGCCATTCTAGATGTTCTCATGTTCAGGGGAGGAGAAAGGGAATTATAGTTCCATTGCTAATGAAGTGCTCTTAAGTGTTCTTAGATTGTCTTCATGGACTATAAACACAGTCTCTCTCTCTCTCTCTCTCTCTCTCTCTCTCTGTGTGTGTGTGTGTGTGTGTGTATCTGTATACATACTCATTTATTTTTTCATTCATTCAGTAAAAATCCAGGTGGCAGGCACTCACTATATGGAGCTTGTTGTAAGTCCTCTGTATGGTTAATATCAAGACTTTTTTCCTTCTGGTTGTATTCTCCTCCATGTCATAGAGAAAGATCTATAGTAAAATTTTATGATACCCTTAAGTGACAATATTTCATTGTATTTTTATGATCTTTTGGTGAAAAAACTATATAATAATGATATTTTCAATTTCTTAAAATATTTAATTTGTGTTTATTTTTAGTAGCATGCTAATATTATATTTTATATCATTATATGATACCATAATACTTCGGTTTACAGACAGTTATTGCAGCATATATAAAGAGTCTTTTATTTTTTAAGTTAATTTGTTATTTTGAGAGAGAGAGAAAGTGCAAGCAGGGGAGGGGAAGAGAGAGAGAGGGAGAGAGAGAATCCCAAGCAGACTCTGTGCTGCCCATGCAGAACCCAATGTTGGATTTGATATCCTGAACGTGAAATCATGAACTGAGCTGAAATTAACAGTTGGACTCTTAACTGACTGAGCCACCCAGGCACCCCTAGACTAAAAAATCTTTATTTTTTTTCTTTCAAGTTTATTTATTTATTTATTTTGAAAGAGGGAGAGAGAGACCCAGTGGGGAAGGGCAGAGAGAGGGGGTACAGATGATCTGAAGCAGGCTTTGTGCTGACAGCTAAGAGCCCAATTCAGGGCTTGAACTCACCAACCATGAGATCATGAACTTATTTGAAATAAGAGTCAGATGCTTAACCAACTGAGCCTCCCAGACACCCCTAAAGAATCTTTTAAAAATAACTCCAGCATTTCTAATTTCTTCAACACATAGAATGGAAAATATTGCTCTAGAGTAGAATTTTCTGAATCAGAGAGAGCTGAGCTTGAATTTCAGTTCAGCCACTGAAAAGCAATGCAACTCTGAACAAGTAATTTCTCTCAGTCTCATTTATTACCATGATTTAAGGATCAGATATGTTAACATAAACAGACACACTGCTTAATAGATGATAGATCTATTAGCCTTCTCTTTCACAGAAAGCAGACATAAAACAAAACTGTAGTTATAAAATATTTTGAGGCAAAACATGTTGCTGTTGTGACAGTGTCTTTACTTTTTATAGTTCTGAAGCAAATATAGGATGAAATAATTCTCATAATTATTGATGATTTAAATAAATAAACAGGGTGAAATTAAATAAATTGTATTGAGTACTGTGTGCCAGATACTATCATAAGTGCTTTATGTGGCTTACGGCATTTGATTCTCACAAAAGTCTTATCAGATCTCTTTATTATCCCCAATTTTAAAGATGAGAAAACAAAGACAAATGGTTTATATAATCTCCCCAAGTTTCCATATCTAGAAAATTACAGTACTAGCTTTCAAACTCAAGCAATATTTTTCCAGCAGCTATGTTCTTTTTTTTTTTTTCCCTCTAGATACATATATCACATGGAGGGCTAATTTGCCCATGTTCTACTAACTCATTGTTTTCAAGGACCTCATGGCATTTGAACACTGACAGGCCACGATATTTGCTTAGGAATAGTAATCCCAGCAAAAGCAAATTAGTATGTATATTTAATTTCACCAGTCTGTTGCTATACCAAAATGCAGAAACTACTATGCATCATGCTAAGAAATGGTCATTTTTCAGCTATATTAAAGCTGAAGGATAAACTTCCCTAAAAGCTTGAACTGCATTATTCCAGTGAGGCACTTCAGTGTTTTAAATAGCTATCAGGAGGAGTAGGTTTCCTGTGAAGACTGTGTCCGGGAATAATGAAGTTAGGAGATATACAAAAGGTCATTTTGTTTATTCTCCTGAGTATTGACAGCAAAATTTATTCACCAGTCATTTACCCAGTGCCTCTAAGACAATGCCTCTAAGACCATGGTTCCATAACTGGGCTAGCTATCGAAGACACACAAAGAATGAAGAAATGTTCCTGTCCTTGGACAGTTCAAGTTCTAGAAGGAGGAAAAGATAGGTGGACAAATAATCATGATCTTGCCTTGCTAGTAGAAGCATGTGTGAGAAGCTCATCAACATAGAGGAAGATAGGTATATCAAAAATAGTTTAGGGGCATGTTGGTGGCTCAGTAAGTTAAGTGTCTACCTCTTGATTTCAGTTCAGGTCATGATCTGGCAGTTAGTGAGTTTCAGCCCCACTTCAGACTCTGTGCTGACAGCTGTGGAGCCTACTTGGGGTTCTCTGTCTTCCTCTCTCTCTGTCCCTCTCCCACTCTCTCTCTCTCTCTCTGTCTTAAGGTATAACAGAATGGACTTCACAGTTTTAGGTGATAACTGATAATAAAGTACATTTATGGGTCTAATTTTAAGAAGTTCATTCTTAAGCATAATCATACTTGTTCTTGATTTTGTCACTAGTGTTTTCAAGTCTCCATTCTCATGAACCTACTAATGTAGTAGTTAACCACACCAGCTCTGGAGTTAGATGGTATGGGTTTGAATCCATTCCTACCAATTAGTAGTTCTCTGGCCTTTGGCAAGTTACCCAGCTCCCTCTGAGCTTTGGTATCATTATCCATAAAATGGGGATAATATATGAGATAAACCATGCAGACATTCAATGCATGTTACTTGCAGCCATTACTATTATTGTTGTTGAGAGTAAAATGATGGGGTGTGAGTTTGACAAAAATATATCTGTACATTCAAGTAAACTTTATTTTAAAAGACAATAATAAAGTAAAGAGATTTTTGATATACAAATTCAAGCATGCATTTGAGAGTATCTGGGGCACTTCTTCCACTGATACTGATCATATTCATCAGGTTAATGCTTCATGGAGTTGCATATGTACATTGTTCACTGTTCAGTAGGCAGTGTCTGTGAGATAATCATAGACTTGCCAAGCAAGAGGGTCATTTTCCTGGAGTCATGTGTGAGTTGGCCTGGAATTAAACCAACCACGAAATCTGATTGCTTGGGTTGTTCTCCTTGCCCAGGCCATAGTCCAGCCCATCTACAAGAATTATCAGAAGAGAGTCATTTATTTTTAGCAACATATTTGCTTGTCTCAATGGCTTTGTTCCAGCTTGAAATACACATATTTTGGGTACTGTCCAGACAGTTTAGACCTGAATATTTATGCTGGTGCTAGAAATACCAAACATTCTCAATGAGAGAGGAAAGGGAACAATTCAAGCCATTAGAAAGTTTGGGCTAGCTATAATGATCCAAGTATGGTTATTGGTGTTCCTTAAAATAAAATTGGCAGCTTGAGTAATGGACTCAATCAAATTGACCAGATGCTTTGCACTTGGTTAAATGCATTCTAATTAGCCAATCAGTGCAAACAACTGATTAAATCTTTTGCTAAAGAATTTCCATTAAACAAACAAACAACAACAAAATAGCTCAAGCAAGTTTACTTTGGTTTCTTCTTCCTGAAAGCATGAAGTTGTGAAGGGAAACCAGAGATGAATGCCCACCCCTCATCTTTGTTTAGTTTCTAGATGATCTAAAAAATTATCTCAGAATAACTTTAAAATTTTGGTTAAAAATGAAAGTTTCAAATGGATGGAACATAGTATTCAGAAAACTTTGGCACATTATTGCCTTGTGCACTACAGATGAAAACTGGGGATACCATATCTTAAGTTTGTACAGAATATTTTACTTATTTTATATAAGATTGTATATAATATCCCAGTTCAATAAATATACTATAATAACTAACATATTATATTATTATATTTGATGCATTCAAATAAAGTCTGCATTTAATCCTCTTGATACCCATGGGTGCTGAAAGATAGGAATTATTAACCTTTGTTGCAAACGATAGATTTCTGGCACAGAAATTGAATGCCTTGTTCAATGTCATCCAGCCTAGTAAAGCTGGTACTAAACCCAGATGTTTCAGAACTTAGCCAATAATTCTTTCTACTAACAGTAGAATCAGGATAACATGTTGATCCCTTTAGGACCATATTTAGACACAGGACTCCTTTATCCAAAATATTTTTTAATTTCACAAAGTTCATTTATAGAACATTCCTTATGTAGCTCAATAGCTAATACCAGTCTTAGTACAACATTTGAATCATGTAGTAATCCTTTAATATTTCTTTATCGAATCTTTGTAACTTTGCAGCCTTAGGCCCATCAATAGAAATTCGAATTTCCTAGTTAGGCAGATGTATACCTAAGATAACAGCTCTGTTTGGGATATATATTTATGCCTATTTATTAAAAACAAAAACTAATTCTTTCTAAGTGCTTAATATATGCAAAAATAAAATTAAATCCAAATTTAAAAATTGGTATGATTGTAGAATGCAAATTAACAAATCTCCCTGCCAGAATAACAGAATTTAGTAGATAAATGTGTCATAATCATCAATACCAAACTTGAAGCTTGGTTATTGGGAGTTTTCCTCCCAAGAATATATAAAATGAAGTATTCTCACTGCCATGTTAAAAGAAATAATAATAACACATGATATGTGTGCAGAGAAAATACTACTTATCTTTCAATGGTGGGAATATATGAGTTTTATTTAACTCTCTTCTCCTATAGTGTCCACATTTCTATAATAGCTGTCTATTTGTTTTATTATTAAATATTTAGTGAACTTAATTTTTATGGAATAAGAATCTCTGAACTGGTCACATAGAATAGTTATTTATTCTTGCCCAGAGGTCTTCGTACCAGAACCAACTGCTCATTTTGCTAAGAATGATCCTTCCCAATATCTTCTCATGGGGGACTACTCATAATTTAGGTTGTGTCATTAAGATTCATCCTCAGAAGTCCTCACTACCACTGTGTAGAATCTCTCCAGCTTCTATCACATTACCACATATTATGTAAATCATAATTATAATCATTACCTGATGTTTATCTTTTTGTTTATGTATTAGACTTTTGTCTAATTGAATTTAAGCTTCACAATAATATTGACCATGTACCATTTTATTTATTGTCACATCCCCAGTGCACATGACACTGCAATGGTACATAGTAGATGAATAATAAATATTTGTTGAAGTATTGAGTTAAAATAAATTCAATGAGCAAATGAATTAATTGAGCTAAAATTGTAATCTAGTTACCTTCTGAGCTGTATCTGTAGTCAGGTATGATTAGGTTATTTTGATGGACTACCAAATCTGTAGTCAGAGATGATTAGGTTATTTCAGTGGACACCTTCATACTGTGGAGTAACACAGGATGGTGTCTTGTATCATTAGGCTTCCCCTCCTGTGGTAGTGAAGGCTTAACTGGAATCCTTTTTTGAAGGAGACACTGACCATCCCAAACAGACATGATTGCTAAACCATTTTACCTGGGAAAAATGGAATATTTCACAGTACAAAGCTGATGGATAAAAGCTAGTGAATTGGGAATTAAAAGGAAGGGTTGCAGACTAGTCCATAAACTAAATCAATCCAATGGAATATATTTAGTGTGATCCAAGAGATTTTTCACAAACTCGGTACACAAGGTGAAAAATATGCAAGGCAGTCAATTTTCCACTTCAGGTCCCATAACAAAAGCTTTCAGAACTCACAGCTTATCCTTTATTAAACAGAATATAAATTAATAAATACACACACAATCTTGTGACTAATTTTATTATATTCTTTAAAGAATGTTCATGCATTTTTTAATTCATGAAATGTGTATTGAAAACCTGTTTTAAGCCAGAACTATTCCAAGTGCTGGGGATGCTGCACTGAAGAAATATCTATATATATATCCTGCTTATGGAGTTGACATTCTAGTGTGTGGAGAGAGACAAATATATAATAAAAAATTAAGAATATCAGATAATGCTAAATACAAGGAAGAAAAATAAAGCAAGGATGGGGGTTATAAGTCATGAACAAGGGATAGAGAAGGGGAATAAGTGCAACGATCCTGAGGTTGAAATATTCCTACAAGTTCAAACCAAGAGCAGTACAGCTAGAACAGATCGAGCAAGGAGAGAGATAGTTAGAGGTGAGTCAAGGCAGCACTGGAGACCAGATCATAGAGAGCATGGCAGGCCACTGTAAAGACTCAGCCTCTGGGATAAATAAGAAACTATGCAAGAAAGAGGATCACACTGAATCAAACATTTTTGGCCAAAGCAACCAAATAGAAGTGGCCATTTTCTGGAATGGGGAATATGGTTGGAAGGATCATGTTTTGGTGGAGCATGAGTATCAGGGGTCTTATTTTAGACATATAATTTTATTGAGAAGCCTGTAAACAGTTGTATGAGACTGAAACTCAGTAAAGAGGTCTAAGAATCACAGGCTGAAGATGGCTGTGAGAGCCATGAAACTGGATGAGATGACCAAGAGAGAGTGAGTGCAGAGCTCCTTGATGTAAGCTGAAGTAAGCACATTGAAGTTTAGGGTCAGGAAGAGGAAGAGGAGTACCCATTAATGTAGGAAGAAAATCAGCAGAGTATGATATCCTAGAAGACTGCTGAAAAAAGGGTTTGGAGAATGCAGGGATTCAGTGCTGCTAGTAGACCAGATATGAAAAAACAAATAAACAAACAAACAAAGGATGCAAACTGACCATTGAATTTTGCAGGAGGTTCTTGGTAACTTGATAGGAGAAATTAAGTTGAATGATGGGAATAAAAAGTCCAATTGGAGTGAGTTCAGGAGAGAATGTAAAAATGGTGACAACAATTTTGAGAAGCTTTTCTGTCAAGGAGAACTAAAAAGTGATCAATAGCTGAAAGGCAAATATGAGTATGCATATTTATCTATAGGAGCAAAAGGTAAATTGTCAGCCAGTATTGCAGTTATCATTTATATTGGCATAGACACTAGCAGTAGAAAGAGCAGTGGTGGTAACATGGTGATTTTTTACATTTACTGCTTCTTTTTTCTAAATAAAACAGGACACAAAGGCTTCAGCTAAAAGTGAGGATCAGGAGGTTATTGAAAAGTTGAGAAGAAGGGGTAGTTTTAAAATTGTCTTCTCGAAGAATGGGACAGTGAGTATATGAGAGAAGAGGTTGGCAAACTTTTTCTATGAAGGATCGGATAGTAAATATTTTAGGCTCTGGGTCATCTGGACTCTGTCACAATTTCTCAGCTCTGCCTTACTGTGAAAGCAGCCATAGACAATAACATTATATGACAACAATAGAAATAAAATAAAATAATATAAATAATAATAATATGGACAAGTGAATGTGGCTCTGTTCAAATAAATATTTATTTGTAAAGGCAGACATTGGGCTGAATTTGGCTTTTGAGGCCACAGTGTGCTTACTTTGGAAAGTAGTAGGGGACCATCTGAGCTTAGTGGTAATGAAAAAGTAAAGCCATTTGATACATTGTTTTTCTTCAACCAATTTTTCTGTGCTCAATTAGTTGGAAAATCTGGCTTAACCAAGGCTAAGGTTTTTCAAGGTGAGAGTATCAAATGGAACGCAGCAAAAAGGAATTGGGTGTGAATGCAAAGGAACTAGTATAATGATTAATAGTGGAATCTAACTAGCTCATTAAAGAAGAAGACAGGACAGGAGGACATTGATAGAGAATGAGAAGTTGATAAGCTCAAAGGATTGTGGTTGTAGTGGCACATATTAGGCATAAATTTTAAAACAATGGAAATGTTCTCACTACAGAAAAGAAATGGTGATTATGCGACATGATGTAGGTACTAGCTACTGCTATGGTGGCCATCATTTTGTGATACATATATATAAATGTGTCAAATCAACACATAGTATACCTTAAACTTACACAATGTTTTATGTCAATTATATCTCAATAAAACTGGAAAAATAAAAAGTAACAAAATAGGTGTTAGTTGGCAAATGATGTGGTTAAATTGATATCATCAGGGGAATGCAGTTACTACCAGTAACTACACCCAAGAAACATCATTGAGAGTGAGAGCCTGTTTAGGAAGGACAGAATCTACAGAGTAAAGGAGATCAAGGAATTGAGAAACTAGGGAATTACAAGAATCTTTCACAGGTTACTTAATTCACTGGGAATTGGGAAAGGTACTAGAGTGACAGTAAAGCAAGTGCTAAAACCTCCAAGGGATAACATTGCAGAATGACTAAGAAAAATATGGGAGGGGTGCCTGGGTGGCTCAGTTGGTCTGACTCCAGCTCAGGTCATGATCTCATGGTTCATGAGTTCAAGCCCTGCATCAGTCTCTCTACTGTCAGCATAGAGCCATCTTCAGATCCTTTGCCCCCCTCTCTCTGTGCCCCTCCCCACCTTGTCATCTCTCTCCCTCTCTCTCAAATAAACTTTTAAAAAGAAAAGAATAAGTAATGGGTAGTATAGTTTTATGGATGAAACTTCATATCTGTGGATATTTTTAGGAAATAGGGAGGAGGCTGTCTGAAAGCAACAATGAGGAGCAATAAGGACCTTCCAACATCTCCAGGTAGAAACAGGGATGTGAAGAGAAGAAAAAAGCCACCAACGAAGACAGTTGTAGGGAAGCAGCATCCTCAGAGGAGAAACAGGTCATGGAGCAAGAAGGTCAAGTTCGAAAGAGAGGTTGAGAATATAGGGGCTTCTGCTGATATTTTACCCTCAGTTCCAGCACTCACTGGACAAAGATTTTGGGAGTTGGAGACTGGCAGGAAAAGGACACAGAAAAGGATATGCACAGAGAGAAAATGGAAAAGAACCCACAGGATTATTTGTGATTCCTAGCGACTGAGGAAAACAGGATCAAAATGTATGGTGAGATTAGTCCTGATGTGCTAGGCAGATAGAGGTGGGGTTTGCAGGCCATGAAGGGAGAACAGGGGTATTATTGCTCAGACATTCTGAAACAAAGGCAGGACTGCATTCCTCAGTCTCTTGCAACATTTAGTTTGCAGATCTGATTTGTAGCTTTGCATCATCAGATTTTTGCCTTTCCCTCAAGAAATCTGACACATTTTAAAATGTGAAGAAAAAGGAATCTAGTATTTAAAATTTCTCCCCTCCTCCCAGGTCAGGGCTGGTGTCCATGTCCTTTGTGGTTCTTCTTAGTTAACCCTTGGCCATAACTTGGTTTTCCTGTGGAACTGTTGGCTTTTCTTATGTTTTTTGTTTTGTTTCATTGTTTTTGTTTTTGTTTTAATAGGCAGGTAATCTTCAAGTAGAAAGCCAGTGAAACTCTGTGGTGACAATACAGATCTGAAAGCCATGTTTTTCAAGAATAAGGATTGTGCTGAGCTGCTTTCTTGTCCTCTGTCTTTATCTTCAAAGGCTTTGTAGAGTTTGTCCTGTTTCACTTTTAAAACATAAAAAAACATTAGTCTTTGCCCTTCAGGTTATTCAAAGGTGAGAATACTTTTTATGACAGTGTAGTTGAATGATAATGCTCATTGGGGCAAAATATTTCTCAAGGTGAAAGAATGAGCTCACAATATAATAATAATCTCCTACGTGTTTAGAGCTGGGGTGACCATGCCATTTGTCATCCAATTCAGTACACTTTTGAGCATGGAAGAGGGTACTGTGAATAATTAATCAGAGACAGCAGACATACTGTATTAATGTGCTGCTAAGTTGCTTTAACAAAGACATCCCAGAATACAGAGACTTAAATAACATAGAAGTTTATTTCTTTCATGTGATGATCCAGAGCTAAGTTTGAAGAATGCAGAGTGACCACGTATTCTTTCATCTCTGTAAGTCTCAGGGCTGATCCATTTGTAATGATTTTGCAGATAGTAGGAAGAGGAAAGAGAGAGTGGGTGGAAGGCAAGCAGCAGCTTTTTAAGAACTTGACTCAAAAATTGCACACATCACTTCATTCATCCGGAGTAAATGAGCCAGTACACACAGGCACTAACTTTCCATTTTAACTTCTGTTTAGATCTTTATATGGCATAGTAAGCCTCTATTTAGTGTTGTCTGTTAACTTCAAGCATTAGGTAACTGGCAGAATATAGTAACCAGTCACCTGACCCGCAAGCATGTTGCCAGGTAAGGCAAAATACTAAGTACTACTGTGTGCCTGCTTGACAGATATATATTTGCATATACAGATATCTGATGTCATTTGTGTTGAAATGTAAGATTAATAGTGTCTTTATATATATTTTTGATCCCAAGAACATTATAAAAACACTATGAGATTCATAGGATCCATGAAATTATATTCATTTTACCTGTGAAAACACTGACTTCTGAAGAAATTATCTTAATAACTTACCCAGTACTACACAATTACTGTGGGACACAAGAGTGTCATATCCCATAAAACCTTTTTCTTTTGAACTTGAAATTAAAGATTTACATAATTGATGGCTTATTCTGTTTCCTGGATAGTAGAAAACAGAGTCACAGACTCAGCATTCTAAGGATGGAAGGGGATTTAGAGTTCACTTGGTCAGTCTCCCTCATTTTATAATTGGAGAAGCAAAGGAAGACATGTTGAAACCTGACCAAAGTTTCTGAGCTAATTAGTACCAAAAGCAGGGCAGAAATCTATCAGACAAGATTCTTTAATCCTTCCTCTTATTTGATTCTTTCTGAAGTAAAAATAGTAAATGATAGTACTATAGTGACGTCCAAGGGGCTGGCTGTAACTGTTCAGTTTTTTACCAGTGCTTCTCAAACTGGCTTTATCAAAGAGACCAACAATCACTTGAAGTATTACAAAATAATAATAATGATTTTTAAAAATTATTGACATGATTCTTTGCACACCTGAATAGCATACTTAAAAATTGTGTTAAAGTATATTGACTGTTTTTAACTTGAGATTGGTACCTTGAACTTTCCAGTGAAAGGAACATGGCTGAATGTGTACTTTATAAGCTTTAAAGTAAACATACATACCCACAAACACACACATATTAATAGCCTTCATAATATTCTAGAATAAATAAGTGAGGTTGTGGTTCTTTATGCTTTTGAACAGTATATAAGTTTTCTGATTTTGTGTTCTTTAAACATGAGTTATAAAATACCATGTAAACCTTTAGATAGCACAAACTAATCAACAGCATCATGCTTTGAGCCAGCAAGTTCATGCAGGAAACCATCACGGTCCATTTAAGGAAGAGTGCTATTCAGAGATCCAAGAATAGCACTACAATTTTCCAAGATAATACGGAGCTTAATCTCAAGGAGGAGTAAAAACCACTTGATGTATTCAGTAGTGAGAAGCCTCTGCCCTCAAGTAGAGGCCAGTTCTCTACAGTCATGTTGAACATTGAGAATGAAATGAGAGTCTCTACCTCAGATTCCATGTAGATCATTTCTATAAAGGTGGAGTATAAGCAGAATGGCTTCATAGAAAGTTTACTAGAATTGACTTTGAGACTATTATTGCAGAGAAGAGGCTCAGAAAAGTGAAAGGCACCCCCCACTCCCCTTCAGGCTTTTTGGAGGAGAAGAAAACTTACATTGCCTTTTAAAGATCAGCTTAACGTCCAACTTCGGTTCAGGTCATGATCTCATGGTTCATGGGTTCTACCCCTGCGTCAGGCTCTGTGCTGACAGCTAGCTCAGCACCTGGAGCCTGTCTTCGGATTCTGTGTCTCCGTCTCTCTCTGACCCTCCCCTGCTCGCACTGTCTCTCTCTGTCTCTCAAAAATAAGTAAAAAACATAAAAAAAATTTTAAAGATCAGCTTGAGGTAAGAGCAGGAGATATACAAGAAATAGAGCTTGATAATAAAAATCACATTGTCATAAGAGTAGTGGAATGAAGGCAATGTGAAACTAGGGAAAGAAAGGAGAAGCATATCAAAATTAAGTCCTTAAGATGGAAACAACCCTAAAATATGCTGTGAATGGTAAAATCACATGTGACTGTAATTTTCCATTTATCAGGAATTTGTCTGTATTTTCTACATTTTCCACAAGGCAAATTAATATTTTTGTAATATCAAAATAGAATAAAATGAATATATAAAAGGGACAAAATATACTTTACAATGTAGAAATTTTCATTGAAATTGAAAGTCTCACAAACATGAGAGGTTCTTGTAGTGATTACCCATTTTAAACCAAAAATTAGGATATGTAGTTTAAAATACACATACACGGGGCACCTGGGTGTCTCAGTTAAGCATTCAACGTCGTTGCTCACATCATGATCTCACAGTTCGTAAGGTCGAACCCCACATTGGTCTCTGTACTGACAGCTCTCAGAGCGTGGAGTCTGCTTCAGATTCTGTCTTTCATTCTCTCTACCCCTCCCCTGCTAGTTCTTTGTCTCTCTCTCTCAAAAATAAACATTAAAAGAAATTTTAAAAAATACACATACAAAAATTTCCCCTAATTTGTCAGTTGTTTATTTGAAAGAGATTCAGGTGTTATAAAATTTAAATCTAATTTAGTTCTATATTCATGGAATTTTATCTGTCCTGAAAACTTTGGTATCAGCGGTGGCCATTATGTAGCTCTGTCTTCATTTAACTCACTGATTTCACTAAACATTAAGGTTTTGGTCTAATAATGCTGAAGATATATGACAGACATTAAAAAGTACTGTATTAGGATGATAATATTTGGAAGACTAGTGGAAATTTAGGACCCTGCTGAAAAAAAATAATACAATGCAAATTTGAAAGTGTTGCTAGTAGACATATTAAAAGTGTTTAAAAATGCAATACTATTTTTATTTCCATGAGTTGTTGGGTTGTTTTTGTTTGTTTGTTGTTTGTTTTAGATCCCACATATAACTGAAATCATACAGTATTTGTCTTTGTCTGTTTGACTTATTTCACTTAGCATAATGCCTTCAGGTTTCATCCATGTTGTCACAAATGGCAAGGTTTCCTTCTTTTTTATGGCTGAGTTATATATATGGATGTTAACTAAGCATTTATATCACATTTTCTTTATCTATTCATCCATCAGTGGACATTTAAAATGAACATGGCTATTGTAAATTATATTGAATGAACAAGAAGGTCCACATATCTTTTCAAGTTACTGTTTTTGTCTCCTTTGTATATACTCATGGAAGTGGAATTGCTGGATCATATGATAGTTCTATTTTTAATTTTATGTATCCTCCATGCTGTTTCCACAGAGGCTGCATCAATTTATATTCCCACCAGTGGTGCACAATGGTTCCCTTTTTCTCCACATTCTTACCAGCATTTGTTACTTTTTGTCTTTTTGATGATGTGGTTTTGATTTGCGTTTTTCTAATGACTAAAATCTTGAACAATTTTTTATTTACTCTTAGCGTTTGTGTATCTTTTTTGGAGAAATGTCTATTCAGATCTTTTGACCATTTTTAATTGAATTATTTGGGTTTTTGCTTTTTGCTATTGAGTTGTGAGTTCTTTATATATTTTAGATATTAACCACTTATAAACTAAAGGTTTGCAAATATTTTGTTCCCATTCTGTAGGGCCTCTTTTCACTTTGTTAATTATTTCTTTTGCTTTACAGAAGATTTTTTGTTTGATGTGGTCCCACTTGCTTATTTTGTTGCTCGTGCTTTAGGTATCATATCCAAAATAGAATCATTGCTAAGACCCATGTCAAAGATGTTTTCTCTTATATTTTTTCCTGGGGGTTTCATAGTTGCAGCAAGCTTGATGCCTCTCACTTTGTTCTTCTATTTCAGGATTGCTTTGGCTATTCCGAGTCTTTTGTGATAAAAATTTTAGGGCTCTAAATCTCTGGTATGACTTAGTAGATATTTGGGGTTAGATATTATATTCAGTAGGGTTTATGGATTAGCTTCCCTGCCCTGGCAGGGCAGTAGGACAGAACCTAAGGCCTGCATGGCTGGTTGCATAAGGACAAAAATCAGGCCAGAATGTATACTCAATAACCTGGTCAGATGAGAACACCATTTTTTTCTTTGTAGACAGGGAAAGCTATGGGCTGTGCTCTATTCCAGTGCCACTATGAGCAGGGTTGTTGGATGGGCTACACAGCTTCACATGTGCTCTGGCAAGGTTCCCTGGTCAAGTAATCTAAAGGCTGTATTAGGCAATAAGTGGAGCTATGAATTCATTTTTCTACCCTGGCACAGCAGGAACAGCATCTCTAAGGCTGCTAACACTCTTGGTTTCTGGTCTTGACTCAAGCTAAACTGTGTTCCAAATTTCCTGGCTGAATGGTGTCACTTGTTTTTGCTTTGGGGTAATGAGTTCTGCCCACCTGCTTCTCAGCTCAACAGTTGCTGAGTTATATAGCTTCCACGTGTTCTCCCCAACCCTTCCTTTCAGATGGGGCTAGGGACCAAGCTCCACAATAAGTGGGGCTATGACTCACATTCCTGCCTTAGTGGGATGGGGAAGGACCATGTCTGGCAACTCCCAAATTTTTCTGAACAGGCTTTCTGGCCAACAGGAGGTCCAAAACTAGAGTGGGTGGAGGATATTCTCTTGGGCATGGACATACCAGGCTTCAGTATGGGGAAAACTCCTCATTTGGGGATGCAAATTAGATGGGCCTTCAACCCACCAAATTCCTTGGTCAGACAGTCACCACAACATGGTTCTGCAGATGGGCAAAACCCCTGGTTGGCACTACCACCTGGAGTCTGCAGGTAGGAATTTGTTCTGCCATGATCTGAGTCTGGTTGATGGAATCCTTTCCCTTTTTCAATCACAGTCAGATTCCCAGTCGTTGAGCACTACATAGTCCTCTGTGATTCCCATGGGGCAAAATTAGAGTAGTGACTCCCACAAAACAACCCAAAAAATTGGGCAGCTGGATGTCACTCCTGGGCTCTCTTTTTCCAGTGGAAGAACTGTAGGCATAGGCTCAGGGAAGACATCACTGTGATGTGCTTCACTGGCTTGGGTGCGGAGAAATGTGGTCAGTGTGTAGTTGCTTTTCTTACCCTTCTAATGCAGTCTGTCTTGGTCTCTGTGGTTCTGGGGAGAGTTCTTCAGTCTCACCTTTGTGTTCTAGAATTCTCTCAATCTCATTTTGTCCACGAATTGTTGTTAGTTGTTCTTCTTGTGAGGAAGAGGACCACAGTCCTCCAACACTGACTTTTTTCAAAAAGTGAAAATGTACTCTTTAAGAGAAATTTCATAGTTTGGAACAATTTTTCATGACTATTACATGACAAAAATGCATAGTAAGTTCTGTTGGAATTCATACATCCAAAATGACTACCCAAGTTAAGTAAGGCAGATGTAAGACTTTTTAATTTCAAGATTTCCATTCAAGCAATTCAACTTTATACGAACAGAAGCAACCACTGTCCATTATTTCTTTGGTATAAAAAATAGTTTTGTTGAGTTAACTCATGATTTTAAATTTGTTACTGTGTCCTTCATTCTCTGATGATTCAGCCACCACTCTGCCTTGCAAAAGGATTATTATTGAGTCATCACAAAGTATCTTGGTTTTTCAGTACCTTTGGAGAGTTTTTTATATTTTATTCACTCACTCAAATACAAGAACTACATGTATACTGCTTTTACTAATGCTGTGATATTGTTCAAACTTTGTCATTGTGTGAACACTTAAGCAGTTGAAAAGGCCATTCAAATGATGTTTGACTATGTTCTCAATCTCTTAGGCCACTCCCCCTGTCTTCCTCACTCAATATGGCATATGACACAGGTATATGAAAGATGCCATTGTGACTATCATAATCTACAGGATGTAACGTTTTCTGCTTATGATACTGAAAAATATTTTATTACTTACAGTTTTTGAGATATAATTCTTCATATTTCTTGAAATCACAATGTTTAATATTAATGAAATATTAAATAGTTTTAAGAGCTACCATAAAGAATTATAGGTTATTATTTATCATGACAGTGGTAATATAATAAACAAATATTTTCATCATGATGAGATTAACATCACAACAAAAGACTAGAATAAGGAAACCACATTATATTATGTAACTCTGAGAGAGTATTTAATTTGTTGATCATATTGCATTTCTTCATCTAAAATGAACTAGAGAGATCGTGGCATAGAGAATTTTTAGTTATTTGAAATATTTGATCTTGAAATCTGACTACAAAATAACTGGGAACATTGAGTTGTAACTAACTTTTAATCTCATATACTCAGGGTAATTTCTTCCTACAAGATTAATATATTTAGAAATTACACTGATTTGAGATAGTTTGATTTAAATGGAAATATTGTCTCTTACATGACCAGATATAGGTAAAATTGTCAAGTAGGACAATGGTACCTGCCCGCCTCTATCTCCATAGATAGATAGATCGAGAGAGAGAGAGAGAGAGAGGTAGAGAGATAGATAGATAGGCACAAATACATCCTGTTCTTGAACAGTAGAAAAAGTATAATCATTAAAACCTGAGTATGTTTTTATTGTCCTGTCATCCTCAACTATCAAAATCATTTCCATGGTTCACTAAAATACACATGAGAAATTAAAAGTTTTCTTTTATCACTTCTAAAAATCCTATATTCAAAATAAAGGAACACATTTTTATTTAAAAAAAAATAGAGGGGTGCCTGGGTGACTCAGTCGATTCAGTGCCAAACTTTGGTCAGGTCATGATTTCGTGGTCCATGAGTTTGAGCCCTGCATCAGGCTCTGCGCTGACAGCTCATAGCCTGGAGCCTGCTTCAGATTCTGTGTCTCCCTCTCTCTCTGCCTCTCCCCCCATGCTCTATCTCTATCACACACACAAAAATACATAAACATTTAAAAAAATTTTAAATAGGAATTGCTTCAAACATCAATCAGCTAATCATTGGTTACTTTTACCTAGAGTCAATTTTAGCAGAGTAAAACTAGAATATATATTCAAGGAAATTCTTTATTACGTTTTCTTTTTTTAATTTTTTAATATTTATTTATTCTTGAGAGAGAGAGACAGACAGACAGAACATGAGTGGGAGAGTGGCAAAGAAAGAGGGACACAGAATCTGAAGCAGGCTCCAGGCTCTGAGCTGTCAGCACAGAGCCCGACGCAGCGCTCAAACTCACCAGCTGTGAGATCAAGACCTGAACCAAAGTCAGACGCTTAACCCACTGAGCCACCCAGACACTCCACATTTTCTTTTTATCTAATTTTTCTTCTACAGTGTAAAATATGACCTCATAAAAAAGATATACTTCTATCACATTACAGATGTAAAAATCTTCATTTATGTCTTCTTTGGCTGTTAATATAAATTACATTATGGTTTATGATTAGGATGCAATATAGTATTCAATTAGTATATAACACATTATGGCATGTGATTAGTGTCTGTTCAGCTACCTTATATGCAATGTATGCATTTCCTTTGAATGATAACTAGTTCTGGGGAAAAATGATATTTTGTTTGAAAACTTTTTAGTAAAAAGTACCTTTATAGCTATTTCACATTCATAGGTGTGTGTTGAGTTCTTTGTTTCCCTGTCTTTACAATCAGTTGAGAATAACTTTTCAGCTGAATATGTTCTGTTCAAATCATTAGCATTTTTGTATTATTGAATTTTTTATATACTAATAGGCATTGAATATAGATGGCTTAGAAAAATTAAAACAGTAAGTAATTGCAAGGCAATAATTCATGTTGCTGCCAGAAATGTAAGTATAATATAGTGTGTATCAATGGACTATGCTGTTTGAGATCATTAATCAATTGAGCTATTACATAATTGCTTTACATACATTTACAGAGCATCTGCCTATCATGTCCTACTGGCCTGGCTACTAATCACCTAGAGTCGGAGCCCACCAGGGAAGAAGTGGGGAAATCAAAGCATGCTTTCCAAAAGACATGCAGCATAAGAAATAGGGTGTTTCACTATTATTTACATCATGTAAAAGCCCAGATATACTTGGCATAAATTGTTATGATGGTATGAATCTGGTTGGCCGAAGTATCTAATGAATATACTTGTTGGCATAAGATCAAAATATACCTATTACCAAAAAAAATGGTTTTGACTTTCTTGTCATTTTTAATCACATAATTCTTCAGTACTTCTCCTGTTGTCAAAGTTGGTTCCTGCTTTGACTTTTCTCATAATATATATTATCTGAATATCACATATTTATGTATTACAAAAAATATCTAGGAGGTTCTAAAGACCTATTACTAATTTTCCAGTTTGTAGGATTTTGACTTTTTATTTTAAATGTGTCAGGCAATAAGTATCTTAGCAATTTAATCATGTTCAGCAATTCACATCTCCAGTTCATAGTTACATTTCAAGAAACCTCACACATGTGCTTTATACTGTTGTTTTTTTCCCCCATTGGCTCAATGCTAAATGGTGTTGAGCTTAATTGACAAGACCTTCCATTGATTTAATTATTTTTGTCATGCTCATGGTTGCACATCAAAAGAAGAACTAACTTCTTTCTGGCTTTTTGTATAACATTAAAAAGCATGTTTTGTTGTCATTTTTTTCCATCTTCATATCTTTTTAAAATTTTTTCCACTTTTAATTTGAAGTAATGTAGAGAATTCTAGAACTCAATTTTATTCCTCATTTCTAAAGCCTCTTTCACCTTTTCTTCAGTGATTTGTACAATGCCTAAATATGGTTGTTAATTCCTTTTTGTATACTTTTCCATTGATCATTTGTCTGTTTTCCCAGGTTTTGAAATGATGACCTTTTTTCCCCAAAGGCAGGAGAAAGCTGTCTTTTATAAAGTGGAATGAAACTCCCTCCCTTTTTAATGAAAGAGTTGATACATAAATTCCTTCTCCTATGATAAGATTTTTGAACTGGGAAAAGTATATTTCTGACATTGCCCTCTATTTGAAGATGTATTGAAATTTTTGCATGTAGAATGACATCACAAATGCTTTTTTTCCCTTCCATTGCCTTTTAAAAACCACAGCTCAGTCACTAGAAACAGTAATAATAGGGGAGATAGAAAGCTAATTTACCACACTTGATAATGTTAGACATGTAAGATTGTCAGTTAAAACAGAATGATTTATTTTTTAAGTATTTTTTTAAAGGAAAGACTATGAAGCAATTTTCCTCTTTTCTCACTCCATCAATGCTTTCTAATTGTTGTGTGTTTTTCTGTGGGTGATGCTGAAGTTCATTTTTCCTGATCAATTTCAAGGAATTTTCTTAATCTTGCTCCTCTATAAGTGTTCTTATCTGGCAGTGCTGACCATCCACATATAAGACACCTCTAAGCAACACATACATTTAGTCTTTTCTTGGCTATGTTTTAGTACTGAAATTTGCTCAAGAAATTCTGTTTTAAAGCTGGTTCCTTATATAATGAAATTGCACAAAATTACTGTCTTCAAGAAATAACATTTTCTTAAACTGAGCCCAAAAACATCTTTGCACACATCTTTGATGTTTTTACGCAGTTATTTCAAGGGGAACTAATGTTGATGACTTCCAGTGCTTTATCATCTGACTGCTTCTGTAACTTTGGAGTTGTGGCTTTTCTTAATTTTTACTTTGGTATATTTTCCCCCATCTCATTGCCTTGACTTTCTACAAGTTAAACCTGACTTTTTTCCCATTTGATTTGTTAGGCTGCATACATAGCATGTTCTTTGGGAAAATACTTTCCAGCCCTGGAGATGTTTGATTGACCCTGTGTGACAATTCTAGCAACATGTGTCCCTTCTTCCCTTGCTAATCTGCTAATCAGTATTTATTCATTAGTGCATACTAGCTGCTGTGGATCCTAAAAGGAATGTGGAAGTTTATTTCCTTAAAGAAATTCACAATTAAATTGAGAAGATAAGGTATCATTTTGTTTAAAGGAATTTTTTGACAAAAAATCAGGGAAAACTTCCTTTTCCTTGCCAGGACTTATATCCAGTATGTCCCTTAGATGAGGTAATGAGTAGCAATTAAGAATGCTCAACATTCAGTAAGGATTTTCAGCAATTTTTTGGCAAATCACTCAATGATCAGATATAATCCTTTATTGGTGAGGTTTCTCTTTCTCTTTCTTCTTCACCTGTTGGTTTTATATGTTTCCCCATCTCTTACTGCCTGTCATGAGATTTACATACAATCTTTTTATCATCTATATCACTTTTAGAAGATATTTTCTCTTCTTAAGATGGCCACCTCTTTCTCTTTCCTCACTAATCAAATTCTTTGCAATCTTTTAGACCCCATTAAAATATTGGCTCCCCTGGGAGTCTTCACTGAATCTACAGTACTCCATCTATATTCATAATAACAGTCAATAACTGTTCACATTGTTGTCATGGATTATGGGCTATATTCCTTGCTAAGTACTTTACTCACATTTTATTAAGCTGTTCAACATAATCTTCTATCCTTAGTCTTTATTGTCCCCATTTTGCAAATGGGCTTAACATAGTTTACCAAGTTCAGAGAGCTGTAATGATAGACAAAGGATTCAAATCCAGGTCTACTAGACTCTAGAGTTTGTGCTCCTAACTCCCAACTTGGGGTTCTGTGAGATAGCAACTCAAGTTTCAGAGAATGAGAGATTTGTGTCGATATCATTATTGATCAAAACTTATTTATTCACTCCATATCCAATAAAATTTATGTCATGGAAAAATATTATTTAATCTGATATTATTATACGGTTTGCACATTATCTAGAGAGAAACTAAATGTCTTTGTTCTGTACCTGCTCTGTACTATACTGTGATTTGATATGAGAATTTTGAGGTGGAAACTGTCTCATGGTTTATATGTTGAGAATTGGCATTTGGTGCTGTTATTGCTGCTGTGGTTTTAGAACTTTTTATTCTGAAACCAGTGACAGTTGGGTGTAAATTCCACCTATATCATTAATTGCTTATTTTTGATTAGGACTAAGACATTTAAGATCTTTCTAATTCAATTTTCTCATCAATATAATGGGGCTAAGAACTATAACTAAGGTTAGAATTTATTTATCTTGAGTTTGGAAAATTTTAAAACATACATAAATATAAAGAGAAAGATCTAATATATGTCCATTTGCCCCAGTTTAAACATTGATCAACTCCTTGTCAATTTTGTTTCTTTACATCCTCAAAATTAGTGTTGTTTCAGGATTAAATAATTCTTTTAAAGTTATTTAAAACAGTGCCTGGCACATGTTAGGTGCATAATTCAAATAAAATTAATTTTATTTTCAGGAATGAGCATTGAGCAACATTTGACGGCCCATTTTTCAAACTTATTTACTTTGTTTTTACTTTTTAACATTTTTAAATTATTTTTGAGAGACAGAGAGAGGCAGAGCACAAACAGGGGAGGGGCAGAGAGAGAGAAGGAGACACAGGATCTGAAGCAGGCTCCAGGCTCTGAACTGTTAGCACAAAGCCAATGCAGGGCTCAAACCTATAAATCCTGAGATCATGACCTGAGTTGAAGTCGGACACTTAATCAACGGAGCCACTCAGGAGCCCCCAAACTTATTTTCTGTTTCTAGTAAAAAAAATTTTTTTACTTTGTAAACTGACGAAAGAAATGTTTGTTTCAGTATCTTCTTTTTTTTTTCCCATTCTAAGACAGAGTCAAAAGCAAATTCTGGCATCCCATATAAAACTGGCTAAAACTAAACAAAGACTATCTATTAGAACTATAGGATTTTTCATGTGAGTGCCTCATGTCTCTCCTTAACACATATCTCCAATCTTTGTCCTCTTACCTTCCTCTCTTGTCACTCCTGGTATGGCTCCTAGATCTTCCTATTACTCTTTAAAACCTCTCTTTGCTATTGGTTTCATTTTTTTTCTGCACCTACATTGTGCCCTGGACTATACTGTTCTTGAAATCTGGTGTGTGTGTGTGTGTGTGTGTGTGTGTGTTGTGTGTGTGTGTTTTCCTCATTATAAATTGGGCCTAGCTCTGCAACAAAAGCTCTCCAGCCATTTTTAATTTTCTCATCTGCTTTTCTGGCAACCAGTACTGGGAGCCCTACATGAGAAACACTGTCCCTTCTCTTTTCTTATACAAAATTTTCCTTTTGTCTCCTAAGTATACTATTCACATTCATAATACACCAAATCTTATAAAGAACAAAACAGAAAGAAGAAGGCTGTTTTGTGAGTAGATGCCAGAGACATTTTGCTTGTACATCCATAATTGATGTCCAAAGAGTATGCCAGGAGTTATGGCAGGACAGGACATGGAATAACTAAAAGGGAAAAAAAGGTAATTTGACTGCACTTAACCTTCTTTCCTGAATTATTATTTTGCTCTAGTTTATAAAGCTTTGACATGCGTTGTGTATATCCTCTATAAGTATTGAAAAAGTCACAAGGCATGACGATGTTCTGTTTTTTTATACTCATATTCTTACATAATATTGTCCATTTTAACTGTTTATATTGAGATCACAAATATGAACAAACCCTAAGCAAAAGGTTGCAACAGGTTTTTATTAAGAGCATCTAATCTCTACTAATTCCTCTACATCCCCCAGTTTTACCCCATTTGAGACACTTACTAAGTATTCATAGGGACTTGAGTATATTTGAATTTGTTACCTCCTTACCCCAAAACCTATCAGAACCTGAAAGAAGAATGGGGCTGATAACAGAGCATTAGTTTTGGAATCAGATATTTCCAATTTCAACACCAAGTCCTAATGATTGCTATTGATATAACCCATTGTAACTTACTTAACTCTCACTATTTAACTTATTTAACATCCTTTCTCATTTTATGTTCCTCCTCTATAAATGGGGATAACAATAGTATCTATTTCTAATAAACTATTGTGAGGATTGCATGAAATATTATATGTAATATACCAGATACTGGAGGTAGGGATGTTGGCGATAGATTTTATTCTAGCCAGTCTTTCTTCTTGTAGAATATATATATGCCCAAATTCAACACCCAAAGGACAAATAATCCAGTGAAGAAATAGGCAGAAGACATGAATAGACACTTTTCCAAAGAGGACATCTAGATGGCTAACAGACACATGAAAAGATGCTCAACATCACTCATCACCAAGGAAATACAAATCTAAACCACAATGAGATACTGCCTCACACCTGTCAGAATGGCTAACGTTAACAACAGGTTACAGGAAACAACAGATGTTGGCAAATATGTGGAGAAAGGGGAATCCTTTGCACTGCTGGTGCGAATGCAAACTGGAGCAACCACTCTGAAAAACAGTATAGAGGTTCCTCAAAAAATTAAAAATAGAACTACCCTATACCCTAGCAATTGCACTACTAGGTATTTATCCAAAGGATACAGGAGTGCTGATTCATAGGGGTGCATGCACTCCAATGTTTATAGCAGTGCAATCAACAATAGCCAAATATGGAAAGAATCCAAACATCCATCGACTGATGAATGGATAAAGAAGATGTGGTGTACATACACTATGGAATATTACTCAGTGTTCAAAAAGAATGAAATCTTGCCATTCAGAATGGCATGGATGACACTAGACTGTATTATGCTAAGTGAAATAAGTCAGTCAGATAAAGACAAATATATGATTTCACTTATACATGGAATTTAAATAAACAGATGAACATAGGGGAAGGGAAGGAAAAATAAAATAAGATAAAAACAGAGAGCGAGGCAAATCTTAAGAGGGTTATGGAATGAGGTGGGTGGGAGGAGGAGTTAAATGGGCGATAGGCATTAAGGAGACCACTTGTTGGGATAAGTACTGGGTGTTATATGGAAGTGATGAATCATTATTTCTGAAACCAATACTCACTTTATGTTAACTAACTTGAATTTAAATTAAAAAAAGAATATATATGCCTATAGTATGTATATAGTGTATAATATGTTTATATACATAAATACACATTTGTATATATGTATACATATGTGTATACATATGTATGAATATAGTATGTAAACTATATATATGTAGTATATATATACACATATAAATAAATATACACATATATTGCTATGTTAGAATAAAAGGATTTGTCATTTTCCCTAACAAATGTTGACTAGCCATTATGTGGAAGGGAATTTTTTTTTATTGTTTTTGGAAGAGATAAGTCCTGTTTGCAGTATCCCCAAAAGCACACCTTATAAAGCTTTCTCCCATAAAGGAAGCTATCTCTATTGTGTTGTTGTCACACTTAATTTGCATCTTCACAGTAAAAATGATGTTTTAACAGTGAGTGAGAAAAATTACTACCTTTAAGAAGCAAATCATGGAATGGAGAAAGCTTTTAAAAACAGATGTGTGGGAATATTTCTATCATTGTGTGAGGTTTTTTTTTTTATTAAGTATATCACCTATAAAAATTCTTGTGCCTGGATATTTATGCTCAGGCGTGGGGTTTTGAAATTTTGTAAGCTCTTTCAATATCTTTTACATGAGAAGTTTTAATGGATTTTGATCACTTTGATTAAACTGGAAAAAAACACACCTTCTAACTGGTTTGTAAATGTAATTGATAGACAGCAAGGGAGAGGACATTCACTAGCCTATTTTTATACTAGAAAACAGTGAATTTGATGCAGGGCTTTTCAAAGCTTTACGACAAAATGTGAAAGCAAGATTTAAAAAAAATTATAAAGCATATCCAATCAGATTGCTTTCTCTGAAATGTTATTATTTTTTAATTTTTTTTAATGTTTATGTTTGAGAGAGAGAAAGAGTGTGAGTGGGGAAAGGGCAGAGAGAGGGAGACACAGTATCTGAAGCAGGCTCCAGGCTCTGAGCTGTCAGCACAGATCCTGACACGGGGCTCAAACCCATGAACTGGGAGATCATGACCTGAGCCAAAGTCAAACACTTAACCAACTGAGCCACTCAGGTGCCCCTGAAAATGTTATTATTAATAATATGTTGTATAATAGTTTAGTGAGAAAAAAGATTTTATGTATCATTAATAAATACAATGGTATTTAACACATTTCTTTGTTCTTTATTTTACTCATTGTTAATTACTATTTTAATGTAGTTATAATGTTTAATAAATGTGAATATATTAGTACAGTTGTCTATTGCATACATAGATGAGTATACGTGGATGGGAGGTATCTACTCAAACATTTTTATGGATGATTAGTTTGAAAACCCAAAGATGTTCCAAGACAACCTATAGATATGATCACTATTGATGTTGTTGTCAAGGTTACACTAAGACAGTTTATGGATTCCTTCTCAGGAAAGACAGATTAATGATGAAGTGAAGTAGAATGCATTTGTGTTCTTATGAGTCTGTCCTCCCTCCCTCTCTGTGCCCATATATCATCAGTTTTCTAAAACTGCCATAACAAAGTACTGCAGACAGGGTGGTTTAAATTAAAAAAAAATTAATAAAAAGGAAATTTCCTCTCTGACGATGCAGGAGTCCAGAAGTCTTAAATTAAGGTGTAAGGAAGGCTACATTCCCTCTGAAGGGAAGGCTCTAGGGAAGTATCCTTCCTTGACTCTTCTTAGCTTTCAGTGACTCCTAACATTTCTTGGCTGCCTATCATTTCAATCTCTGCCTGCATGATCACACACCTTCTTCTCTGTGTGGCTCTGTATCCAAGTCATTAGATTTTAGGGCCCACTCTCATCCAGTATGGCCTATTCTAACTTAATTACATCTGCAAAAATCCTATTTCCAAATAAGGTCACGTTCACAGGCACTGGGGATTAAGATTTTAACATATCTTTTTTTTGGGGGGGGAACATAATTCAACTATTACACCTTCTCTGTCCCAGTCCTTTCCTCCCTCCCTGCTCTCCCCACACATTGACTTACTTTTATCTAGTATCATACAGGCCAGTAAGTTTTCTGAGAGTTCTCTATATGCAGAGCCCCAAAAGTCCATACACCAAGTGGGACATGAGTCTTCCATTTGGAGTAGGGGGTGGATTAGAGCAGCGCATCGAAGGTATGTGGTATGTGGTATGATTCAAGGGTCACAGTTTGTTCATCCTCTGAAGGTCTCTGTGCTCTAGAACCTAAGTGATAGCAATTGAATGACTTTTATTTTCTCTTAGTCCATTGTGGTTGCCCCCAAAAGCATCAGGAGTTTGGCATTGCACTCAACACTGACCCGATTTGAGACCCTTGAAATTCAACCTCAAAGACGAACCAGTCATTTGTTCAGGATACCTGCAGGCGGGAATAGGGTTGACTACATTAGCCACAATCACAGGTGTCTTCAGTCTGGCATCTTGAAGTTCCTACCATTCATTTCAGCCTATGAAATGGTAGTCTGAAGACAGTTTTACTTTTAGTTCAGTAACATTTCCATGCACCTTGGAAATCCAATTCTTACTGTGTTATCATGAATGCAGCCTAGGTAGATAGTGCATAGAAATGTGTGCCTTCATTATTAAGTGGATAAGTTTCTTTTTCAGTTTCCTTAGTCCTTGTGCTATATTCTTTGACTTGACCATTTCATCCTCTTTCTCATGGCTAGGTTCCCAATACTCATTCTGAAAATACATTTGAATTCCCTTTTTCATGGTTGTTATGCTTCCCTTTTATCAAACAGTAGTTTCCCCCATTTGTGCCCCCCCCTTTTGATCTAATCTCTCTCATTCATCCCTTTGCATTGTATGGGAGCTATCTAGCCTAGTACCATTGCCAATTTATCTCATTTACTTATTTTTTCTTCCACTGATGCCCAGTCATTCCATGTTTTATGCTTTGTTTCAACTGATACATTGGACTTGAACATTTCAGTAATGTCACTTCACTTGTAGATTATCTTTCCAGAGTAGGCCCAGGGGAAATCTCTTCTTTGTCCTTCTTATCTTTGAGACGAACTCATTATTAATGATACTTTTAATAACTGAGCCTGCTGGCCCAAAGAGATAATTTGAAAGAACCAATAGGTGGCAGACATTTGGTTTTATGAAAGGGAGAAATTGTTTCCCATGAGAGAACATAGAATTCTTTCAGGAGAAAAAAATAGGATACAATTTTACCTTTTGAGCTCTAAAGGACATGTCTTATTCAGACCAATTGCATTCAAGCTGTGACAGATTCTACCTCCTATATTGTAATGATACTTGAGTTTTTTCAGTATCCTTCTCCTTCACACATTTACTTTTTCTCTAAGCTCTTTCATGAGAGAGAGATTTTTAAGATTAGAATGTGTGAGATAAAAATCTTGATCTTCAATATATTTCTTTCTATATTTAACCTTTGAACCAGAAGCATAAATAATGAGTATACTTTATTTGTTGGGCCTCCACATTCTTTACTTTCTGCCCACTTGCTTCAGGAAAGAGTTACTACTTCCTTTTCTTTAAAAGCCTCAATTCCCTATTTTACTTTGCTTTCTTCTAAGGAGTGATCTTGTTACTGAAATACTTTTGCAGCTATTATGAGTTTCTTATTCCCTAGCTTACTTATTGCTTATAGTCCTCTATTGCTTTCTTTGCTTTGCTCTATAATCCTCCTAGTTTTTCTGTCTACCTCCTTTACACTTGGCATATTTCCTCAGAGTGTAACAAAAATGAGTATGTTTTGGTTTTTTTTTTAAACCATTGCTCTATTTGCCACATGTAGCCATTCTTTTAGTGACTGTCATAAAACAAAGCAAATTTCTGCAAAGGCTTTATAGTTTGAGTTCAGTGGCAGAAATGCTTTCCAATACCTGGTGTTTCTGGAGTTCTCGTATAGTTGATTGGCTTTGTCTCAAAGACTTTTCTACTTCCCTTGTTTCTGAAATGGCCTGCCATGAGCCTGCTTAAACACTACAAACTCTGTATGATATATGGTGATGAACACATTTTCTTTCAGCAGTCTTACCTAGCTTTAAAAGCCTTATTATTATTATTATTATTTTATGCTTTTTCCCAAAAGGTGTGCTTTCATGTATTTAGTGTTACCTCCAGTCCATAGCAGAACAATAAGGAAGTTGGATCAATTGGGGTCTTTGGAGTCTGGCAGACCTGAATGCAGTTACTAGTTTGAGCACAGATAGGTTGGGTTACCTTCAGAAGTTAATTAGCTGTTCTTATCCTTAGATTCTTCACCTGTGAAATGGAAATAATCATAGTATCACAGTCATAGAATTAGTTGAAGGATTTTATGTGACCGTGTTTATAACTATGTCTGACACATGGAGAGTATTTAATGAATGTTGCCTATTATTTTTTACAAGTGAATCTAGAGCTTACTCTAATATATCAGTCTCTATTTCTCTGAGCAAATGAAACATGCTTTCAAATCAATGTTTTCTTTTGCCCTATCTTAACCTATCTATTTAGAAATTTTAAGGGTTTTTGGTGCCTTCTTATCTAAGTATGTGTGTATTTCTACTCTGCATAAGTAGATATGTGTATAATACATAACCTTTACTTGTTTTTATTATAAAATTTTTGAAAAAAACAGAAAAACAAAACAGTTAAAATCACCCACAATTTTATCATGTATGTGCATCTATAAAAGATTTATATATGTGTATGTATGCATATGGTAATTATACTTATGTTTACATTTATGTAAAAAGGTATCACTCTACAACTCTGCTGTCCCTCCAACGTCATCACCAAGAGAAAACTATGTGAATTTGGCTGGTCATTTTGCTATGCTTATATGCATAAATTATTTGTATCTGTACTTTTGTTTTAAATATATTTATAATATTCATGCAGTATATGAATAATTAATGTTCTTTCCTTAGGCAATTTCCTCTTCTTTTTTGCTTCATATTGATACTGCTTTCCTGTATACCTTAAATAATTAATTGCTAATAGTAAAATAAGGCATGAACATTTCACTTTAGAGTTTCCAAAATGTTTTTTTACATCTGTTATCTCATGTAGTGCCCATTTCCATGCTGTGAAATGGTTAAAAATATTCCAGTTTAACAGACAAAGGTATTGCAAGTTACAAGGATTAAATAGTTGGGAAACTATGTTTCCCAAGCTGTTTTGTGACTCTCTAGAACTCAAATCCCAGGCACTTTCCTGAGAGAGGTACATAGCCAGGCCGAACTGTTGGTTTGATGTTTTTCTGCCATCTCTTCTAGCCTGCAGTGAGTTTGACACACCATCTTTTTGCCACCTGTATTGCTTTATATTGAATATTATGTTCATTCCATTTCAAGGTCTTTCCAAAACTTTTGTCTTCTCCAAATTAATTTCCATCAAAGCCATGATATAATCTGAAAACAAGTGCATTACTTTATCTTCTTAAATCCCAAAGTAGCTGTATTTTCTTGAAATATAGTCCATTTACATTGCCCCTCTTTTTCACATGTAATAGAAGAAAAGAGAGCAAAATAGAGTAGCAGTTAAAATTACCAGCTCTGGAGCTCCATTGCTTGAGTTCAAATCCTAATTCTGAGACTTCTTAGTTGTGCAACTTTTGTCTGATTCTCAATTTCCCTGTCTATAAAATAAAAATGATAATACCATGTCCTCTGACTATAGAAATGATTAAAGACTGAAGACTTTATTAAAACATTTAATAGTTTTAAAAATTAATATTAAACATTAAAAGTATTTGGCCCATAATGTTTGCAGGAAAATATTAACCAAGATTACTATTATGATAAATAGGGCACAAGGTAATCAGATAGCTTTCCTGGGTAGCATTAAATATGGTGATAAAGATTATTTCCTGCCCAAACCTATGTGCTTTTCACTGAACAGTTTTGTATTAGCTGTCTTCCAGTGACTACTGATAGTTCTGCTAAGAGTGAATGTCAAAAATTTTAATGTATTTTTCTAGTGTCCCTGCAGGTGTAAATGGATAAGTCTATATGCAGATGTTTAAACATAATAAATCAGTTATAGTGATGTCATCAATGCATAGCCTATATATAGCTTTTGTATATTATTTATTCATCAACACAATTGTTTTCATGATTGTTACACTCTTCAGAATGTCTGAAATGGCTAATTGTGATAGGCAAGTACTATGATAATATTATGACATTGTACAGTAGATTTTTCTTAAATATAGAGAAAATATAGAGCCTAGGAGGGGCTTGGAAACAGCAAGAAGCTAGTAGATGCTGGCGTCCTAATTATACCTGCTTCTAAATGTGTGATATATTTAATATATTTAGATCTGTTCTTTATCTCTTAACATGGTAGGTCTGGGGTAGGTAATCTCCAAATATCAGCTGTGATATTCTATATTCTGTCTTAATAGCTTTGAACTTCATAATTATGATTATTTGTAAGTCTGATGTGTATTGTGGAAGTGTTGTCTTAAAATTCTAACCGCAAATGGCAGAGAGTTTAGTTTACTTCCTAGGGAAGATAACTGTCTGTGTGGTCTAACACACTAGCATCTAGCAATTATCACCCCTCAAAACTATGCAGTAAATCTCCACTGTCCTTAGGTATAAAATCTAAAGTTTTTAAAACAATGGCTAGGCAGCATCACCAGGCCCCAACTTGGTTGCCAGTCTTCTATCAGTTCACCACATCTTACCCTTGAGTGCATACAGCCCTTTTCCATTCTGGACTCCTGGTAATGCTGTTCACTTTTCTTGGAATTTCTCTTTACTCATGTGACCCAATCCTGTCCCCACCTTATCCCTTAAGCATCAACTTAAATATATAGGTTACCAACTTCTGTGTTGAATTTGCAGTGTTTAATGCATTAGAAACAAGATTTTACAGGAAGAGTCAGATTTAGTCATTTGTTTTATTTTATTTTTTAAGTTTATTCATTTACTTTGAGGGAGAGAGAACAGCCAGGAGGGACAGAGATAAAGGGAGAGATGGAGAATCGCAAGCAGGCTCCACACTGTCAGCACAGAGTTCCATGTGTGGTCGAACTCAAACTGTGAGATCATGACCTGAGCCAAAACCAAGAGTCAGATGCTTAACCGACTGAGCCACAAAGGTTTCCCTCAGTCATTTCTTTTAAAATGAAGATCTGGCAACATTTGTGTCCATGTTAGTACACAGCAGCTGGTTAGCTGATGAATAACCTTCCTAGATATGTTCTGAGATCTCAGGACCTGTATACATATGTTCACATTCCTTGGAGCCCAGCTTCAGTGTGACATATCACTTGTTTCTTCATGTGGGGTTAAGAGGTGGGAACCTCTTGCTAAAATTTTACTTAATCAGAAATGTCTTCTGGAACCCTTGGAATATTCCATCCTCAGTAGCCATTAACATCCTTTACTATATTTAGCATAATTGCAAAAAAAGTCATTTTGAGGGGGAATATAATTATTTTAATATATATGTCCCCACACTAGATTGTTATATGAGGACCAAGACTTTGTCTTGCCTACCACTCTATCCTTATACCAAACACTTTGCCTAATCTATGTTAACATTCTTGACAACAATGGTTGAGTGTCCAGTGTATGTCAGACATTGGTCCTTTGTCTCAATACTTAGCAGATGAATGCTTGAATAAATTAACAACTCAACATAGAACACCTTGATGGAAGCCCTAGGAATAAAGAGGCAAATTTAGATAAATCAGTGGCTTAAAAATATGCAGCACCACAGAAGGAATGATCAATTTCATTAACAAGTGTTGGAAGGCATGCTTCTTTGCTGTCTGCTCCTGTTACAGATCTGTTATCTTTCTTTTTAAAAAAATGTTTAATGTTTATTTATTTTTGAGAGACAGAGACAGAAAATGAGTGGGGGAGGGGAAGAGACAGACAGACAGACAGACAGAACCTGAAGCAGCTCCAGGCTCTGAGCTGTCTGCACAGAGCCCAACATGGGGTTTGAACTTATGAACTGAACTGTGAGATCATGACCTGAATTGAAGTTGTACCCTTAACCGACTGAGCCACCCAGACACCCATACAGATCTGTTTTCATGGTTGTGCTTCAGTCATATCAGGAGAATATAGAATTTGCAAGTAACTGGCACCTATGCAATCTGGCATTAATTACAAATTTTTAATCTGCATTTAGAGAATCTTCATTGAGGAATGCACAGAATTTTTTTTTAAACAGAGATTCCCAGAGAAGTGTATCCACCTCCCTAATATGATATTTCTATCTTTAACAATCTGTACACCCTACTCATGCCTTCCAGCAGTTAATACAACCTATTGAAATATTTAGAAAAAAACTAGAGGGCAATTGGGTAAAATAGACTCAGATTCTTCAATCCCTTCTTTTAGGGTAAAATGAAAGAAAGAAAAAAGAAGTGATCAGAGTTATGTGTCACATACTCTACCTGGAAGACTATAGGCGGATACAACATGATCTTTGGAATTCACAAGTTTAGGTTAAACGTACTTTAGCTATTCACATACTTGTTACATCACACTCCTGGAGGCACTAAACGTTTTTTGAGTGTCATTGTCTTTCCTCAACAATAATTAGTTACACTTATTGGACATTTTCAATGGGTCAGACCAGACACAGTACTAAGTGCAGCGCATGCATTATCAGTATTTAACTGTAGAACCATGGTGCATAGACATCACCATACCCATTTTACAGATGAAGTAATGAAGGCCCAGTTGAGTTTTGCCAGTAGAGAGGCTGAGTTTTGATCTCAAGTCTTTCTCAAAACTAATGCAGATACTCCTATACAGCCCCAAAATGTGTTTTAGTGCAGTTACTTTAGGTAAAGCAGTTATAAACCCTCACACTCCTCTTAAAGCTCTGCAGTAACTCTCCATTGCCCTTAGGAATAAAATCCAAAATTCTTAAACAACTTGTCAGCAGCATTACTGAGACCCAGCTAGACTGCCAGACTTTTCCCTACCAACCTGCCACATTGTACCCTTGAGTGTAGAGAGCCCTTTTCTACTCTGGATTCAGGAGCAAGAAGATAAATCCACAATTTATATTTCACCTAATGTCAAATTAAGTCTATCCCCATAACATTCTTATTTACTTTTAGAATATAAAGTTCTTAATCTGTATTAGTAAACAACACTAAAGCTTCTAGAGTTATCAGGTACACCAACTGTACTTCTGTTTTAGTAGCAAAGATGCCATTTTTTTGTAGAAACATTTTTTATTGGCTAAACATTGTGGCAGCAAAGCTTAAACTTTGCAAAAGTCTTAGTTTTTCTTGCAGTGAAAGGGTTCTTATTTTGGAGCACAAGATCCTTCAAAGTTTTAATGGAAAGCTATGGACCTATTCCCCAGAGATATTCACATACACACAAATTTGAGTATGTTTCAGAATATTAGGCAAATATAAATGTTTAAAATAATGGTGAAAATAAAACTGAAAAGTGTAAAACATTGCATGTGCACTATGTGTAAATTATATAGAATAAATTTTCTTAATTTATTTCTGAATCTACCATAATAAAGTTTAGTAGCACCTATGATCCATGTTGTGCCAGTCATAAATCACAGCATTAACAAGAAACTTTTAAACCAGAGCTTCTGAAGCTGGGAGATCCATCCAACCTAGATATATCAACTTTTATATATCTTTGGATTTTTTTTTGAGAATGAGCTCCATCCTTTTACCAGATAGTCAGAAAAAACCTGTGATTCTCTTCCAACTAAGAACTCAAGATGAAGGAAAGAAATTATGTACTGCCACTAAAATTGTGGGAGTATGTAATTACTTTGAAGAGTATTTTGAAATAAAGTTGATTTTAAAAAATGAAGAAAAAGTGTATGTTAAGAAGTTTTACCTCCACAAAATAGAATTTATAGAAGACTTAAGATGTGCCACAATATTAATAGTATTCATCTGTTCATAGGTGATTTTTATTCTTTTTTATTTGTTTCTTAATTTTTTAAACTTTTCTAAAATGACCATATTTTCACCCTATATCAGAAAAATAAATGTTTTAATTTAAATATATTTAAATAAATGATATAAAATACAATTTCTCAACATGATCTTCCCCACCACCAGATTCTCTTGAGACTAATGGACATTCCGTTCATCCAGGAAATTTGATTCTAATTTAAAAAAAAGTCTTCTGATTCATATATCTAGAACAGGTCCAGCTGGTGCTGTAGAGGATGCAAATATTCATCATTAATGTATGATTTAGATTCAATTCTTCAATGCTTTATAGTTGGGAAAAGTGGTCTTTATGTCCTCAAAGTTTTCTGCTGAAGGGGAATTTTTATTGTATGGCTTTTATAGACAATCTGGTTTGTATAATCCAAATTAGATTTTGAGAAGCTTTCTCATTGCAAATTGGAAGTTATTTAAAGACACTTGGGGCAAAAGATTCTGGTCATTCACAATGTACCATCTCTTGTGAGATTTTATATCTTTTTATAGGTTTTCATTCATTTCAACCTATGGAAATTTTTGAGAATAAAGTCCTATATGTACAATGTATCTTCTTAATGTATGAGAAATTGCTTAAACTATGATTATGCATTTTTATAACACTGAATTTTTACATTCATTTTATTTTTGAGGGACACTTTAAAGGCATATTATAGAATAGCTATTTGTCTATATATTAAATAATCTTTAATGGCAGAATAATTGTTTGATCATAATATTGTTTTTCTTTTTTTTTTTTTTAACTTTATAGTTTATTGTCAGGTTGGTTTCCATATAACACCCAGTGCTCTTCCCCACAAGTGACCTCCACCAAGACCATCACCCCGCTTTACCTTTTCCCCTTCCCCCCTCAGTTTGTTTTCAGGATTCAAGAGTCTCTCGTGTTTTTTCTCCCTCCCTCTCCCTAACTCTTTTTCCTCCTTCCCCTCCCCATTG
>CM053574.1:36411193-36560230 GCA_028646485.1 Cryptoprocta ferox | reverse complement strand
ATAGACCTATGAGTGCGAACATATGGTATCTGTCCTTCTCCGCCTGACTTATTTCGCTGAGCATGACACCCTCGAGGTCCATCCACTTTGCTACAAATGGCCAGATTTCAATGGAATACTACATGGCAATGAGAAAGAATGAGATCATAATATTGTTAATCACAATAACGGATCTTTAGAATTGGATGGGACCTCAGAGGTTATCGGGTGTATTTCCCCATCTGATGCTTAAGTCATCTTCAAGTTGTTCTAACATCTCCTTGAACACTCTGTATGACCTAGAACATAGTATCTTATTTGGCAGTATTCTTTGAATCATGTAGCTTACATTCTAGAAAATCTCCTCTAGAGATCTAAATCCTACTGTATCTCTTTGGATATGTTAGTGATTAATTTCTGTCCTACCTTTTAGGGTGATATGAATAAGTCTCTTCATTCTCCTACCTCCTAGATGTAAATCATCACTGCAAGCTACAGTAAACTAGTACATACTACTGAGCAAAAAGATAATTTATTGGCTCAAAGCAGGACTGGTGAATTGAAATTTGGTTCTAACATGTATGGCATACCTAGGGCTTTGAATTTCTATCTGGAAAGCTGTCACAGTGAGGAATAACAGTGTTATTTATGGAAAAAATGCTTACACCTGACATAGTTTTAGCTGTTTTATATAACACTACCTAACTGTACTGAATGAACAGTCAGTGAAGCCCCTTACATTGGTATTTTTCTTCATGAATTCCTCTTACTTATATCAGTCTTAACTTTCGTTTGTGATATTTTGGGAACCAAATTCTGGAATTTATAATTATTACACTTTATTTTGTCTAATATAGAGCATGAAAATAGCTGATAAATATCTTCTAGGATTCTCATTTTGCCATCCAATACATTAGCTATTCCTTTCTGGATTAGGTCATGTATAGATTTTATGATTATGCATTTATATTCTTAGATGATATAATGCATATAGATCATCTGACATTATCCCTGCTGCATATATGGTCCAAGAATACTTGAAGTAAACCACACCTTTATTCAAACCATTATTAAGATAGTTGAATGGGACAGAATACAAGAGAAGGCTCTGCCATAAGACTTTCTCTTGTACAAGGCTAACGTTACATCCAACTAATCATTGGACCATCAACATATAGTTTCATCCAGGTTTTGTTTTGCCAGTTTTGGATGAAGCAAAAGACTTATCAAATGTTTGGGTAGAACACATACAAACCCACACACATATATGCATATTTACACATGTACATATATTTCCTTTTCCATATATATTTTTTTCACTTTTTGGGTGGAAAATATGGTTTATTTTATGTTGGGTTTACTATTGCTTGTAGCCGCAAGTTTCCTGTTTGGCACAAATTAAGCTCTTTGATTCAGAGAAAATAGAAATGAGTTAATATGACATTCTAGTCCTCAGTTATCACTCTCCATTCTAGGTGCTTACAACATGTCTACTTAGCAATGTATTTGCTGGGAAACGATGTTGGATCTTTAGTGTATGGTCTATAGAATCTACCTTCTAGACATATATTTGACTCATTCTTCTAGGATATATTTGACTTTCCATGATAACACAGAGGATATGCTAGTAGAGGCTGCAATATCCTGCCCAGATCCACTTTCAGTACTGATGAACTTAATCCCCACAGCTGTTGTACTTGCTGCTGGCAAACAGCCTTTAGTTGTCAGCTCTGACTAGAAATTTCCCTCATCTGTGGAGAGCAGCCTTGCCCAAAGTCATGGGCAAGCCTCTTTTCCTGGGGCAGGTTTCATCCAATGACTCTTCCATACAGCCATACAAAGATACACCCTATTGGTTAATATCCAAAATCTATAAAGAACTTATCAAACTCAACACCCAAAAACAAATAATCCAGTGAAAAAATGAGCAAAAGACATGAATAGACACTTTTCCAAAGAAGACATCCAGATGGCTAACAGACACATGAAAAGATGCTCAACATCACTCACCATCAGGGAAGTACAAATCAAAACCACATTGAGATACCACCTCACACCAGTCAGAGTGGCTAAAATTAACAACTCAGGAAACAACAGATGTTGGCAAGGATGCGTAGAAAAGGGAACACTTTTACCCTGCTGGTGGGATTGCAAACTGGTGCAGCCATTCTGGACAACGGTTTGGACATTCCTCAAAAAATTAAAAATAGAACTACCTTATGACCCAGCAATTGCACTAGTAGGTACTTATTCAAAGGATACAAAAATGGTCATTGAAAGGTACGTGTACTCCAATGTTTATAGCAGCACTATCAACAATAGCCAAGTATGGAAAGAGCCCAAATGTCCATCAACTGATGAATGGATAAAAACGATGTGGTATATATACATAGTGGAATATTACTTGGCAATTAAAAGAATGAAATCTTGCCATTTGCAACAATGTGGGTGGAACTAGAGTGTATTATGCTAAGCGAAATAAGTCAGTCAGAGAAAGACAAATAGCATATGATTTCACTCATATGTAGGATTTTAGAAACAAAACAGATGAACATAGAAGAAGTGAAGCAAATAAAAGATAAAAACAGAGAGGGAGACAAATCATAAGAGACTCTTAAATACAGAGAACAAACTGAGGGTTGCTGGCAGGGTATTGGGTTGGGGGATGGGATAAATGGGTGATGAGCATTAGGAAAACCACTTGGTGGAATGAGCAGTGGGTGTTGTATGTGATGAATCACTACATTCTATTCGTTAAATCATTATTACACTATATGTTAACTAACTTGGATTTAAATTAAAAAAAAAAAGATGCACCCTTTTGTGACAACAAAGTAACCATTCCAGCCACAGAGCTCTCCCTGGGGTTAGCTGAGATCTTTGTTGTAACTATGATACAACCAACTTCACTCTGCCATTCCAGCCTTCTTCTTCTCCTTCTCCCCCTCACCCTCCCCTTTCTTCATTCTCCTCCTCCTCCTCCTCCTTCGCTTCTTCCTCCTCCTCTTCTTCCTGCCCCTCAACCTCTTTCTCCTTCTCCTTCTACCTCTTCTCCTACTTCTTACTGTGTTGATCCCAAGAAGACTCCTTAATAAACTTTTTTTCACATTGCTCTCCATCTCACAGTCTGCTTCCCAGGGCATTCAACTTGGAGCAGTTATCCAATCCAAGTCAGATCTCTTATTTCTAAATTCTCAGAGTATTGACTTAATTCATGTGACCAGACAACTTCTTTTTTTTTTTTTTTAATATTTATTTTTGAGAGACAGAGCATGAGCAGGGGAGGGCCAGGGAGAGAGGGAGACACAGAATCCAAAGCAGGCTCCAGAGCTCGAACTCATGAACTGCGATAAAATGACCTGAGCCGAAGTTGGACGCTTAACCTCCTGAGCCACCCAGGCGCCCTAGTGACCAGACAACTTCTAATCTATTCCACCCTTAACTCTCTCTAGTCTTACTTGAAATTGACTTCTTTCTTAAGTGTTTTTGTTCAGATTTTCTACTCATATATGAACACACAAGAAGTGGTTTTAGATCACTAAAAAGGATCTTTCCTAGATAGCTAAAGAGGAATGTTACTGAAAAATATGAAAATGTTGTGTTTTCTTATCTCAACCTTCAGAGTTTTAGTGAGATGTTAACCAACAGCATGAATGAAGATAATGAGACATATGACAGAAGTAATATTGTTTCTAGAGTATGCTATTTTTTGGTTTATATTTCATGATGGGCTTCAGGTTCTCTTTAAAAATCAATGCCATTTATTCAGTTGTTAAAAGTTATTAACTTAATTCCATTTATTCATTAAGTAGTATTAAAACTATTAGAATTAATTAAAACTCCAATTACTAACTGCTTAAAATTTTCTCACATAGCAACAATAACTAGCTTGAAAATAAAACGGCAGTAAGAAATTTCATCTGAAGTAAAGTCCAAATTTAAAATCTCTAAAAATAAACGTAATAAAAGTCTAAACAGTATAAGTGAAACAAGCTACAAAATGTTGAGGCACATGAAAAAAAATTGAATATGTAAGGTTAGTATTGGGAGGGTTTTGAAAATAAATTGATGTTCCTTTTAACAAATCAATCCATATTTTTACATTTACTAGACAATGATAAAACTTCATACCTTTTTATTTGTTTAACAAATTTCAGTGAGATTAATTATGGTACAGGAACAGTCAGACATGTTCTGTAAAATGACTTATGAATGAGGATTTTTCAAAGCATATATTAAAATATTTTTGTTGATTAATTAATAAATGCAGTATTTGACACTAGAAACAAACACAATTAAAATAATAGCTACTAAAAACATACTAACACAATTAGCATTTCAGATTGGTAAGGCAATAATTTAGGGACAGTTATGTTGTCACTGATGAAAACCTAGATTTTATCTTATTTCTTAAACTACTTTTATTCAATGCTATCATTAGCTTTGTGGAAGAGGCTGAGCAAATTAACTGGAGGTGGGCAGAAGAAGGACTTTTGGGTACTGTCAATGCTCTGTGTCTTAATTTGAATTATGTTTACATGTATGTTTATATTTTTATAAGTCCTCAAGATATATTGTTATAATCTGTGCTCTTTTATCTATATATAATAAAATTGACAGAAAGTTAATTTAAAAATTAATTCTTAGGGGCATCTGGGTTGCTCATTGGGTTGAGTGTCTGACTTTTGATCTTGGCTTAGATTATGATCCCAGGGGCATGGGAGCAAGCCCTGCATCTGGCTCCGCACTAAGCATGAATCCTGCTTAAGATTCTCTCTCTTTCCTTTTGCCCCTCTGCCCTGCTTGCTCTCTCTCTCTAAAATAAAAAAAAATAGTAATTAATTTTTAAGTACTTTGTGTGTCTACTATATTACCTAGTCCTAAGAATATATCAGTACAAAGTCAGGCAGATGTTGGCAGTGAGGATATATACACACAAAAGTAGAATTCACTGCCAGTGATTTCTTTCCTTTCCACATAGATATACTCTATATAAGATTGAATAATTTATTTTTCCCACACCTTTATCTTAAGCCAAACTAAATTATATTTTTTCATTGAGAAAAATCTGATTTATATTGCATTCCTAGAAAAATTAACCCCATAATCTACATGATAACCCCACTTTACATATTATACTTTTGTCATTTTTATGATTTAAATTGATGCAAAAGAGCCATATGAAAAAAAAGCACAAGAGAAACAGCACAGGAATAATAGGAAAAATGCACAGGAAAATTAGCTTGTAAGAAGTAGAATTTCAGTTGAAATATTTGTAATATGTGCACTATATGGTATATAACAAAGCAACAAATCCATATAAGGTGGCTGTAATATGGTTAAAAAAATAGTCAAAATTTAAGGTAAAGGTTTTTTTTTTTTTTTTGTATGTTTATTTTTGAGACAGACAGAGAGAGAGAGAGAGAGCAAGTGGGGGACCAGCAGAGAGAGGAGACACAGAATCTGAAGTAGGCTCCGGGCTCTGTGCTGACAGCACAGAGCCCGACTTGGGGCTCAAATTCACAAACCGTGAGATCATGACCTGAGCCAAAGTCAGACACTTAACCGACTGAACCACCCAACCACCCCTAAAGCAAAGTTTTAATTTAACAAGTAAACCTAAAGGCATTAATCTTTATATTCTTCTTTTAAAATTATGATATTTTGAAAAGAAAAATTAAATTCTATTACTCCAAATTATGGGAAATAATTGTGTATAAATATTTATTCAATCACACCTTATATTTAGAAAGGATTTGTTGAACCTAACACTTCACTGTAACATTCAGTTTCTGACCTCATATATTAATTCTCATAATACAAATGTGGTCTCAAACAAAGTAATTTTGGGCTTTTTCTACCTTAATAAATTGGCTGTTGATTTTGTTGCTGCACCATCAGACTAAATTCCTATGGGTTTGGATCCCTTCAGTGTGACTTTACCTGTCACCATATATTGACAGATGCTATTTATATCTTTCCTGCAGGATTATGGCAATCTTGAAGACTAGAAGCAAATCTTATGTATGGACTTTTCACACAGTTTAACAAAGTTGCGGGCACATGTTAATATGTGAATATTTATTGGTTGAATTTCATTTAGTTTGGTAGGAATTCTACATTTGAGCTTTAACCATAATTAATAGCCTCTTAATTCAAGCTATTAGTTAGTCGTTTCTTATACATCAAAGTTCTCTGTTGAGTTACATCTCTCCCTGGCTTTTAATAGCCAGATACATGCTCTTGAAGTATACAGTTGGGTATTTTTATCCATCGAGCCCTTATCCTACATTGCTTCCCCTAATCTTCCTGTCTAAATTGGTTACAGATAACTCCCTGTCATAGACTTAAAACTCAAAGCCATTTCTCTGACACTACCTCACCCATGCCAGCATTTAGTTTCCTGGATTCTGTCTTATCACTTATTTTCTTACTTATTCATTAATTTTTTGCTTTTGAAATCTATTAGTCAATAAACACTGTGTTGCTGTGAATATCCACGGGGAAAAAAGGAGATATTATCTCTGGCTACATGAGGTTTACAATGCATATACTAATAAAATCATAACATATGAACATATATCCAAAGTATAGTGTATTTTCTAAAATAATAATACAGAATTATATAAGAACAAAGAATGATCATTAACTATATAATGATGGTTGTTTCTCTAGAAAAGCATATGTTCTAGAAGGGAAATCTAATGAAATTGGTGCTCTGTGACAATTTGACAGCTCTTAATTCTCCACCTCTTTATCCGCTGCTAAGGACATGGGTGATATAATCTACACTAAGAACCAAAGAGAATGGCATGGAAAAAAATGTACCTATCTAGGAAAAAAGAAGGCAAGTGAAGCAAAAACCATTACTCAAGCATTAACTCTCTTGTCATTCTCCACATCTCTTGTTTTAATAAAATAATAAATAAAGTGTGGAATATTGTGGTCCCAGAGTGGCAATGGGAGAAATAAATTATGTCTTCTAAGATTATTTATAAAATATTTTTATTTATTAAATTTGCTTACATTAGCTTGAAAGGAAATATAATTTAAAGTTTGTTTACTTAGAAAAGTAGTAATTTTCACTCACGATAAATATATCAGCAGTCTTTTTTCAAGTTGCCGACATATTTTTAAGAAAATCTGTTTTTAAAAATCTACTTTGAGAAATAACATTTTTAAAAATTCACTTGTTTCTAAGAGTTAGAAGGAAAGTTAAAAATCACTTTGCACAACTTTTCTTTTTTTAATTTTTATTTATTTATGTATGTTTAATTTTTTTATGTTTATTTTTGAGAGAGACAGAGTATGAGCAGGGGAGGGGGCCAGAGAAAGGGTGACACAAAATCTGAAGCAGGCTCCAGGCTCCAAGCAGTCAGCACAGAGCCCGATGTGGGACTTGAACTCGTGAATCAGGAGATCATGACCTGAGCTGAAATCAGACAGACACTTAAGCGACTGAGCCACCCAGCTGCCCCACAACTTCACTAATTATGTTATAATCACATTTCTTCTTTCCTGACAAATGCCCATCATTTACCAACAATAAACCTTAATTGAAAGAACGGCTGGAGCCCAATTTTTAAAATTTTATTATTATTATTATTATTTGTTTCAATCCTAGCTTTGCCACTTATGAATATCAATGACTTTAAGCAAATTACATGACCTTTTTGTGTGTTTGATTTCTCAGCTATCAAGCCAGGTAATAATAGCATCTACCTCAGGGAGAGTGTAGCTTAAATAAGATAATATATGTAGAGCACTTACAATTGTGCCATATCACAAAGTGAATGAGTGCCCATTCGTGTCAGTTGTAATTTACTGTCATACAATATAAATTATCCCACATAAGTAGACTAAACTAATCCTTCTGATACTGTGTGCTTAACAGAAAAGGCTAACACCTACTAGTATGACTGGGATACAGCCTCCTAAATTATTTATGTGCTTCTTCTTTTAGCACCTTTTCTACACATAGCCAATGATAGTCATTCAAAAATTCAATCAGATGAAGATAATTTCCTGCTTTAAAGCACTCAAATATAATTTGCCAACACACTCTGATGAAATCCAATTGCCTCACCTTGTCCTTCTACAGTCTACATGCTAATGACCCCTGCCTAACTCTCCAAGCTTACAACTCACCCCACCGGTTATGGCAATCCATTCACACTGGCATTTCCTTTTCTCCTCTCCAAATAGGGGTAGAGCAAGTAGCATCTGCTCAAGTAGGTAGAGCATTTCTACCTACTGCAATTTGGTATCATAGTCACCAAGGAAAACACAACACATTCAAGCACTGAAGGGGACAACACCTTATTCACACAAAGAAGAGCAGAGCAAGATCACCTTCATTGGTGGGTATTGGTGCTCTGTGGCCAACCACTGGCCTGTATGCATCCCTCTTGTGTCACAGAACAAAGGCCCCTGTCCCCTCCCCTCAGGGGCAGATATAGTAGTGGGTTTGTCTAGGGGCTGTATCACTGATATGTATAATATCAATATGTATGTATTGTTATAACCTAATATTCACAAATTTGACAGTTGGTTTTTTTTCCAGATCTACACAGGAGGAAACTGAGGCTCAGACAGATAAAGGAACTTAACCCAGGTCTCCTGGACCAGATGGTAGATGATACATATAAATGTCTCTGTTCAGTTTGCAAGTTTAATACTATGAGTGTAGGATATTTGTTTCCATTTATGTGGTTCATTTTTCTGTGGCAACACCTACAAAATATTTGACTACCGTTTTACACTACCTCCCACTAGATAACAGCATATTTAAGTGCTTTCTGATGTATGGATGCAGAAAAGGGCTTCTGACCAGGATTCCTGGAGGTGCTCTCCAGATCAGTTTCAAATGTAGCAAAACTTATAATTTATACAGATAGTTTTTTAATTCTGTGTCCATTATAAGAAGTTACTATTGGTACAGTTGACTTGATGCTAAAGGCTTTTTAAAAAGAAATATTCAGAGACGTCTGTTTCCAGAAAAATAGAGTAGATGTACTTTTCCCTCTTTCTCCCACTAAGCATGTGGTTATTTAAAGAAAACATGAGGGTTTCTTGTGATGATAGAAATGTTCTGTAACTTGACTGTATCAATGTTAATATGCTGCTTATCATATTTTGCTATAGTTTTGCAAGATTTTATCACTGGAGGAAAACTGGGTGAAGATTACATGAGATATCTCCAAATAATGTCTTATAGCTTTATGTGAATACATAGTTATCTCAAAGGAAAAAGTTTAATTAAAAAAAAAGTGTGTGCACACAATAGTATAGGATTAGTATAGACAGTGAGTTAAGCTACTTAATATATAAACTGTTCCAATAAATTAATGGGATAACACCCTGTTATATCAGCACCCTGTTATAAAAATGGAGCAGAGGGTCTCCTGGGTGACTCAGTTGGTTAAGCGTCAGACTCTTGATATCAACTCAGGTAGTGATCTCCCAGTGATGAGATCAAACCCCACATTGGGCTCACTGAGTGTGGAGCCTGCTTGGGATTCTCTCTCTCTCTCTCTCTCTCTCTCTCTCTCTCTCTCTCAAAATAAATAAATGAACTTTTAAAAAAAAGAACAGAGATGTCTAGGTAATGTAAGTTACTCCATTAGTTATTAACTTTGTGTCACAGGGCAGAGGACTCATTGTCTACCAACCTTGATCCGCTGTATCAAATGTGAACTGTAATGTCTACTTTATGAAGTTAATGTGAGGAACAAAAGAGACAATCCATCTCTAAAACACACTGCCTCGTTTCCTCAATTAATGATGACTGTACTTCATCTTTTCAAAAGATATATATATAACAAGGCAACATATTTTGTTGATAAAACTGGCAAATTTTAAAGGCTTTTTATCACAACATATTTTAAAAAAGTAATGCTCATAGATGCTCAACAGTTAACAGAAGTGTGGGATTCAATGTGTTGGTCATTCTATGGTATTATTTTAAATGATTTTACAGTGTTGTGGAAGGAGATTTGATAATATGAAAAATATCCACCATTTTTTGACTAAAAACTTTATAAAATATTATATGCAGTGTTATTTTTTAAACATGGATACAGATACCAAAGACTGGGAAAAAATTGCAAACAAAAAAGAAATGTACCCTACTCTTGATAGCACAGTAGCAAATTAGGCTCACAGATCTTCAAAACTGTGGAAAAAATAATTGCCATTTTATATATGAAAGAATAAAAATGTAAGTTCTAGTAAATAGCAGCTAGATAGGAATGTAACTACTGTCTTATATTAGGCAAAGAAAAAAAAAGAAAAACTATAGGTATGCTAAAGAGGATTACATAGAAAATCATGTTTAAGTTGTGAAGTGGAACCAAGTGGGAATAATGCCAATGGGAACATATTCTAAGCATTAACTGGCACTTTTGTGGTATATTAAGCAAGCTTCTATTACATCACCCCATTGCCTGAAAAATCTCTGGGTACTCTATTCACTTGATGTGAATTATAAATACTATTTTTGCTTCTAAGTATTTCTCTCACTGAAGTTTTTTGTTTTCTTTCATTTCATTTCATTTTTTAATACCACTGTGGAAAGGGTATTTCAGAACATTACTGGACTTTGTGAAGAACAGTGGCAAAAAAGATCTATTTTAGAGAAAAGAACATAATGATTTCACTCAAGTTCACTGATGCTTGGTGAAGTCATCTGTATAATAATGAGTATTGCTTGAAAAAGTGTTCTTATTTTTTTTCATGTGTAAAACATATCTCTGTTCCATATTGGTTGTGAAAATAATGTAGAGAATTGTGTATTTCATTCTCAAATCAGCTTAAGTTATTTAAAAAATTCAAGTAATCAAGTAAAGCAAGAAAAAGTAAGTCCCCATAAAATAAGTTTGAGGACAAAGAATCATTTAACCATTAACTATCAGAAACATACATACCTCTGAATGTAACATAGCTACTCTAATATCACTTCAGTGATATGCTTCATGATGGAATATTCAATGGAAATAAAGTTATCCTATGTTTTTTAGGGGAGGAAAAGGATTTATTTGCTAAAATGTCCATGGTAGTCAAACCTCCTACCCCAGTTCTGTTGGATTGTGAAAAGTTCCCATTTAATGGTAAGAACACTTATACTGTTTTTTTCAGTTGTATGTATGTATGTGAAGAAATATTTTGCAAACCAGTAAGAAGAGAGCCAGCCATACCTTATTTAAATTTTTTAAGTTTATTTATTTTTTGAGAGAGAGAATGAGTGGGGAAGGGGCAGAGAGAGAGGGATGGAGAGAATCCTAAGCAGAATCTCCGCTATCAGTGCAGAGCCTGATGTGGAGCTCCATTTCCCGAACTGCGAGATCATGACCTAAGCCAAAATCAAGAGTTAGACACTTAACCAAGTGAGCCACCCAGGCACCCCCAGCCATATCCTTTAAAATGGAAAGAACCTCTTATGATTTTGACAGCCATTAAAGAAAAAGACATATAATAGAAGCATATTTCAATCCACATTCTACAAATCCCTAAAGATTATTTAAATCAGTTTGTCCCAGTAAAAATTCTCCCGCTCAAAGAGAAAGACACAGAGAAAAGGAAGAGAATAAAGAGAAGTAGCTATAATCGGTGCTTAATAAGAGGGAAGTAATGAATGTTTGTGAACCAGTTAAACTGCTTCCTATTAGTTGCTGAATTGGGAATGGGTACAACTTTATTTCTAGAAGTTCTAATAGAATCATTAGGATTAAAAAAGACATAATCTAAAGGAAATTGAAGTAGTTTTCTCCCCCTAAAAAAGTGTGCATGCTTTAATGCACCAAAAATTTCCTTTCTCTTAGAAAAAGGGCAAAAGTATATTCATTTTCAATTCATTGTATATTAAGTATCAATAATTTTAAGTCAAGACATTGTTTGATCTCTATTCTTGAGCCTCCATTGACAATTTTGAGTATTACTACTTATCACCATTAGGCACACTGGCATATGATTTTTTCCTGTCCTAGCTGTACATTTTATTTTGCATCAACTGCACAAGACAAACTTCTTTCAATGATCAGAATGCTGTTTCTTTCCAAGGAAAAAAGAACATAATTTAGCTTACTCTAGAAATGAAACAAAATGATTTCTTTTGTGTTCATATATATATGAAAGTAAGGAACAAATGAAGCTAAAATGCTTGAGCAGAGCAATTATCTCTTTTGTCTCAAGCATGTCCAAAGTGTCCTCAAAAACACAGAATTCACATTGTTTGAGTCAATAAACCATCAGTATGAGTGCTTTGTTCTACTCTTCACACAACATAATTAACGAACTAAACAAGGTATGCAGTGGATCCAGGTGAAGAGATGATGTTTAATTAAAAATGGGACAACTTCCAATGATTTGATTTGTTTTGAGTTGTAATTTTCAGCCTTTGCACTGTTGAACACTGATCTAGATTTTCAAAATGGAATCATTTTAGGAGGGGTTAATTGTGCTTCTCTGAGAGTGAGTCACCTTTGTCTGGCTCCCAATGAATGGTCTGTATTTTCTTTTTTTTTTTTTATTCTTTTTTTTTTCTGAGCAGCATGATTTTCTTTAACACTTCCATTTTAATTTGGTTATATGTAATGATTCTATAGGTCATTCCTTCATTAAATAATTATTTATTAAAATATGCCAAGCACTATTAGATGTAGGAGACACAATGGGAAGGAAAATATATGTGGTATCCTTCCTCACAAAGCTTGTATTGAAATAAAGGTGGCAGTAGTTGACTTAAGTAAAAGTATAATTAGATATAAAACTGATCTGTGATAACTAACAATTGGAGGTAGTCACTTTAAATTGGAGTAGCTAGAGAAAACTCCTTTGGGAAGCATTAACCTGATACTAGATGGTTGACTATAAATTAGTTATGCAAATGTTGTGATGGATGCTTTTACTAGGACACACATAAATGCTTTGAATTAGGAAAAGGTTTGGCATATTCTATTAATTTCCAAAGGGGATTGTGGATAAAAGACAGAGAAAATAAAAAGAATGGTTCTGTTTTAAGTTGGTGATGTAGATATTAGCCAAATCACAAAAGATGTTACAGTTCATGGTTAAAAGTTTGAATTTTATTCATGAAGTTTTGTTTTTAACTGTGCAGGGGCATGCCCTGAGTTATAGCTATGCTATAGTATGCACCAGTAATAGTTTAGATGAAGTAAGACAGTGACTTTATAGTTATAGTTATTCTAAAAAGAAGATTGAATACATTTGAGCTCAAAGAAATAATATCAAGTAACTTTGGTCCCATTTAAAGACAGGATATCCAGTGTAGAGCTATTTTTATATAGTAGAGTTTCTCAAGAGCCACACTATGGACATTGTGTGTGTGACACTTCATTGGTATGAGAGGAGGGGTCAACCAGTGCATCGCAGCACTCTTGGCCTCTATACACTAGATGCCAGTCACACACACACACACACACACACACACACACACACATCTGTCTTGACAATAAAAAATAGGCTTGCCAAATGTCCTTTGGTGGGAAAAATCTCCAATTGAAAACCACTTCTTTATAGTGATTTGTCACTCTCAGGCTTGTGGAAGAGAAATAAGCTGAGAATGGGAACAAAAATAAATGTTACATTTCACACCAGGGAAGCAGGGAAACCAGTTTCAGAACAACAGAGAGCTCCAACGGTATCTGGCAAGCAGAGTAGAGATATTCTTCTGCATCTCTGACTTCTGTAATGGGATAAGTTCCACACATCCCTGGTATGGAAACTTGCGTGTATATATATGGCAATGTCTTCCATTTTGGTTGAAGTATCAATAGTTTTGAGCTGTAGTTTTCAAACTATAATGCACATTCGAATCTCCTTATGATCTTGACAGGGTCTTTCATTCTTTCATTTCACAAATACTTATCAAGTGCTCACCTTGTGCCAAGCATATTTAGACACTGAGGGAAGAAGACAAATAAGAGAAAAAAATACTTCCTTTTCTGGAATTTATCCCTAGTAGGGAAAGCATGATAGAATTATAAATTTTCAGGCTCCAGACAGAAATTCTCACTTAGTAGGATCTGGATGGAGTACCAGAGCTTGAATTTTTATAAAGCATCTAAGGCTTAATATATTTTCATGATTATACTTTGAGAAATACTGAGTCTGAATCTAAATAGAAATCTCTTTGGGTGTCAGAAAAAGGGATTCAGGAATAATTTATTAAATATATATTCCCACATATTAATATACATTTGTGTGTATATATGTGTGTACTTATACATTCATGTATATGTATTTGTGTGCATATATATACATAGATCTATATATATCTGTCTACATAGAACATAAAGGTGCATTGGATAGTATGTCTGGTACTCGAGATATAATCTTTTAATTCACAGAGACACGTGTGTATATGTGCATACATAGTTTGTATGTGTATGCATATCTGTACATACTATTATAGAGATGAATTTCGTTTCTGTCGAGAATTATTACTTGGGAAAGATATTCACCAAAAATAGAGTACATGCTTGAGGTAGTCAGAATTTTATACGCACACACACACACACATATGTATAAATAAATATATATATATATGCATGTGTGTATATATATATATTTGGCTACATATATATGGCACACAATGTTATACTAGTTTCAGGTGTGCAACATAGAGATTCTATATGTTTACATGGTATGTTGTGCTTACCACAAGTGTATCTAGAGATAATCCAAGTTATTGTATAAAATATATCATATATAAAATTCAATTGGGAGAGTCTAAGGAGTCACCTTATAGTAGAGTTTCAGAATCTGTGCAATAAAGCCTAGCTCCTAAGATTAGCACACATTAGTGCTTTGGGCTTAGAGGGGAAAAAACATGGAGCATTTTTACATAAGAATCGCATATCAATAATCTCCAAAATAGGTATTTCTAATTTCAGATGTTTTGGTTTCAAGTATTTCTTTCACAGGAAATTCTAAGGGCTATGGCCCAAACATGATGTATAAGAACCGCCTGAAGAGCTAAGAAAGAATTCAGGGGCTCAAGTTTGTGGAAGTATAATGTGGTCCAGCTTCAGTAATTTTGCAATTCCTCCAGTGTCTCCTGCATGCTAGTGTTTGAACATATCTAAACTACAGGCAGAGAAGCAGCAGAAATTATTCCTTTAACTATAGTTTGTGATGCTCTCAAGGTACATAAGAGACTACTGAAAAATACAGCATATGTATTTAGAAGGGTTTATTGTAAATTTTTGTCTATTTGATAGATATGAAATAGTATCTCAGTGTAGTTTTAATTTGCATTTGCATTAAGTGAATTTGAGCATCTTTTTATGTATTTAAAGCCCAGTTGTATCTCTTCCTGTGTGAATTGTATGTTTATGCATTTTGTCCATTTTTCCAATTTTTAAGTTTTACAGATAGTAGAAACATTAGTCTCTATTTCTCTTTAAGTGGAAAAGACTACAGAGACTATTCTAGCTTGCAAGAACTGCAAAGGAACAATTTTTAAAAGTTGAGGGGATATTGAAATGCAAATACTCTGGTGTGTTAGACTACAGCAGTGATTCCCAAATGTGGATTTGCCTTGGAAGAATGAATAATAGTTTAGATAATATGTGGATATAGTGCTAAATTACTTTGAATCTCTCACTATGTGCTCCTTCTAATAATATCAAAAAGAGTCAATTTGGCAGTATTTAATAATCTCATGTTTTTTAAAAGAATCAAGAGGCCTCATACTTAGAGCCATATGCAGGAAATAGCATCCAACCATAATTTAATAACATTGTTTTATTTAGTTTATTTAACTTTTACTTTCTGTTCAAGGTAAGATTTTCTACTTATGTAATAGAAATTTAGGATTATCAAAAACCCACTTATGCTAGTAAAAATGGTATCAAGTTGAAGGGGAAAAAACTAATAAGTAACACTATTGGTGATGCCTGAACATGGCCAAATCATGCAGGTGGTTTAGAAATAACTGAGGGGTGCCTGGGTGGCTCAGTTGGTTGAGCATCTGACTTTGGCTCAGGTCATCATCTCACAGTTTGTGGGTTCAAGCCCCTTGTTGGGCTCTGTGCTAATGGCTCAGAGCCTGGAGCCTACTTTGGATTCTGTCCCCCTTTCTCTCTGCCCCTCCCTCTCTCTCTCGCCCTCTCTTTCTCTGTCTCAAAGATAATAAACATTAAAAAAATAAAAAGAAAGAAAGAACTGAGATATTAGGCTTAGATTTGCTTTTTATAATTATGTGGTAAATACCTATAAACATTGTTTAACTTTCCTTTTGTTTTCTTATTAAGTCATGTTATCTGAGATGTTTTGGCTCAGATGAGATGGTGGAACATCAAAATGATGTGGTCTTTTATTCTTAGTTCAGTTGAATCTCAACATATTTTCTATTTTAAGAGGGTAGAGGAGGAGGAAGAGAGGAAGAAATCTTTATTTTTATAGAGGTAGATTTGGCATACGATTGGCAGTTAAATAAGTAAGAAACATTCATGCTGAGAATGGAGGATAATCCAAATCTCTGATTCCTCATAACTGGTTATAGGCTTGCTAACTTCAATGACTTCCTTCAATTTTGAACAATGGCACTCCTTGTAAAATAGGACTTACTGACCATTATATATTAATTCTCCCAATTTATGCCCATTTTAAAAAACCTTGTTTTACAAGTTTAAGAATTGAGATCACAAGAAGATTACCAAAGAAAACATGTATAATCGCATATGCAAAATTGTTATCCTGAAGCATTTTGCATTATTTGCTTGCATTTTTTAAATAAAATTTTTGACATGAAGCTAAATTATTTTTAACAACTTCCTGATCCCTTTCCAGCACTCTCCTTAGAGGCAACAATTTTCATAAACTGTTAAAATTAAAATATGCTCTGATACTTTAAAAACATGCACTTTGTAATAATTGTAAAAAATTTATATAGTGTTTTTTTCCACCATAAATAGTGTTGCTTTTCGTGGATGTTTTAAACAAATCCCATCAAACCATATGCATTAGTTTGTATCCTGAATATTTCATTCAATACTGTTTTGAGATCTACTCATAATGAGATGTGTATATAATATATATAAATATAAAAAATATAAGAATGTGTATGTATATATACATTTGTATGTATGTGTATATGTTTAGTTATTTAGCAAGTTAGTTCCTTTTAACTGATGAGTAATATTCCCTTTTTATAAATTACATATATTCAATATTTCATTCCCCTTTTGATGGATAGTCAAGCTCCTTCATTTATTCCTATGTTGTAGTTAAGGAGCTAAGGCTCTGTAAGGTGGTTTATTCAAGACTAATCAGCTAGTTAAAAGGAAGCTAGGATTTAAATCCAATTTTTCTTGGGGCACTGGTTGGTTAAGGATCCGACTTCAGCTCAAATCATGATCTCATGGTTAGTGGGTTCGAGCCATGCCTCAGGCTCTGTACTGACAGCTCAGAACCTGGAGTCTGCTTTGAATTCTGTGTCTCCCTTTCTTTCTGTGCCCCTCTCCCACTCACACTCTGTCTCTGTCTCTCTCTCAAAAATAAAAAATATTTAAAAATTTTTAAATCCAATCTGTCTGATTTCTATAACAAGTGTGCCTTACAATTGCACCATAGTCCCTTTATCTCCTCATGTCATCATAAGTCATACATTCAAGGCAACAATAATGTAGACACATGCTAGGAATTTCAAACAGAACTGTGTCTCTCCAGAGTATGTCACATCTCTTGCCCTTTGACAGAAAATAAATGAGATCAAGAAAAAAATGTAAAAAGATGAGAATATACAGGAAAGGACTTATAAGTGGCCAGGAATATTTGACATTTTCGTAAAAAGTCACATGTATTAATACATATTTTAAATAAGTAACATCATTTACAAACAACCAAGTGCTAGATGACATGCTAAGTCCTTGCAAATATCATTGCTAAATATCACAGGAACCCCAGAAGAGAAATACAGATGCTTGTCATTTACAGATATGAAACCAAAGCTGAGGTGTAAATAATTTGCCCACAACCACCCACTGAATAGTGGAGAAACTAGGTTCTAATCCTGTATTGTTCCAAAGTTTTGTGGTCACTTTTTCACCAGGCTCAGTGGCAAGGGATTAAAATTGAGGTTGTTTCATCAGACTTCCAGTACAATTCCATCTTTCAAGGCCTCATGACAGATAACAATGAGCCAGTAGTGTTGATGCTCAAAGCGGTGCTTTGTTTAGAGAAAATCATCCATCTTTGCTAAACTTACTTAAACTAAACTACATCTTTTTGTCTTGCATTTTTCCTAACAAAGAAAGAATTGCATTTTTTACTTTAAAAATCAAAATGTCATAATCCATAGTTTCCTAGGTTTTTGTGTAAATCATACCTCAGGGACTCATATTTCATTCTTAACCTGCACATCATATTGTAGAATTAATATTTATTGAATTTTAACCTCAAAATCAAAAGAGGAAAAAAAGTTCCAGGCACTAAGTAGCTATGTGAGAAACCGTTTTAGAATTGAATTGCCTGGAATAAAGTTAAAGCCTGGGTAGTTACCACATTTTCACTTATGGCGTTAAAGAATAGCTGTATGTAAGGGCACCTGGGTGGCACAGTTGCTTAAGCGTCTGACTTCGGCTCAGGTCATGATCTCATGGTTTGCGGGTTTGAGCCCTGCGTCAGGCTCTCTGCTCTCAGCTCAGAGCCTTCTTTGGATCCTCTGTCTCCCTCCCTCTCTGTGCTTCCCCCTTTTCCTCTCTCTCTCTCTCTCTCTCTCTCTCTCTCTCTCTCTCAAAATAAATAAATAAACATAAGTAAAGAATAGCTGTACATAAACACTGAATAATCCCAAACTCAAGACTTCAATAAAATATCCAGGTAATAAAAAAAAAGTATTGGACTGAGATAGTCAGATATTTTGTGTTTAGCCCTATACTTTACTGTGGCTGTAGAACTCAGTTCACAGGAGACTAATGATCTTCCATCAGGAATAGGTGATATGTAGATCTCCTGAAGTCCTAAATACCTGGTGATTCTCTGAAGTCTGCTGTCTAATGACCAGGAAAATTAGAAGGGGATGGATACACCATTATCTTGGGACTGAAAGAGCTGTAGGCCAGGAAAATAGAGAGACTGAAGCTTATGGGTCAGTTGATAAGACCTGGGCTGGCATCCGTGTGCCATTTCCTAGACCTTCAAATAAGGCACAGAATTTTAAAAATGAAAACCAAAAGAGCCCTTCTGGCTTTCTTATTCTCTAATATGACATTCAACTTTAGTGCTAAGGCTTCAAAACAGCAACAAAGACTTAAAATAGAGGTGCTAGATTGGGGGGGAATCATAGATTAGAAATTGTCACCAGAAAATCCCACTCTGTCTAGCAAATCCCACTAGTCCATGAATCACTGAACAAGCAACAGAAAAAAAAAATCATCCCTGGATCTTCTATATAAATTCATGCATTTATTTAGTAGTCATTAGTTGGGACTTGACTGCCCTTGGGCTGGTGCTAGACCCTGTGGTGGTCAGGGGTGGTGGGCAAATGAACACATACAAAGACACATAACCCACAACTGAGGGAGGACATGAACAGAGTTAGTTAGCTTCACAGGTGCTCAAAATGTGGAGTCAAATTCTAAAGTTCAGCTAAAATGCTGAATGTTTCATGCCATCCAGAGACTGCCAAAGATAAGGTGTATAGAGATAGCAAGGAATAAGGATGAAGAGCATGGGTTACCAGTATCAGCCCTGCATTAGGAGCAACCATGTTTCCTAGTGACCAACACTTTTACCACTGAAGAAACCAATGGCCATCACGGCCATCATGAACCTTCTGTGGATTTTACCAGGGTTTTCACTTCAGTTATTTGCCTTTGAAAATGCCGGATATCTGAGTCTCTTCTCATACCCTCCCCACCCTTGCCCCCATCAGAGCTCAGAATCTGCACAGGCAGCCATCCCAGTCTTCCATAGCTAAGCAAGTGCAAGACATCAGCCTAGACCCTCCCAGCTGGCCCCCACTGCTCTATGTACTCTTGGGCCTAGCTCTTACAGTTGTGCACTTGCACACTACTGGCCTGACTCTCATCACCATCCTCTACTGTCCTGTGCATACTGTTGCAAGATCCTGCAGCCTCAGAAATGCATGCAGACAACCAAGGACCCCATAGGTGCTCTAAGCCCAGATCCAGCCATATCTACAGTCACTGGCCTTCACCACTAGGCTCACTTTCAGCTAGATCTTCCTATCCATGCACCCACACACTCTCAGGTCAAACCGATCACCAGCCTCCAGTTCTTTGTGCACACTGGTGGGGTCATCCTACTGCCACAGGAGTGCACACCAATAGCCAGGGCCCCAACAGTTGAAAATGGGATTGGATCTGAACCTGTCTCCTGACATTGGTCCGCAACACCAATCTGCTGATAGCCTCTCCAGCTATGCACCAGAATACCCCCACACTGACAGACATCACCAGCATCCACTGTGTCATGTACTCATGGAGAGACTCTACAGTCATAGAAGTACATGCTGACAACCAGCATCCTTGAAGCTGACATCTGGCACTCACAGTAGGTCCAGATCCTTGCTGTTGCTCCTGGTACCTACCACTGCACTTGTATCTAAGACTGGCCCCTGTCCACTACAAAGGCATCTGCCTGCAGCTGATTGTGTGCACACCATCTGCTTGACCAACATGCTGCCTATTCTAGTCCTTAGCTACTAGTCCTAGAGGTGACACTGAGAACCTCAACAGCTTTTGAAGCCACTGTGGAGCTCCTGTAGTGCTTGCAGGGATGAAATAGTTGTTGATGCTGTAGAAGTCAACAGTCTGAGTCAATGAGACATTATAGCCCCCAGACCTAGAGCCCCCCCCCCACATATGGCACCCTGCACCACTAGAACCAGAGTCGCAAGATGATCCAGAACATTTTTACCCTCAGGTAAAAGTCTTTCCTTACTGAAGTCAGCCCCTACAAAGTCTGCAAGAGCTAAATGCTTCTTCATATGTGCAGATATGAGGCTATTGGGGTCAAAACGACAGGGAAATATGAAACTACAAAAGGCCCACAGCAAACTCCCAGTCACTAATCCTGAAGAAACAGAGATACATGAATTGCCCAACAAAAAATCAAAATAATTCTAAAGACGCTCAGCTAAAAAAGAACTCAGATAAGCAATTTAATGAAATCAAGATAACTATATAAGAAGAACACAAGAAGTTGGGCAAAGATATAGAAGATATAAAAAGAATCAAGAAGAAATTTTGGAGTTGAAGAATACAATTATTGAACTGAAGATATCAAAAAAGAGCTACAGCAGCAGACTGTACCACTCAGAAGAAACAATTATTTTAAAGACAGATCATTTGAAATTGTCTAGTCAGAGGAGCAAAAAGGTGAATCAAAAGGAAAGAAGAAAGCCTATGTGACTTATGGAAAATCATGAAAAGAAATGAGCTATGCATCATTTGAATCCCAGACGGAGAATAGCGGAAGAAGGGGGAGAAAGCTTATTTAAAGAAATGATGACTGAGAACTTCCCAAACAGGTTCAGAGATTTGAACATCCAGGTTTATGAAGCAATAGGTCATGTCATAATGTCAACCCCAAGGTGATCTTCTCCAACATACATTATAGTAAAACTGTCCAAAATCAAAACAAAGAATTTTAAAAGCAGAAAGAGGGAAAAAAATCTCATACAAGGGAACGAATATAAGGCTAATCGGAAGGCTTCTAAACAGAAACCTTGCAAGTCCCAGGAGAAAATGGGATGATATATTCATAGTGCTGAAAGAAAAATAAAGTTACCAAGCAAATATACTTCACTCAGCAAAGATGTTCTTCAAAAATGAAGATGAGATACAACAAAATATCTCATTTTGTTATGAGATAAACAAAAGCTGAGGAAGTACATGCTGAAAGGAGTTCTTCAAGATAAAACAAAAGGGCACTAATTAGAAACATAAAAATATATAATGGGGCACCTGGATGGCTCAGTTAGTTAAGCATCCAAATCTTGATTTCAGCTCAGGTCACAATCTCACAGTTCGTGAGTTCAAGACCCACATCGGACTCTGCACTGACATTTGGAGCCTGCTTGAGATTCTTTCTCTCTCTCTCTCCTTCTCTGTCTGCCTCTCTCTCTCCTTCTCTTTCTCCCTCCCTCTCTCAAAATAAATAAGTAAACTTAAAAAAAAGAAACATGAAAATATATGAAAATACACAACACACTGGTAAAGGTCGGTATATAGTCAGATTTAGAATTCCCTAATACTATAATATGGTGGTGTGTTAACCAATACTATAATATGGTGGTGTGTTAACCACTTACCTCTAGTGTAAATGTTGAAGGACAAAATTGTTATCGATAGCTATAGATAAATTGATTTGTTATTGGACACAAAATATAAAAGGAAAAAATTATGGCATCAAAAACAAAAATGTGGGTGGGAGTGAAAGAGTACAGTTTTGTATACAATCAAAGTAAGTTGTTACCATCTTAAAATAGACATATCAATAAGCTATTTAAAGTAAACCTCAAGGTAACCATGAAACAAAAACCTATAGTAGATACACACAAGGTAAAAGAAAAGAATACAAGTATTCTACAAGAAAAAATCATCAATTCACAGAGGAAGACAGCAAGAGAAGAAGAAAGCATCAAGGAAATACAAAATAGCCAGAAACGACTAAAAAGATGGCAATAGTAAGTCCTTACCCAGCAATAATTACTTTGAATGTCAATTAATTGAATCCTCCAGTCAAAAAACAAAAAGTGGTTGAATGGACAAAAAAAAAAAGGAAAGAAAGAAAACCGCAAACCCAACTATATGTTGCCTACAAGAGACTCACTTCAACTTCAAGGACACACAGAGGCACACATGAGTGAAGGGGTGAAAGAAGATATTCTATGCAAATGGAAATTAGGAAAGAGTAAGGGTATACATAATTGTATCAGACAAAAGAAACTTTAAGTCAAAAACTGTACCAAAAGACAAGCTCACTCTATAATATCATAAAGGGATCAATTCATTAAGATTATATAACAATTATAAATATATATGCATCTGATATCACAGTACCTAAAGAAATAAAGCAAATACTGAAAGGAGTTAAGAGACAACAATACAATAGCAGTGGGGGACTTTAAAACCCTACTTTTATCAATGGTTAGATCACCCAGATATAGGTGATCTAGTAAAGAAACATGGGACTTGAAATACTGTTTACATCACATGGATTTAACAGATATTTACAGAATATTGTATCCAAAAGCAGCAGAATACACATTGTTCTCAAGCACACATGGAACATTCTTCAGGATAGAGCCATGTTAGTCCATGAAACAAGTTTTAACAAATTTTAAAAAAGAATGAAATCATACCAAGTATCTTTTCCAGCTATAATGGAATGAAACTAGGTATCAACAACAAGAAGAAAATTAGAAAGTTCACAAATATGTGGAAATTAAACAACACACTCCCAAAAGCTGATATGCAAATTTTAAATCAAAATGGAAATCAAAAAATATCTTGAAACAAATGAAAATAGAAAGTGAACATACCAAAACATGAGTTGAAGCAGAAGTAGTGCTGAAGGAAGTTTATAGTCATAAATGCATACATTTAAATAAAAAGATCTCAAGTAAACAATGTAACTTTATACCTCAAGGAACATTAAAAGAACAAACTAAGCTGAAATTTAGCAGGTGGGAGGCATAAAGATTAGAGCAGAAATAATTTAAATAGAGAATAGAGAAACAATAGAAAAGATCAACAAAACTAACAAAACCAATTTTTCAAAAATATAAACAAAATTAACTAACTTTTACCTATACCCACCAAGGAAAAAAAAGAGAAAGGACTCAAATAAATACAAGAAATGAAAGAGAAGACCTTCTAACACATACCACAGAAATGCAAAGGATTGTAACAAAATACTATGAACAGTTATATGTCAATAAATTGAAACATCTAGAAGAAATGGAAACCTTTCTAGAAACATACAACCTAACAAGTCTGAATCAGAGGAAGTACAAATTATGAGCAGATACATAAAAGGGGATTGAATCAGTAATCAAAAACCTCCCAGCAAAGAAAAATGGGACAAAATGGTTTCATGGTGAATGACCCCAAGTCTTCTTAAACTATCTTAAAAGATGAAGAGGAGGGAACACTCCCAAACTAATTTTATGAAGCCAGAATTAGCTTGATACCAAAGCCAGGTAAGAACACCACAAGAAAAGAAAACTACAGGCCAATATCCCTGATGAATATAGATACAAAAATTCTCAACAAAATACTAGCAGCCAAATTCAAAAGCACATTAAAAGGATCATATATCATGATCAAGTGACACTCATCCCAGGGATGCAAGGAAAGTTAAACATATGCATATCAATAAATATGATGCACCATATCAGTAGAATGAAAGAAAAAAATAATGAAATCACTTCAATAGATGCAGAAAAAAAAAACTTTTGACAAAATACAGCATCTTTTCCTTATAAAAATTCTCAACAAATTGGGTATAGAAGGAACATATCTCAGTATAATAAAGGCCATTTGAGAATATGTCATATTGAAAGCTAATGTCATATTCAATGGTGAAAAGCTGAAAGTTTTCCCCCTAACATCATGAAGAAGACAGGGGTGACTTCTCTCACCATTACTGTTCAACACAGGACTGGAAGTCCTACCCAGATCATTAAGCAAGAAAAAGAAGTAAAGCCATCCAAATCAGAAAGGAAGAAGTAAAACTATTTCTGTTTTTTGATAACCTGATCTTGCACATGGAAAATACTAAGGGCTCCTCTAAAACAAAAAAGACCTGTTGGAACTACTTCAATAAATTCAGTAAAGTTGTAGGATACAAAATTAACATCCACAAATCAGTTGCATTTCTATAAACCAATAATTAACTGTATGAAAAAGAAATAAAACAATCCCCTTTATAATAGCATTAAAAACAAACAAAAGGAATAAATTTAATCAGGTGAATGAAAGATATATACACTGAAAACTATAAGGTATTGATTAAATAAATTGAAGAAGACACAAGTAAATGGAAAGATATCTCATTTTCAAGGGTTGGAAGTTAATATTGTTAAAATGTCCATACTACCCAAAGATATTTATAGAGTCAGCCTAATCCCTATCAAAATTCCAATGGCATTTTTCACAGAAGTAGGCAAAAAAATTCTAAAGTTCATATGAAACCCCAAAATACCCCGAATAACCAGAACAATCCTGAGAAGTAAACAAACCTGGAAGCATCATTCTTCCTGATTTCAAACTATATTACAAAACTAGAGTAATTAAAACAGTACAGTGCTGGCATAAAAATACACACATAGACCAATTAAAGAATGAAGAACCCAGGAGAAACCCTCACATACACAGTCAGATAATATTTGAGAAGGGAGCCAAAAACACTCAATGGGGGAAAGTTCAGTCTGTCCAACAATGGTGTTGGAAAATCTGGGTAACGATATGCAGAAGAATGAAATTGGACATCTATAATACACCACTCACAAAAATTAATTCAAAATAGATTAAAGATTTTTTAATTTTTTTAAAAAATTAAGTTTATTTATTTATTTTGAGGGAGAGAGAGAGAGAGCACAAGCTAGGAAAGGGCAGAGAGAAGGAGAGACAGAATCCCAAGCATGCTCCTCACCATCAGCACAGAGCCCAATGTGTGGCTCAAACTCACAAATTGTGAGATCATAACCTGAGCCAATATCAAGAGTTGGACACTTAACCAACTATGGCCCCCAGGCACCCCATGTTAAAGATTTTAATGTAAGATTTGATACTGTAAAATTCCTAGAAGGCAACATGGGGGAAATTCCCCAAGATATTGGTCTTGGCAATGGTTTTTTTAGATAAGATTTCAAAAGTACAGCAACAAAAGAAAAAAGTCAGCATGTGAGACTACATCAAACTAAAAAGCTTCTACATGGCAAAAGAAACAAAAAAAGGAAAAGGCAACTGCAAAAGAGAAGAAAGTATTTGCAAGACATATACTGATACGGGTTAATATGCAAAATATATAAAGACTTCATACAACTCAATAGCAAAAAAAATAAGCCCTCCAATATTGAAAATAGACATTTTTCCATAGAAGGCATTCATATGGCCAACAGGTACATGAAAAGATGCCTATTATCACTAATCATTAGGGGGACAAAAACAAAAATCACAATGAGATACCATCTCGCACTTGTTGGAATGGATATTATCAAGAAGACAAGAGGTGACAAGTGCTGGTGAGGATGTGGAAAGAAAGGAACCCTTCAAGCACTGTTGGAGGGAAGATAAATTGGTAAAGCCACCATGAAAAACAGAATGGAGATTCCTCCAAAAATTAAAAATAGAACTACCATAAGGTCCAGCAATCCCACTTCTGGGACTCCAAAGGAAATGAAATCATGATCTCAAAAAGATATGTCTGGCATTATTCACAATAGCAAAGATATGGAAATAACCTAAAATTTCATTTGTTTACACTGAAATATCATTCAGCCACTGAGAAAGAAGGAAATCCTGCTATTTGCAACAACATGGTTGGACCTTGAGGGCATTGTGCTAAGTGAGATAAGTCAGACAGAGGACGATACATACTCCATGATGTCACTTCTATGTGGAACCAAAAAACATCAAACTCAAAGAACCAGAATGTTGGTTGCCAGGGCTCAAGGGCTAGGGGAAATGGGGAGATGTTCCTTAAAAGGTACAATCTTTCAGTTGTAAAATGAATATGTTCTGGGAATCTAAGGTAGAGCAGTATGGTTATAGTTAACAACACTGTATTACATGCTTGAAAATTGCTATGAGAGTAGACCTTTAATATTTTCACTGTAACAACAACAAAATGGCAATTATTATGTGAGGTCAAAGATGTGTTAATTAACCTTATTGCAGTAATCATTTTTTAATATATGCATGAACCAAATTATCATACTGTATACCTTAAACTTATACAATGTTATATATTAATTATGTATGAATAAATTTGGGGAAAAATAGTGTTTTACAGGTGCCTAAATGTATGGTCATCTTCTAAAATTTACCTAAAATATTTATTAATAAGACAATATGACAAAAAAAATCAAACGGCCAAATGTTTGCTACAAGATCTAAGTGGTTATTTGCTTTGTGAGAGAGCTCATATGAAGGTTTTGTAGAGTAACTGAGTTGGTGCAAAGAGTAATGAGTGGGTGGTTACCACCAAGGTCAAGATGAGACCCATTCTGGGGCTTTATTGTTTACAAAGTAACTGAAGAAGTCTTCTCTGCAAATATGTCATGATTCTACATGTAGCTGATAGTCATATAGAAACAGCTGCCTCTCTCTGGAGATCACAGTGCTCTTGTACAGTTTCCAAATTCTTCCCATTGCAAATTTCCACAAATGAAGCCACTTAAACTCAACATCCAGTCCCATCTGGGCCCAATCCTGTTCCATTCACCAAGTCTTTACCATTACCCTTATGGCTCAGTGTAAAGTCGTGTACACCTAATACTCCTTTTCCAAGATTTCCTCATTCTTGAACTTATATTTTAATAACTTGACTTTCAAAAAATCTATGTCATCTAGAATATTTTAATATTATTTTTATAGTACAAGATCTCTCCTTTGTTTCCATGGACTAGAAATGATGTCCATTCCAAGAAGATTCAAACTCCATCCTGACCCTGAAATGTAGGACTTCAGATTTACCTCAAGGCCCCCATCTAACTTTATTAACACAAATTTGCAGGCTTCTTAGACCTCACCCAGTCTCCCTAGATGTAGTACCATATACCTATGTGCCAGGTACAGATCTAAGAACTTTGCACAAACTATATTGCTTAATCCATACAATAGCCCTATGAAATATATACTATTATAATCAACATGACTTTTTTTTAAACTGGAGGTATTGAGGCATGCAGAAGTTGAGTGACTTGCTCAAGCAACTTAGCTTGCAATGCTCGTAAGTGGCGAGCCAGTGCTCTAGTCCAAGCAGTCTAGTTTCACATGGCAGAATCTCCAGCCACTATCCTGCCTCACTTATTTGGCCATAGGGGATGCTACTGAAACTTCTTCTAGTGTTTGTGATGGAGATGACCCCCCAGTAGCAGCCTAGTTCTCAGGTGTCAGGACCCGCTGCATGCTGATTCTGCTTCCTTGTGTCCTCTCCTTCTGGTGCTTTTCCCATTTCCTACCTGCCTTCATATAAGTTTTGGGTTTTTTTGTTTGTGTTTGTTGTGGTCCCTTATGATCTCACTTATTTCTCCCCCACATATGTATGGCAATTTGGGTTAGAGAGCTACAGTCTTTTCCCCACCAATCATAACACCAAACTGACCAAGTTTCATTTTATGCAACAACATATAAATGGTCGAAACTGTTTTCTCTGAATTTTTTCTCTTGATCATGTACCTTGATATTGCATGTATCCACCAATCATATTAAATGTTGCAGCTGCTAATAACCTAATACATAGTATCCAAAGCCATATATGTTGTGAGTAACTTCAGTGCTTGTGGGAAACACACACAGCAGAAACAAAAATAATAAAATACTACATGTGCAATGCCAATACATTTTAACTTTTTCTTAATTATGTAATTGAGATACTAAAGGCACTCAAAAAGTCAGAAATTAGCCATATTAAAATGGGTTAATGTCATCAGAGAAAGTTTCATCGAGGATGTGGTTTGTTTGGTATTATTGTTTTTAAAACATGCAATGGTCTCATTTTTCTAAGTTTAGACCTCTTGCCTGTGTCAGCTACAATTCATATTCTCCACTGCAAAACATTTCACATTTACCAGTTTGGGAACTGAATGGTATCTGTAGCACTCTCTATGACAATGAAGTCATTCCAGAATGTTTTCAGACCATGACACCAAGAGTGAGGAAACTACCCTAGGATACCTACTAGCCAATGGTTACTTATCCCAAGTTGCCCAATTTAAAATATCCTAGTGAAAATATATCACCATTTATTTAGACTTTGTATGGAAATTAAATGGCCTTTTAAAACTTGCAATTTACATTTAGAAGGTATGTTCCTTGGGAAAAAATTAAAATTCAAGTTGGGATGATTTGTTTCATTGGGATGATTCTTAATAGCACTTTCACTGTCTGAAACTAAATTATCATTGATAAGTTTACATTAACGTTGATTAGTATATACTCATTTTATGATCTATTCCTGCTCATTAGAATATAAGGTTAAGGAGCATCTAGATTATTTCTAACTGCCCTCATAACCAAAGAAGTGGACATAGGACACAATAAATACCCAATAGGTATTTGGTGAATAAAAAAATACTAAATTAGTGAAATTTCTTAAAAATGGAGATTTCTTTCGTGTGTTTAATATACTTGAGAATAATAGACATTGGAATTGTTTATTCTAAAAACTGCAAAATATCTCTCATCTTTCCTAGGATATAAAGAGTAGTGTCTACAAGGGTCTTTCTCAGTTTTATACTCGCCCCCTCCCAAAGAAAAGAAAGAAATGTCTGAATTATAAGGGACACGTTCAAGCAGTAAGTTATTATATCTGGCTGTCAGGTTTATTAATGCTAAATTCAAATCAACTACCAGGAATAATATGAGAAGAAAATTCACATTAAGAAATGCGTGAGTGGTAGTTGAAAGAAAACAGAAACCATAATCAAGTCTTTAGTCTTTCCTAATCTTCACCAAAGTCTATGCAGCACAGGCTTTGGCTTCCCTACAGAGTACTTTAATTCACAAAGGCTGACATAATTCATTATATTCTTTTAAGAAATGATTTTTATTCTGTGCTTTGCCAAAGCTTCACGGGGGCTAAGAACAGAAGCCTGCCTCTGGAGGACCCTGATAACTTGGAAAACTATGTTGTCACTCCCACTACTCTCCTTTGCACGCATCCTCTGCCACTGCTTGTGAGCACTGGCTCTCATGGCCAAGATAATGTCACTTTGTTAGCCTTGCGGTGGCATCTTAGACAATGTCTTCTATCACTCTTTATCAACAAAATTCAATTTCTTTGACATCCATTTTTTTAAAACCTGGAGGGGGAAAAATCTTATAATAGAAGTGGCTGCTCATTTGTTATAGTCTATGGCTTTATACCCATGGATTCATATTTTGTTGATAACCATTTTCTGCCACTTTCATGCCTTAAAATATTAAAGACAAGGACATCTAGGATCTGATTCTATACTTTCTAGCTCTGAGAGGCTTGGAGTGAAAAAGGAGCAGTGTTGTATGGCTGTGTCCATTTCTATGGGTTGTGGATAATAGAGGAATCTTCCTCCCACTGAACAAATCTGCTAAGACTTTCACGAGGCTGGCTTTTTCAATTCTTGCCTCTAAAGTTTGAACTTTAGATTTCATGGTATTGAAAATAATTGGCATCACATGTAGTAGAATCTGACAGGTAAAGAACATGGACTCTGTGGTTCAGATAGCCTGGGTTCAAATCCAGACTCCACCATGTAGTAGTCATGTGCCCCTGAGCAAATGACCTAATCTTTCTGTGCATCAGTGTTTTCGTCTGCAAAATGGGAAATAAAACATTTGCCACACAAAATTTCTATAAGAAATAAATGAGATAATACCTCTATAGAGGTTAGAATAATGATTGACATATTGCCTTTAGTCTCTGGCAATAATTGCTGAGTATTTTCCTTTATATTAATATCAAATAAAACTTATGCAGAAAATCACACACATAATACAAAGTTAGTTTGATGTTCATAACTGAATCCCAATCCTACCTTTAATCCTAATGATAACATATTCAGCCTTTGATACAGGATGTAGGCAGTTTTTCTCTTGAGTAGTAGAGAGGCAGAGATCATCATCCCATGCCCCAAATTTGGTGGCATAAAACAACACACATTTGCTATTTTATAGTCTCTATGCATAAGGAATCCAGGTACAGCTTAACTGGGTCCTCTAGTTCAAGGTCTCGTACAAGTCTGCCATTTGTGACAAGATGTCAAATGGGGTTGCTCTGCTTTTTAAGCTCAGCTGAGGTGAATCCATTTCTAGGTTCACTTGCATGGTTTTTGGCAGATTCAGTTCCTAGCATGTCCTTGGCTCTAAGTTCCTTACCACATGAGCCTCTCCATGGGGCAGCTCACAGCACGGAAGCTGGGTTCCATAAAAGTGAGCCAATGGATGAGCATGTCAGAAGTCACAGTCTAAGAACTAACATCGTATCCCCCCCTTTTTTTAAATTGAGGTATAGTTGAGCATTGTATAAGTTTAAGGGTACAACATAGTCATTTGATACATTTATATTGCAATATAATTAGTAAATAAGGTATTTACTTATGTAGGTAAGTAAGTCATGGAGATCTAATATGCAGTACAGTGATCATAAACATCTTGTCACTTTTGGTGCATTCTGTTCAACAGTGCATCACTAGGTCCAGCTCACACCCAAACAGAGGCATTAATACCTGGAGTTGGGGATCACTAGGGACCATCTTGGAAGGCAGCTCATGTCAGAGTCCCTCATCATTTGGTTGTTGGACTTGGGAGAGAGCTTCCGCAGGAGGTGAATGCTGAGCACTGCTGGCACCACTCTCAGCCTCCTGCATCTTGTAAGGATTCAATAAAGGATCTATCCCCAAGATAAATTAAATCATGAGTGCCTGTTCAGGTTGGCAGCATCCCAGCCCATTAACTTCTCAAATGACTCGTGTGCATAGTATCTGGAATTCTGAGGGACGTGACAGGGGTTCTGAACATTAGCTTAGCCTAAGTAGATCTGTAGTATGTCATTAAATATATTCACTCGAGTTTCCCATAGAAACTTCTAAACTTGAAAAAGAAGAAAGCATTTTTAATTGTCTTTAAATAAATATTCCTTCATTGAAGGGGTGGATGGGTGAAGGAATGAAAGAATGAAATAACAGAGAACAACATGCAGAAAATGTCACTCAACCTTCAATACCTCACAGATTAAAATCTCAATATAAATTGGTTGAATGACAAATCATGAATAATACACCTATGTATGCTTGGGGCACCTGGGTGGCTCACTTGGTTGAGTGTTTGACTCTTGATTTCAGCTAAGGTCATGATCACGGGATCATGAGATTGAGCTTCATGTCAGGCTCTGCTCTGAGCCTGGAGCCTGCTTAGGATTCTCCCTCTCTCCCTCTCTCTCTGTCCCTCTTCCACTCATGGTCTCTGTCTCCCTCTCTCTCAAAAAATAAAAGAGAAAAAACTATGTATGCTTATATAATATTGTATGTCTCTATAATGATGACTGAACTAGGATTAAGTTCTGTAGTGAAAGCTTTAGGGAAAAATAAGGAAATATGAATTAGTAGAAGTTCCATTTGGAGCACAGTTGACCCCCAATTGGAGTAAGGAGGCTGAAGGAATGTACAGACAGATTCATAGTCTGTCTTTCAAAATAACACTGAATGGATATAAGATTGAATTATTTGCATCCAGAAATTAGAAACCTTTGAAAAAAGGAAAAAAAGAAATCCAGAATTTTAAGAACAATCAATACAACAGAAACTTATTAGCTGAAAATGGCTGAGTTCTCTCTCTCTCTCTTTCTCCTCCTCCTTCCCTTTCTCTCTCTTCTCCTTCCTTCCCTCTGTCTATCTTTTCATGAATGTTAGAAGAAAGTTTGAGTTGCAGATTATTTGTTGGAGATGAGGGATGTCCCTGCTGCCTGCTTGTTCTCCCCAACCTCCCCTGCACTCTCCTTCTTGGCTAATTTATCCACCCACATAGCCCTAAGAACTGTGTTGGATTTCAAGCTATGCAGATCTCCCTCACTCATACTAAGCTGCAGGCTATGGCATCCACAGGAGAAGTTGCTGGCAGAGGCAAGGGCATTTTTCTGGCAGGCTGTGTGTAGGAATGGTGAGCCAGACTGATGCTCTTATCTTACAATACACACCATATCTATCGATTACTATGTTGTGGCAAACAACTATTACTTTTGATTCTTAATCCTTTAAATACATCCTTGTTTTTACAAATACACCAATATTTCCTTTCTTTTCCTTTTTTTCTTTTCTCTTCTTTTTTTTGAAATTCTAAGTAGTTCTCAAACCATTATTGGGCTGATGTAGGAGTTGACTCTATAACATTAGAACTAAGGAAGGGTAGCACATTCTGAGACAGCCTCTACAACATGAAAGTAAAATGCTGGATGATGTGTTTGAATTTTTCCTTCCACACATACAACATGAGTTTGTGAGTACAGTCCCCCCCCTCCCCCAAAGAATGTTCAAATAGCATAATCCAATATTGCTTTATGATTTCAACAATATTACCTCTCCCATGCTAAATTTAATGCTAGGGCTCTGTGTTTCTTGGGTGAAGGAATGGTGTTTTATCTATGTTTGTACAGGAAACTTAAACATGGTAAATTTCAAGAATGTTTTTATTTGCCTGATTAATCAGCTATAATTATACATTCAAATAAAATGCAGGCTGTCAACTATGATTCAGGAAGGAGAATATTTTGTTTGGTAATAATAGAGGAAAAAATACCAGGAAGACAGTATCCAAAGCCAGTATTAGAATTCAAAAGTCCATGTATCCATAGTTTCCAAAGAATATCCCAAAGAAGTATGCTCAAGATGGTCAACATATTTCATTTCACCTGAGATGTTTTCAAAAGCTTAGGAAAAAATAAAATTTATCATTTCACATAATGAGAAATAAAAATATGATAAAAATGTTGGCACTACTTTGGTGATCTTATGTCTGCCTTCCTTTTGTATAAATTTTGTCTTTAGGGTGTCCCCATTAGTGATTTTAAGATGGCTACAACAATTAAATGCATTGCATCTAAATGTGACAAAGTCCATGGGAATAAAGAGTCCAATTTTATTTGTAATTATTTGTAAGATAGAAGAAAATTCCAAAAAACCCTAGCCAATTTCCACTCACATCTCATTGGATGGAAATGTATCATATGTTCATGACTATCTGTGAAGCAAGACATATGCCTAGGCCTGGGATGAAGTTAGCCTCACATGAACAAGGTTATGAGGAAGATGGTGGACACCTGGACAAAAGGAAGTTTAGAGGGAAGGATAATGGGAGTGGAAATAGATGTTAGATATGCACCAAACAGTGTCTACCATAGAAAATAATCATTCCAAAGTCAAGTAAGTTAAGAAGATTCTGAGTTTAATTTTATGTCAAATTTTCTTCATTGTGAAAATTTTAGGTTATTTTATGCTCATGTGCATTATGAATTTTTAAGGTGGAATATAATGTGTAGCAGTTCCCTACCTGTTCTGTTTATTTGTTTGTTTCTGTTTGTTTAATTATATTATTACATTGTTTAAACTCATGTAAGAACATTCTACGGTTATGAAATAATAGTACAGAGCTGTAGGGTGCAGGTGGTGTCCATTTTGACCTCTTAGGATTTGAATCCTTTTCTCTGTATGAGAAGTTCTATAATTTTTGAAGCTTCGTGGGAAGAAACGTTCAGTAAGACACTAGGAATGCTTCTTACCTCCTTTCTTCGGCCTGCCTTGTAGTTATGTCACTGACATAGTTTTGACATGGACATTGGTGACCCAAGAAGTAAATGAGAAATTATCTCTCCTTTTCCTCCTCCTTCTCCCCCTCCTCCTCTTCCTTCCTCCTTTTTCTTCTCTTTCTTTCTTCTCCTCCTTTTTTTCTCTCCCTTTCTCTCTCTCTCTCTCAGTGGGAAGAGCAGTTTTGTTTTCTCACGAAGCATGAACTGAAGTTAATCTGGAGGATCTCTTATGGCCACTCAACCTTAAACATAGCTCTCTAGTCTTCCTAATGTTTCTGTGAACTACCCAAAGACTTTCTTTCTTTTTAATTTTTTATTTATTTTTGAGAGAGAGAGACACAGTGTGAGCAAAGGAGGGTCAGAGAGAGAGGGAGACACAGAATCCGAAGACAGGCTCCAGGATCTGAGCTAGCTGTCAGCACAGAGCCTGACATGGGGCTCGAACCCACAAACTGTGAGATCATGACCTGAGCCAAAGCTGGACGCTCAACTGACTGAGCCACCCAGGCGCCCCAACCCCAAAGACTATCTAATGAATTATCATTCAGCTTATTTCAGGCACAGCCACCTTCTGTTAATTGCAGCTGAGAACCAGGACTAATGCAAGTACTGACAGTGAAAATAACATTTTAAAATAAGAATAAAAGATATTAATAAGTGTGACTACATGGTGATTAGTGACTACAGAAGGTGATGATTTATCCCAAAGAATTAGGTTAATAGACAATATCAATTAATACTGAATTGCCAAGAAAGTATTCATATGTCTAAAAGCATTCATGATTTCCAGTTATTTTACATTTTTGCATAAAACAGCTTAATGAAACATTCCCAATGAATAACAGAATGGCAGGGGATAAATATTTTCATCCAAAATGTTGAGAACCCCTGCTAATGATAGGTAATTTCAAATGAAGCTAAAATAAAGTAATTTTATAGGTCACTGGGAAAATGAAATTTGATTTATATAAATCTATTTAGGAATGTATAAATTTTATAAACCAAAGAAATTGAAATGTTTAAATTTGAAGGACATACTGAGGAGTATCAGAGTTATATGATCTCCAATGAAATTATTTTCATACTCTTTTTTTCAAGAGGTTCATATAACTTAATCCTACTATTGTGTTTGGAAAGTTAAGAACCATTCTTCCCTTTATAGAAAGTATCCACTAGCTATCATAACACCTGCTTAAATTAAGCTCAGGAAGTTTTATTCATTTTTTAAGGCAAACTTTTTTTGGACAGAACTAAAGAAAACAGTGTTCATAGCTTCAGTATTTTACCTCCTAGCTAAAACTTTACCATGCATGAGTCTGTACGTCAGAATAACAGAAACTTAACAAGTATGTAGAAAATGGCAAATAATTCTTAGCATGGAGCTTAATCTGTCATGGTTTGGTTAATTTCTAATGGCAAAATAACACTAAATCAAATACACTATTTTCTGTCTATTTTACTAAGATTAACTTTATAAAAACAAAGTTATAATGTTTTTCTAAGTGGTTTTCATTGGACAAAAATGTATTTCCTCTCCAGTTCCTCATTAGGCAAAATGAAAAATATTCATCTAAAACATGGTCTTGTATGTGATTATCCAACCAAATAAAATTATTACTGGCAGGCAGGAAATAATGACTTAGAGATAATAGCTGTACTGAATCAGATGACTTATGCAAATCTTTTCTCATTGGTAACCATTTGAGTCCTGTTCTGATTCTTTTTCCTTTCCAGCTTTGCAATAAAAGGAACTCATTTCTCACAGGCCAGATTCAGTTTTTATTTACAAAGCTTGGAGTCCTAGTCTGAACTGATTACTTAGAAACATATATCAAGAAATTATGTTGCAACATCAGATTTTGACACAAAATCAAATAAATTTCCATTGGAATCTTTTTCATGTTTTATTGATTTTCTATCACCATTCATAGACTTTTATAACTGGTTTCTTTAATATGTATGTATGCATGTTCTCACTTGGAAGTAATTGCTCCATCCCCCAGTACCTTTCTGATGTGATTTTTCAGTTTCCACTTTGTATTATTCATATCTCAGCATATCTTAATTTCCCCACTTCAATGAAATTTTTGTTTTTCATTTTTCATTGCAACCTCCTGGTAACACATATTCGGTTATTGATATGACATGCTGCCTAGCACATAGTAGGTTTCAGTAAATCTTTATTGGACAAATAACTCAATATGTAATAAAATGAAATACCTTACTGGTTTGTGTTTTCTTTTATATCCCACAAAAATAATCTTAACAACCAAAGTATTCTCATGAATTTTTCTTTTTTAAAAAAATTTTTTAATGTTTATTTATTTTAGAGAGAGAAACACAGACAGCAAGCAGGGGAGGGTCAGAAAGAGAGGGAGACACAGAATCCAAAGCAGGCTCCATACTCCGAGCTGTCAGCACAGAGCCCCACATGGCTCTAGAACTCACAAACCCGGAGATCATGACCTGAGCTAAAGTCGGATGCTTAACTGACTGAGCTACCCAGGTGTTTCTCTCATGGCTTTTTTTTCATTGTACTAAATCTTGATTTTACACGGTAAAGTGTTTCAGTAATTCTAATTAAAAATATTAATGTAGGGGCATCTGGGTGGCTCATTTGGTTGAGTGTCCGATTTGAGTTTGCGGGATGAGTTTGAGTCCTGCATTAGGCTCTGTGCTGACAACTCAGAGCCTGGAGCCTGCTTCAAATTCTGTATCTCCCTCTCTTTCTGCCCCTCCCCCACTCATCTGCTGTCAATCTCTCTCTCTCTCTCTCTCTCTCTCTCTCTCTCTCAAGAATAAATAAACATTAAAAAATATTAATGTATGGGCTGCCTGGGTAGCTCAGCTGGTTAAACATCAACTCTTGGTTTCAGCTCTGGTCATGATTTCATGGTTAATGAGATTGAGCCAGGCACTGGGCTCTGCTGACAGCATGGAGCCTCCTTGGAATTCTCTCTCTCCCCCTCTTTCTTCCCTTTCCTCCCACCATACCCTCCCATGTATGTGCTCTCTCTCTCTCTTTCTCTTTCAAAATAAACACTTAAACATGTATTAATGCATATTACTCATTTGATTTCATGTAAATATTGCCTTCCAGTTTGCTTCTTAAGTGTGGGTCTAAGGAGCAGGGATTGGCCTTTTATTACCATCTGTCTTCTTTTGAGTCTAGGATATTGTTGAAGGTTAAGTCATTGGCCCAAATTCCTCCACCGATCCCTCACATTGATGTGCTTTGGCATGTAAATTTTCAGTCCTTCCCACAAAAGGCAGAACCCTGTCTTGTGTCTTTTGCTAGCCCATCTTGCTTGCTTTAGACAATGGTATATTACTAGTCATACTGCAAATAGATATTTTAAAAATGTTTTCCTAGTTGGGCATGCTCTCTTTTCTGTTTCCTAAATTGCCATGTGAAGAGCATGCCCGGCTGTCCCCATGCTCTGGGAGGACATGAGATCCCTGGAGCAGAGCTATGGTAAGCAACTGGATTATAAATCACACCCATCCCAGCTACCAGAGTGTGCAGCAGAAACATTATCTAGCCTGCATTTGTGAGCAAGAAATAAATGCAAATGGTTGTGTGCCAAGGAGAGTTTATAGTTGCTGGTTATGTAATAACAATGACTAATAGAGAAATGATTGAAGAGTACTGAGTCACAACATTACTAGCTCCAACCACTCCTGAGAAAATTGGTAATAAAGATCATAATAAGAAGAATTACCACTTATTAGTGCCTACCAAATGCCAGCAATCACTAGATGTTTTCACATTGTAATCCCATTTCATGCTATGAAGATGATTCTATGAAGTGGGAAATACTATCCCTATTTCATTCCCAGGAAGTAAGGACTCAAAAATGGTCTATAATTGGCCAGAAGTCTCAAAGGCTGGAAGTGGCAATTCCAAGCTTACAAATCAAAGAATTTAGAATAAAAAATCTTTTATTTTGTGCCAGGGTGGCAAAATTTGCCTTTGATATGCTCAGACTTCCCTTTTGTTACCTCATCCCCTTCTCTCCAGTTCCATATTCTCCTCAGCCCTTACATTTGCTTTTGAGATCAGCACTTTCATGCTTCTTAACTCTAGATTTTAAGGGCTCCAAATTTAGGTTTCTTTCCATGGTCTCCTAATTTGGGAGAGGGGTAGGTGTAGGGATAGATCAGGTGAGAAAATACTTTCATGTAGTTGTGGAGTGTTCATAACCAAACAAAACCAAAACAAAATGAAAACCAAATAAGTAAGTAAATAAATAAATAAATAACAACAAAGTTATTATCTGAATAGATTATTCTGTCAAATAAAAATTTAAGTGAATCACCCAGCCTTATTGGATTGGATTTGTGTGTAAGATAATTGGAAAGAAAATCAAAGGTTGCATAATAAACAAAAACTTGGGAACAATAGGCATGTCAATTTCCAACCTCAGCACTGTAGAATTCAAACATCATTTGATTAGAAAACACAAATCAGGACTAGCAGCCAGGGTGATTATTTAAAAATGCAAATCCAATGATGTAATTTGCATTCTAGTAAACAGAGACAGTTATTTTTTTCTTTTTTTAAAATATAATTTATCGCCCAATTGGCTAACATACAGTGTGTATAATGTGCTCTTGGTTTTGGGGGTAGATTCGTGTGGTTCATCGCTTACACACAACACCCAGTGCTCATCCCAACAAGTGCCCTCCTTAATGTCCATCAGACATTTCCCCCTCTTTCTGCCCCCCATCCACCCCCAGTCTGTTCTCTGATTTATGAGTCTCTTATGGTTTGCCTCCCTCCCTCTCTGTTTGTAACTATTTTTTTCCCTTCTCTTCCCCCATGGTCTTCTGTTAAGTTTCTCAAGTTCCACATATGAGTGAAAACATGTGCTATCTCTCTTTCTCTGACTGACTTATTTCACTGAGCATAATACCTTCCAGTTCCATTCACGTTGCTGCAAATGACATGATTTCATTCTTTCTCATTGCCAAGTAGTATTCCATTGTATATATAAACCACATCTTCTTTATCTGTTCATCAGTTGATGGACATTTAGCTTCTTTCCATAATTTGGCTAATGTTGAAAGCACTTCTATAAACATTGGGGTACATGTGCCCCTATGCATCAGCATTCCTGTATACTTCAGATAAATTCCTAGGAGAGAAATTTCTGGGTCCTAGGGTAGTTCTATTTTTAATTTTTTGAGGAACCTCTATACTGTTTGCCAGAGCAGCTGCACCAGCATTCCCACTAACAGTGCAAGAGGGCTCCCCTTTCTTCACATCCTCACCAGCATCTGTTGTTTCCTGAGTTGTTAATTTTAGCCAGTGTGAGGCGGTATCTCAGTGTGCTTTTGATTCATATTTCCCTGATGATAAGTGACATTGAGCATCTTTTCATGATTTAAGAGTGTCTTATGGTTTGCCTGTCTGTTGGCCAGGATGTCTTCTGTGGAAAAGTGAGACAGTCTTTTTTTTAAAGTGTTTTTAGATAGGGATTCATATCTGAGGGGAAAAGGATATCAAGGTATAGGAGATCAAATGTTCTGTATACAATATTTGGAGGGGCTCAGGTTAGGGCACATAGAGAAAATAACATTGAGAGGGAGTTAGCCAGGTAGGCAGACAGGGAAGAGTGTTCCAGCCATAAGAGAATTCCAGTGCAAACGTCCATAATATGAGAGTTTATCTGATATCAAATTAGTCAACATCAAGAGCCACCCTCCCCCAATTTTCTTAGTATTCTCTTAAAAACAGTAAAGTTTTTCCCTGGTGAAGAATTATCTGGTTAACTGCTTACCCAAATCTCCACTTTAATTTGCTTTTGTATATACAGTTTGATCTAAATACTTCTGAGGATAAAAATGAAAAACCAGTGCAAAGTTTACAATATATATTCTTTCCTTCTTAAACATATCATGATTTTTCACATTGGTTGTGTAAAGTCATATAATATTGTAAATATGTGGGTTTGCAAATTGGCTCATAGGGATTCAAACTAGAGAAGATAGCATTTATTAAAGAGAGAGATTTATTATGCTAGAAAGAATATATCACACAAAACTCAATTAGACTCTCTTAAAGTAAGGTTTTTCATGTTACTCATCTGGCATAATATAAATTGGCCAATAACTTTCTTTTTTTTTCTCCTGGTAAACATTTTATAGCTGCTTATAAGCAAATAATACTCTTTTCCACAGGTATGTTTTCCTTAACTATATTTTCTTAAGTAAATGTGGTACTATTGGATGTTTACAGTTATAAGGGAAATAGAATTTGTTTATTTAAAAAAAAGACAGTTCAGAGCTTTAAAAATGGTTTTGTTTAAAAGAAACTTGTCAAACATTTGCTCGAATGTGAAAATTTTTACCAGATTCATTAGGTAGTGAGTTAGTCTGACAATTCATATTTCCCTTATTCCATATCACCTTGGATAATCAATAGCTGGCTTCATTTCCCTTAACAAATTATTTTTCAAATGACTTCGCTTTAATCTGGGCAAGCATATAATCATACTGACATTTGCACAGTGTCCAACTGGCTAAGGTACAGATGTATCCTCTTTCTGATAAGAATCAGGCATAAAAATCAATGAGTTAACAAACACATCTAATGTGTATGTATTGGTAACATTTATTTCTTTTGTATAACATAAAAATCAGCTTGACTCCATTGTTTCTGATGTGGACAAAGTGCTGGGAAGCTCTCTAGGTCCCTGTAGCCCCAGTTCCAGTATATAATGTGTTGTTTAAATGAATCTAAAATATTTACATAAATGCATAAATAAAAGAATATTATGAAATAATACATTGTGCTGTTTGGGGAATGCAAGACAAGTCCTACATAAAAGGAGTTGTTCTGTACTTTGTTTCATATTTGCTATTAAATTTCTATTAACTTTATACAAGATTTTAGGTCAAGAACAAAATCTTCCCTGTTCCTAAATAGGACTTGAGTAGATAGTAGTAGTTTTTTGTATTCTAATTTTTAAATTTTAAAATTAAGATTCGGGGGTGCCTGGGTGGTGCAGTCAGTTAAGCGAATGGCTCTAAGTTTTGGCTCAGGTTAAGATCTCATGGTTTGTGAGTTTGAGCCCCACATCAGGCTCCACGCTGACAGTGCAGAGCCTGCTTTGGATTCTCTCTCTCCTTCTCTCTCTGCCCCTCCCCCGCTCATGCTTTTTCTCTCTCTCTCAAAAATAAATAAACTTTAAAAATGTATAAAAAAATAAATGTAGGTTTTAAATTAAAGGAACAATAGGAAATCCTATTTAGAGGATTGATTAAAAACGTGGATGTAATATAGGGCATTGATCAGCCTACTAAAATAGTTGTAACTAAGTAACATTTACAAATATTAAAATACCTTTAATTCTTAAGATAGAAAGATGCCAGAGATGAATTTCAGACATTTTTTTTCTTTCATTTGTTTCTTTCATTACCAGTTGAAATTGCAATGATTCAGTGTTAGAGCATGAGCCTTTTAGATCTTTGAAGGATTTTAAGGATATATTCTCCTTAAAGAATATTGATTGAATTGTGTGCAGTCTGTCTAGGTTGCATTTCTAGTTAGAATAATTCAGTTTATCCCAGTGTTATATGTGACCCTGGTGATATCTATCAGAGGAAACTGCTCATTTCTTTAGCTTTATTTTTATTGCTTTATTGACTCTGTGTTGAGTGCTCAGTTTAGACAGAGCAACTTGAAATAAGGCCCAAAGAAGGAGTGCCTCTGTCCTGATAAACAGCAAAAATTCACTCACTTTTTTGTGCCTTTTGCAAATCATGATTGCTGTTCTGATCAAAAACTGCAGGTCACTGGCCTTTCAGCAAACTCTCTTCATCAGCAGTATGAATGCTTCCTTTGAACAAAAAAGAAAGGCAAGACACAATGTGTAAGTTTGGTTTAAAAACTGGCAGGTTATTTATTCAGACAGTTGTAGAAAAGGGAGCAAAGAGGTTTTGATAGAAGAGCGTGAAGAAAAAGGGAGTCACTTGAGGGTGAAAACCCATGTGTAATAAGTTAATGAGGAGGTTAGAAACTGTATAATTGAAAGGCAGTGATAACTTTGTGGTTGTCACACAACAAGGACCTGAGACTGGTGTAGACTGATGCTGTACAGGACAAGTATGGGGTCTCTAGCTCAAGCTTATAGATCGGGGCCCATGTCTCACTTTTTCCAACAAACCTTCTCTTTCAAACCAGATCTCCTGCATCTCTTCTCCCTCAGCATCTAGCCTAGAAACACACATGCATGCACACACACGACATGATAAAACCTTTGAGTACATTGGCCCTTGAGTTATATTTATCTAGTACAGTATAAAGCAGAAGGTGGGACTTACACATAAAGAGCACATGATGAAGTCTGGTTCTTCATTTACTCCCTTAGTGTTCATGGATCAATTATTTGAAACCTGCCGAGACTTCATTTCTCCTCCTGTGTAAATAGGAATTATATTTTCTACCTCAAGTCATTGTAAGGCCTAATTCGTGTATGAAATGATGATCAAATGCCAGACTATGTGCTCCACTCCTAGCACAGAATAGTGTTTCAGACACAGAAAGTGCTCCATAAATGAATCATGGTGTTGCTGCATATTCTCTCCTTCATCCATATTGATGCTAATTCATCAAGTGGAAATTGAACTTCTTCTGTTTTTATAGTCCTAGGAAAGTCAGTCCTGGCAAAGCTACAACTTTCTCCCCATGCTCTCTGATGTTTCCCAATGTAAGTTGGTTTTTCCGTGAGAAATGTTGTAAGAGGGTAACATCCATCAAAGTTATGTTTCCCTATGGGGTGGGGTTAGTGCATTAATGGCTAATGCCTCCATAAGTCCTGACTTACTTGTGGCTGTCTCTTTAGGATGCTTACCTAAGGGCCATAAGAATTCTATTTTGTTCCTTCCTTGTGATAAATGTCTCTGGATACTCCTTGTCCTTTCAAGAGTAGGCTAGGGGAAGAGGAACTCCACTTCATGACTAAGGAGTTTTCTAGCTTCTCTGTGATTGAGGGATAAGCTTCATTTCGAGGAAAACATAATGTATCAGATATACCTATATAACAAACTACTCTCAAATCTAAGAATTTTAAGACAACAATCACTTATTTATTTTTTTAATATTTATTTACTTATTTATTTATTTTTGAGAGATAGAAAAAAGAGAATGAAAGAGCAGGAGAGGGGCAGAGAGAGAAAATCCCAAGCCAGGCTCCATGCTGTCAGCACAAAGCCCAACACAGGGCTTGAACTCACTGACTGTGAGATCATGACCTGAGCTGAAATCAAGAGTCCATCGCTTAACCAACTCAGCCTCCCAGGCTCTCCTATTTCTTAAAACAATAGCCACGTACTAGGTGCTTGTATCAAGTTTGATTCTATCCCACTGACCAAAGTAAGTCTGTCCCACATGTCCATCCTTAAACGCATTGTGGGAGGGCATGATCAAAGAACATAGATTCAGGGAGGTGCATTAAGTTAATAGAAATTGGATGCATTGATTTTTTGCAGGAATTACACTTTGGCCACATGTTCTTGTGTAAAAAACAAGCCATGTTTTTTACATGTGTCACCTGTACCAAGGCTAATATTTGGCTCTAGTGTCTTTTTCCCAACTGATTCAAAACACTCACCTAAACAGGTGATAAGCATAAGGGAGATTTGCCTAACAAGACAAAGAAATCTTGTGTGTGTGTGGGGAGAGAGAGAGACAGAGAGAGAGAGAGAGAGAGAGAGAGAGAGAATTACTTGGCCAAGTTAGTTGTGCTGGCACAATTTACAGGGATAGATTGATATCAGTCTGTCCAGACCATTTTGTTACATTGGTTAAAATCCAGGATACCTAAAGAATTCAAAAGTTCTCCAAGAGAATTTTCAAGGTACCTACTTTCGCTAGTGTGAACTTCTAGAAGAAAATGTTTAAATTACTAAATTAATGATTCAAGACTCACAAAAAAAACATGTGAAGAAAGAAAATCTTTGGGGCATTTGGGTGGCTTAGTTGGTTAAAGGTACAACTATTGGTTTTGGCTGAGGTCATGATCTCAAGTTAGTGAGTTCAAGCCCTGCATCGGGCTCTGTGCTGACAGAATGGAGCCTGCTTTGAAGTCTCTCTCTCTCCTTCTCTCTCTGCCCCTCCCCTGCTCTCTCTCTCTCTCTCTCAAAATAAATAAATAAACTTAAACAAAAAAAAAGGAAGAAAGAAAATCTTTGTTGGAACCTGATTGGGCTACATCCTTACACTATGTAAGTCACATGATCTCTCTGACTTCCACTTTCTAATTTGGAAAATTGCAACAAAATCTTTTTTTTTTATTTTAAAGATATCTCCAGAGGATCTCTGTTCCTGAAGATGCTTTGTAAACTTAAACATGTTATAAAATGAAATGCTATGCCCTCCAAGCACATATTCCAACTTTATTAGTTTCACAGTATAGGAAGAAACCTTAAAGAATAGCTTCAGTAATTAGCACAGTGCATGGAATAGAGCAGGTTCTAGGGCAGTTAATCCCCATTTGGCTGTTTAATATCTCTATGACCTACCAGTCATTCTTCCAGCATGAAGACAATTATCATTCTTATTTGCTTGAAAACATTTTTGTTTTTAAGATGTTATGATTTAAAAACATTTCGTAAGGTGTTTTGATGAAGATCCAGAGACTTGTTTGCATTGAGTTCTTACTATAAACCAGTTGCTAGGTTAAAAATTTATATACATTATTACATTTAATTGTAAAAGATAAGAGTTAAGTGCCATGAAAATCATCCTTATTTGCCAGATGAGGAGGTTAAATATTTTGTCCAAGGTCACAGAGCCCAAAAGTGTGGAAGTAATAGTCAAAACCATGTTAAGACTCTAACACTCTTTTTAACCAAGCCAAACTGGTTAGGGTTTCTTACCTGGTCTCCCCAGGAGGTTACTGTGCCAACAAGATTCCCTTTTATTTTTCAAATGTTTTAGATTGCTCTAAAAAAAATGTGTGACCAAGAGAACAAATGATGCATAGATTAGGAATCTTTAAATGTAAATGCATAAATGGACTCACTCCTCTTTGGGCAACATTTGGTGCTCAGTGGTTTAAATGTCCAATATTTTTTCAGTGTCCCAACCAGGGCTGGACTAGAGCAAGGCAAGCAAGATGCCATGGTGCATAAAATAAGGAGGCACTCACTTTCCTTGTGGTGCAAGTACAATGCCTGCCCTTGCAGTGAGCACCACTTTGAAGTTTACTCCCTGGACCTTCACTTCTGTCAACTGGTTTATAGTAAGAACTCAACAAATGATAGATAATATTATTGACATTATTTTTGTCATTATTATTATTAATTCAGAACAAACACTTGTCAAACAATCTGCCTTTAACATGACAAATTCACTCATAGGGTTCAAAATATGTGTCCTAAAATGGATTTGAAAATTGCCTCCATTCTCCTACATTACTTCTGATGATTCTTAGGAGAAATCAGATGAAGTTCTGGAGAATTGAAAGAGAAGGAGGAGAGCAAAGGCAGAAAATACAGGAATCAGAAGAATTATGACACCTAGGATGAGATTACATACAATTTGAACTTTGCAGATTCTTGAAGAGAAGATTTAGAGTAATTAATGATTATTTATTCATGAATACAGACTTTTAGCAAGCTTTTTTCTACATTTTCTGAAATAAAAATTAATTTATATGTTCATTCATCGATAGCATAGTTTGGACAAATTGATTGCTAAGGACTCACATTATCAATTCACTTATTTGGGTCCTAATCCTTCAACACACAAGACATGAAAAGGTAAATAGTACATCTTCTTATTGTATTTTTTGAATATTGTGAAAATATGGGGCTAAAATGTCTCAACACAAATAATTGAGAAAATTGTTATTAGGCTGAGTCACATATTTGAATGCTTCTAAGAAATAGAGACAATGTAAATAGCATCTAAGACTTTTTTATTGAATGTCTTTGGCACTTCACACTTAGTCAACCATTGCATATCTAAGGGTGCCTTTTTGGCATATTTCCTCAAGATCTTCAACCTCACACTTTGCTTGATTCTCAGCTATTTCATTGGTGCTCAAGGTGAATTTCTTTACATTTTATTTATACCAATATGATTAAAGGAGGTATAACAAAGCCCAAAAAAAGTAGAATTCTCTGTTCAACAGTCTTGAGTAGAGTCCAGTTTAACCAATTTTAGCTGTCTGGTGCTGGGGAAGTTTTGAATTTTCTGAACTTGAATTTCCTCTTCTAAAGAACAAAGGATAATATTTATTTCATAAAACTGTTTTAGAAGTGGAATTTGACAAAGAATGTTAAAATATTTGGCAAAATACTGGCACAAATTAAGTGCTCAATCTGTAGTACCTGCTAGAATTATTATTATGTTATTATTTAATTAGTAATGAGAAATCTGTGCTCTACCAGGCATTAGGCTAAATCCCTGAACCACAGAGATAAATATGACAGGATTCCTACCTTCAGAGAACTCTCAGTGAAATAGTGAGAAGGAAGAAGAGACAGATAAATAGGCATTGAGAGGTTTCTTAGCACAGAGGCAGAACACCAAGCTAGACTGTGGGTTCTCGGGGAAAGCCTTCATCTAAACTGAATCCTGAAGAATGACCAAATATTAATCTGGAAAGGAAATGAAGAACATATTGTGGTTGCAGAAGAAACAGCATATGTATATAGCTACTGGTTGTAGAGCTGATTGGCTAGAGCAGAAAGTGAGAAATGAAGGAGATACAGGAGAGGAGATGAGACAGACAAAGAGGCCAGGTCTCAAAAAGGATTTGCTTTTATTTTGTTTATTTCCTTATTTTGAGAGAGAGAGAGAGAGAGAGAGAGAGAGAGAGAGAGAGAGAGAGAGAGAGAACTGTTGGGGGAGGGGCAGAGAGAGAGGGGGCAAAGGATCCGAAGCAGGGTTGCACAGGCAGCAGAGAGCCCTATGTGGGACTCAAACTCACAAACCGTGAGATCATGACCTGAGCCAAAGTGAACACTTAACTGACTAACCCATCCAGGTGCCCCCAAGAAAGGATATTAAACTTAGGTCACGAATTTTGCAAGGGAAATACAAAAGACCATCGAATGATTTCAAGGTAGAAATTGAGATTTTTGCTTTAGAATAGTCACTTGAAATTAGAGAAGTCAGAGCAGTCAAAACACTACAACATTTTCACCAATCACAATGTGAAACTACCCTGGAATGGTGTCTTGACAGTCAGTACAAAGTGGACGGATTTGGAGAATGTTGAAAAAATAATGCCATGTTAAGACTTAGTAAATAAATCTGAAACACAATTCACCAAGATTCTATTCTGTTAACCCTAATAAAACTACCTCACCAAATGGGTGGCTAAAGCTGGTTATTTTAGCCTTTGATCCTGAATATAGCCCTTTTATCAGTCAGAAGTTGAAAAGAAAGTAAATTAGTCTTTAAGTCTTTCTCTCTGTCTTTGAGTGTCCACATGAAATGAATTTTGAATTGGCTTTCCACATTTCACCATTTTCTTACAGTTAATTCCCATGGCTAAGCAAGCTAATTCTATCTCATTTCTTCATGTCAACCATATTGGTACAGTTGTATGGCAATTGTATGGTATTCATCTTTGCCTTTTAATTTCATTGAGAATATTAGAATTTTTAGCATGCTATTATGCAAAAAAATATAATTTTCTTTTATTATTACTGTTTTAATCTTAAAGAGTTTTCACTGACCTATTTTTCTTCATACTTTCTATTTTCACTTGGAATTTTATTATTTCTACCATGTCATCAAACAAGTATCACTGTGATTGGATATTTGACTAATCAGGACCATTTAAACTGAATTTAGCATAATTTCACTCCTATTTGATCTTGAGTCATTCAGAATCTCCACTCCATGGAGAAGCCCATGTCAGGAAAAGGAGTGATATTGGAAGAAAGGAGAGAGGAGAAGATTTGGCATGTTGAGAAGGAAGGAAAAGTTGATGAGAAGTAAGCCTGGAGAGGATGAGGGGAGTTACCTCAAGCAGGGGCTTGTAGATCAGTTGTGAATTTTACATTTTGTTTCAAGTGCAAGTGGGGCAGGGGCATATAATTACTTTGAGTGTTTTGAGCAAAGGAAGGACTAGATCCATTTTTCATTTTAGGAAGATTATCCTGGATGCTCAGTAGAGAAAGTGTTAAAGACAGAGCTAAGTTTAAGTTAGGGAGACTTTGAAGGCTCTTGGAAAAATGTTGTGTTAGTACAAATGGAATGTGCCAGTAGTTTGGACTACAGTAGAAAATGGCATATGTAAAGAGATTCGTCAAATATTTTGGAGGTGTCCTAGACAAGTCTAGTAACGCATTTTATGTGGATGGTAAGGGAGAGCAATATTAGGTATGATTCCCAAGTTTCTCTACCCAGCACTTTGGAGGAAGTGAATTTACTTACTCAGGTGGGGATTCATCTGAAAATCTACAAGTGTAAAATTCCAACTATATGATGTTCTGGAAAAGGGAAACCATAGAGATAGTAAAAAGATCAGTGGTTCCTAGAGATTCAGGGACAGAGAGAAATAAATAGGTAGAGCACAGGGGATTTTTAGCACAAACTATTCTATATGATCCTATGATAGTATAGTTCTGATAGTTCTGAGCCTCTCTTTGTTCTGAGACCACTTGGTCTTGGTCATTAGCCTTGTTATTTACATATATGATTACAGTTGTGCCAAAGTTTGATTAATTCACTAAAAATAAATTTTCTTTTCTTAGATATGTAATTGTTAGCAAATTATATTATTTTAGAAAACAACAAAAAAAGAAAACATATGGAGACATAGAAATAAAAGTACTGGGTATTTGAGGCACCAGGGTGGCTTGGTCCGTATAGCGTCGAACTCTTGATTTTGGCTCAGGTCATGATCTCAGAGTTTGTGGAATAGAGCCCCACATCAGGCTCTGTGCTGACAGTGTGGAACCTGTTTGGGATTGTCTCTTTTTCTCTCTCTCTCTGCCCATCCCCCCCTCTCGCTTTCAAAATAAATAAACAATAACAGCCACAACAAAGTAGTAGGTATCAGCTTATGGCAATGTAACAGCTTATATCTACCAACAAAGTAACCCTTTGTGAAGGGTATTTCAAGAAAAAACTTACCAGCTCTCCTGAACGCTATAATTTTTGCAGATCTTATTTATACAAAGAAAATTAAGTTATTGTCTAGTATATAATTGTTTAAAAGTCAGATATATTTTCAGCAAATTTTGAAGAGAGATTTTTATTTATTTTAAATGAGTTTACTATTTTTGTGTGATCTAGGTTAAAATATAGTCCATGTAATACAGTGCTAATCAAACTATGTTTCCTGGACTGTGGCTAGTAAGCAAACTCTTTGTTACTGGCCCTTGACAAGGTAAAAACAAAAATGTAGAGTAATTTTATAGAAATTTCCACAGCAATGTGACATCCCTGTGACACTTAAGCACATGATTAATTGACTCAATTCATTGAACAGAGTACATAGAGCAGTTTCCATGATACGGTGTGAGCTGGGTTATAGTCACATACAGAAGACCATATATTGGTCTGTGATGGTTTGGAGAAACACTGATGCAACTTGCAAGATTCACTTTTTGGAGTCATGGGGATACCAGTATTGAAAGAGATGCATGCCATCTCCATGGAAACTGAAGCTCAAATACAACTGAAGGTCTATGCGACTGTTCAAAAGGCACAGCAGCGTCATATGAACATATTAAAAGAAGAATAAAGCAATCAGTGGTTTCAAATATGGACCTCAGATAAAAATTACAGGGATAAACACTTGAATTGCAGTTGTTGATTTCTTATTAAACTGCTTTTATACCTGGGCAACTCTAGGTAGCAAGTTCCAGAGTAAGAGGAGCATTAGACACGGTTAACACAAAGATATCAGTCTGTAGACCTGTTCCTATTCATTATTTCCTTTCTTAATAATCACTCGTCATTATCATCCGCAGACTCCATTACAGAATTATTCTTTTTCTTTTTCTTTTCTTTCTTTCTTTCTTTCTTTCTTTCTTTCTTTCTTTCTTTCTTCTTCTTTCTTTCTTTCCTACAAATGTTTCTGGGTTGACAACATGAATGTGTTTAGGATCATGTCCTCTATCATCCTCTGAAAACAAAATTATCATATATATATTTTGCCTCTTAGCTTTGTTCCCAAAAATGAGACACAGGAACACTGAATGTCAAAAAAAATCTTTTTGAGTGCCTTTTATGCTACTTATCACAGTAATGGGTTACTAAACTTGAACAGGCAGAATGGTGGCTGCCTGGTACTGTCAGCTTTATTTTTCATTCTCTCCCACAGTTATATATATTTTTTCACAGTAGAAGAAGAGAAAGATCTCTCCTGCTGAGACCTCCATTTCAGATACCACAATACTCACTGCTGTGTGAATATACCAGGTCAACTGAATGCAGGGGAAGAATGAGGGATGCAGTGACTAAATCAATAATGCCAGTTACTCCTTGTTGACCAGTGAAACAATTTAATCATTTTGTTAATAGGATAGATATTTTTCTTTCCCCAAAATCAATTAAACACAACTGGAGTGTGGATTGTATGTTTTCTTTAGAAACCAGATTAATCCAGCTGTAATTGTTGAATTCTCCTGGGTATGGGCACAGACCAACACTTTTTATCTATTTATCCACTTGTTTTTTTTTGAATCAGTACAAGAGTCTTAATGGATTCTTAATTTAAAGTGCCATTCTCTTAACTTTTATTTCTCTTTTTTCTCCTTTTATTGGATTATTAGAAACACTCCAATGGATAAAATTTCTCTTACAATGTTTATAGTGTGAAACATACCAGAAAATTTGGCAATGTCCCATCTGTGCATGTTCTTTAGAAGGGGTAGGAATTTTGATGCAGAATATCACAGATTGTTCACCTTTCATTATTTGTGAATAGTTGGTTTAATATGAGATTTTTTTTCTATAGCAGTTAAGCAGAGTGAATAAATAAAAATTCTGGTTTTATTCCATTTGCCTTCAAAAACAAAGTTGGAAAATCAGGGAGGTAGGGGATGAACTGAGTTTCTCTTTGAGCTCCTTCTCTAACAGGGACTTCTTTTTTATTTTTAATTGTTTTGTTTTAATTTTTACTTCAGTATGGTTAGTATACAATGTTATATTAGTTTCAGGTGTACAATATAGTAATTTAATAATTTTATACATTACTCAGTGTTCATCATATTAAGTATACTCCCTAATCCTAGGGCCTTCTTTAAAATACTTTTAAACATAATATCCTGAAATAATCATTTTAAGGATATAACAAAATATATTTGATGAACTAGTAAATATTTATTTTATATTCTATATATTGGTTGATTGGTCTACTTCTGAAAACACCTCTAAGAAACACATTTCTAAGAAATTCATGGCAAGTTTATAACAGTCAAATGGATGCCTATACAAGAAAGCAGACTATTCCTTTAGTTATGAAATTCCTGAGGAAGATAACTTTTAGCTCTCTAGGTGTCCTGGTTAAGTGAGGTTAAACGAAGCAAATTTTATAGTAATTATTTCCTGTATATGGAAAAATACTTTTGTAAGTGACATTTTATCACCTAAATTCTATACTCACTGCTTTTTAAAGATAGTTGTTTCTCCACTGTAGGGTGTAACTAGTTATTAGATTTATATTAAAAGTAAACATTAATCACCCATAAACTCTCTAGATGCATTTAAAAGGTTTGAAAGAGCACAAATACTAAAGAGAAACAAAGAGAATTCTTAGACACACAAAGCCAAGGCAGGTTCTTGGTAATAATTTGGGTTCATTTACTCCTTCAACAATTAGGAGCCCATTGAGTACTTCACAGCCATACAAGGGTGGTGAAGGTATTTTCCTAAGCACTGGCCCCATTACTTGAGAAATACAAACATAAATTAAAATTGTAGGTTTCCTAATGTAATGTTATTTACTTCTTTAAGAAATGTCTCAGTGCATATGGGATTTTGTTTGAGGGATTGTGTTGATGAGGTTTGGGGAATTACTACTGAAACCATGCGGTGAGTTATACGGATATTGGGACTTACAAGTTAAGTTAAAATTGCTTTGGAATTAGCTCTTTATTTTTAGGTATTTAAAAGTAAGTTTGAAGCATTGTTTTCTTATTAATTATTAACTTTTTAAACTTTCCCTCAAAAGGAAGAAATCAATGGTGGACTTAACCTAAAATGGCAGATTTTGGAGCTCTTAAAAATCATCCCTTCAGAGGCTGTATTTGCATATCCAGACTATAATCTGTCTGAAATGTTGAGTTGAGAAATTATGTGAATTTAAAATAAAGGTATTTGATCTGTATGAGCATCTCCATCCCTGTAAGCCACTTGCATGCTGTGTAGATAATGAATGATATAGATATATAGATCATCAAGAGCTGAGAGGTTTCTCTGACTATAAAAACATTCCTTGTATTCCAGGGATCTAGAATATTCCTTCTCATTTATCAGTGTTTTAATTTTTTTTAACATTTATTCATTTTTGAGAGACAGAGAGACAGAATGCAAGCAGTGGAGGGGCAGAGAGAGAAGGAGAATGCAGAATCCGAAGCTGGCTCCAGGCTCCAAGCTGTCAGCAAGATCCCAAAACAGGGCTTGAACTCACAAGCTGTGAGATCATGACCTAAGCCAAAGTCGGACACTTAACTGACTGAGCCACCCAGATGCCCCCATTTATCAGTGTTTTAAAATGAAAGTTCCTTTAGTTATTTTGTTAAAGGCACACATACATTCCCTTCTGAGTTGGTGAACAGTATTGTGAAGCATCCTCCACTGACAGAATTAATAGTACTGGATGAATGGAAAGATGAATTGGAACTGTGAGAAATATCTCAAAGGTTAAAGAAAAAAGTAGTAAATAGGGTTCCTTGACCTTGACACTATTGACAGTTTGAGTGGGATAATTTTTTGTTGTTGTGGGGATCTGTCCAATGCATTCCAGAATATTTAGCATCATTCCTGGCCTCTAGATGTCAGTAGCATGGTACCCTCCAGTTTGACAACCAACCATTTCTCCAGACTTTGCTAAATGTCCTCTAGAGGGCTACAGTTGCCCCCACCACCTCCACCTCAGTATGAACCAGTGAGGTAAAGTAAGAACCAATAGGAATATTAAAAGTACCTCCCTAAAGAATGTCAGTCTTCAAATAATGGGCAAGTTTAATGGATTTAAGTCCAATGTATATTCCTAAACACTGCTCTCCTAGACTCCTCCCAGGTATATTACAAAATTTTTAGTATGCATAGAAGAAATATGGTTTCTAAACCAGTGTTATGGAATGAATCTGGTATAAGTTTGTGGGTTGATATGGTAAAATTCTTAGTACTTCGGTAAAGGAGGGATTGAGTACTTACTTATACAAGGATTTGGATAGTGTGTATAGTGCTGTATGGCTTATACCTCGACAGAAAATCGGACTTACTCAACATGTAGCAACATCAGTGTGTTTGTGATAATCCTGGAATGGTCAACATTACATAGAAAAGTTCTGGCAGTATCATTCCCTGCCCTTCGTTTTCCTTACTCAGCTGCTGAGAAGGGAGGCAGGAGCTTCAGAATAAAATGTAAAATCTGGAAGAATTCTTAGAGATAGCAGTGGATTATAGGTTCTTTTGCCTCGCAAGCTTCCCTTCTTGTAGATAAGGAGCACCTTTCTTCCTTTAAAAAAGTCATCTTACTCAGTCAATATGTTGAGAGCAAATCCCCCATTTGTTTCCATTTGCCCCATTTGTTTCCAAAGATATACAGAGCAAAGGCCATTAGAATAGATAATATTCCTGGGTACTGAGATTTCTATAGATTATGGGCTCAGGACTCAAGAAATATTCAGTAAGAAACAACCTCGTGTCTTTTGTGGGAAATTTGGAAGCAGAGGGTATCTCTTCAGTGAAATTGGGAAGGCAGCGGAATGAAATGTAAGGGACTACAAACCAATTTATAGAGATGAAGCAGATTCTTAATAAAATTATTCAAGGCTCTTGAGCACATTGAGTCTGAAAGTAGCTAGACCCTTGGAATTTTCTGTTTAAAAAGTAATCCCTTTTGTAACTCAACCAATGCAAGTCACATACAACCCAGACTCTTCCTAATAAAAATATGTCTATTCTTATCTCCACCATCCCCTTTCACAGATGGTAGGACTGGGTCCTGATGACTATAAATGATTTGCTCAAGATCATACTTCTCTAACTATAATCTTCTGTAACTTAAGCTGAACCTCTGCTTTAATATGGTTTGTTTTTTCAGTGCCTACCTGTAAAGATTTACAGCACTACTGAGTATTAATGTTGTTTGCTACTTTTTATTTACCAATTAACTAAACTGACTAGATGTACAATACAACTTGAAACTCAAGCCTTAGTTAGTTGTCCATCACTTCATTAAGAATTGAAGTTTTATGTTTGTGGGTATGTATGCACACAAGTGGAGTCATATCTAAGGTATAAATTTTTCCCCAGGTCATCTTATTGATTCATGATTTTTTTAAAATGTGTTCTTGAAAGTTAGCAAAGTGCTAACTTCATTTTTTTGGGTTTGTTTATTTATTTACTTTAAGTAATCTCTACACTCAACATGGCGCTCAAACTCATGACCCTGAGATCAAGAATCTCATCTCCTTCTGACTGAGCCAGCCAAGCACCCCTTGACTCATGATCTTTGATTCTGATTATTCTATTTATTGGGCTACTTAAATGATGACTGTAGTTCTAAAATTGTTGTAATGAGGATAGAGGTACAATCTCATTTTTTCTTGAATGACATGTAAATCTGTGCTTTTTAATTTTTAAGTTAATTGCCTTTTCCACTCTATTTTCACATAAGCACTATAAATCATCAGGCTTATAAGACACTTGTATCATTTTTCTTATAATAAATGTAAAGTAAAATTATAATCAGAATATAATAGCATCAGTATGTTTGTACAGATGTTTGAGTAAATTCATCAACTATCTTTCCATATGTCTGTAAAGTAGCTTTCTCTTCTATTGTCAAGCCAACGAATTTTAGGGTATTTTTATCAGTATCTCTTATACTTCTGTGCTAAGATGTAAGGCAATGACACATCCTGTCACTAAGGTTGATAGTTATAAAGTAAGAATTTTGTTTACTGTGAATTCCTAGGGATAACAGGAATTTAGAACACAGTCTGAATTGCCTTGCTTGGTAATTTGTCAAGGGCGAAAGTGGTACTGACCAAAAATGGGCATGATTTCATGTGATCTATTGGGTTTCTATGAACTTCTGATCCAAAACATTCATCACTAAAATTACAGAAATCTTTTTGAGAAACACTGAAATCTAAAACCCAGTGAAAGTGTATGTGTCCTTGCCTGTAGTATACTCTGGGTCTGGTGTTCTCTCTTGTCCAGCAAGAGAAGGAACACAGGATTGAAATGCAAGAGAGGATAATGTCTGGGAGGAGACAGAAGCCCTGAGTAAGGGTCCTTGCTCTGTTTTTATTAGGGTCAGAAGGCTTACAAGCATGATGGACATGCACAAAGAGACAAGGAAACTGTGAACATTAACTTATGGGTTTTGGGGAAAGGGGGTTTTGAAAATATGCGGTGTTAGGGGTTTGGGTCAATACAAAACAAAATCCAGGCTCAGGGCAGATGGTGTTTCCAGCAGACAGAGGCACCATGTCTCTTTACCTAAACTTGCCTAGGGGAAAAGAAAGAGCATGCTACCTCAGGGTCAGCAAGGCACCTTTCTTTTACTAATTAGCTCCGCTCTAGGCAACTTCGCCCTGCTGCAGCCTATAGCCCTAATTTACCTGTTTACTTACTTTGGTCCTTCCTTCCTGAGACTGCTGCTTTCTGCTGTTGTACTAAATTGAGGGGCGTTTCCACCCTGAATACCTAATCTTGTTTACCTATTCTTGGATGCTTTCATCCTGAGGTTTCCTATTCCTATAACTTTGTTCTCTACTGGGGGCGCTTTGCCTTGTTTACCTAATCTTATTTATGTAATCTTGGATGCTTTCATCCTGAGGCTTCCTATTCCTATATGCCTTGTTAACCCGTGGGTGCAAGTTCAGGGAATTCCTAAACTTATTCCCCACATGTGCCTTAGGCTGTTCTGATGGTTTGAAAAACCTTGAGTAGGTAAAAGACACAATAGCTTTACTGAAGTAAGGGGAGTGAGGCAGATGGACTTTGGAGAACTTGAAGGTTTGGTTTTATAATAATATTAGCACTTCTTGGCATTTCCAAAGTGAATGGTCCTATTAATCAATGGGTCCCTGATGGCAAGACAAGTTTCACACCTTGACAGAAAGGATTCTTCTGGCCTTTGGAAATACCAAACATAATCAAAAGTTTTTAATATCATCCTACATGTGTTAGTTGGATTTGTTATTCCTCAAGATATCCTTGGCTGTTCTTGGAACTTTGCATGTATACATAAATTTTAAAATGATGCGTCAATTTCTTCAAAAATCCCATAAAATGAAAATCAATAAAAAGAAGTTTTGCCTTGGGATGCCTGGGTGGCTCAGTCAGTTAAGCAATTGACTTGAGCTCAGACCATGATCTCACAGTTCATGAGTTCAAACTCCGTGTCTGTCTCTGTGCTGACACAGCCTGGACCCTGCTTCAGATTCTGTGTCTCCCTCTCTCTGTGCCCCTCCCCAGCTCGCACTCTGTCTCTGTCTCTCTCTCTCAAAAATAACTAAACATTAAAAACTTTTTAAAAAGTTTTGCCTCTAATTAGAATGGAGAAGATTGCTAGAGAACTTTATTTTTCCTGAAACAATAAATCATTGGATGAACCAAAAACCATACTTTTGTTTAACAATTATGAAGAGCTGTGCACACAAAGAAACCTTAAAGAATCAAAATCCAAAGGGACAAAGCATTCCTAAATGAGCAAGGGAAGGAGGAAGCTTTGGTACATACAAATTGTGGGGCAAAGCAAATAGAAAAGGAAGACTGTCAGACATAGACAAACTTTGTTGGATACAGGTGGGACCAATAAAGGTTTTCATGAACCTATGGGCTAGTATGTTGATTTAAATAGGAAGGAGCCCCAAATGCAAAGATAATCCTCGCTGCCAAGCCACTGTCTTACCTGATAATTTTTCTGAGTGACCATAGGCTGAGCATTGGCTTACATGTTTCAATCCTAGGCCACCATTGGTCCCTTAGCCAACACCAGAGATCTCTTTGGGTCAAAGTACTCTGATAAAGGCTTCAGCTCCACCATCCATTATGGTAACACTGACCAGCTTGTCTTATGAAGTTAAATGTCACTAGTTGGACCATACCACTCTCTATTCTCACTAAAATTATAGCAGCAGTTAATGCCATTTCTGGACTACAGACAATAGCCATCATAGGATAATGGTACTGCCCACATTGTGTAAATCAGCTCCTAGGTGAAGGGAGCATCTCTGTACCCTCTTGAAGGACATAATTAGACAGTGGGCAAGCAAGTCTTGCACAGTAAATCCAAGCTACATTTTGATCTCTATAAGTCTTCAGATACTAAGACTTCAGTTTCATTCAACTTAGGCCACCTGCAGACCACACTTCAGATAGAGCTACTTCCAGCCATTATAGGTGATACATCATATCACATGCAAAATCTCTTCCTAGTGTACTTGTAATAATAAATTTATCCCAATCAAATGTTACATCCCTTTCACCCTATTGTAACATTCTTCAGTGGCACTCCCATACATCTCTTCTAGGGTTATGTTGCTATAAATTGGCAAAATCTTGCTATTCTTCTGGAATAGGTGGCACTTACTTAAGGGTCCTGACTGCTGTTGATCCCTCACAGTCTTCTAGGAGTTGAGTTTATTGTAGGTCTAGACTCAGTGAGAGATGGTGTTTGGAAGAAGTCACCACTTTGAAATACCCCAGAGTGGACTGTATAACAGAGGGCTGCCCTCCAGGGAAAACTTCTGTACCCGAGAAGAAGGGCAAATTAGACAACTTTAGCTCCCTCTAGCCTTCCTGTTTCATTGAATGGAAGATATATGAAGGCAAATCGTAGGTCAAGTATTTAGATGTACTAAAACGCTGATATTAATCATAAGAGTATAGAACACATCCTCTCCCAAACTGCTTACTATTAACACATAAATGGGCACGAACATAACAGTAGTGAATTATAGCTAAGAGGGCTAAAAGACGAAGACTGTATTATTAAGAAAGAGTTCTTAGGACACTCAAAAACAAAAGAGGAGAAATAATAAGAAAACTAAGGGAACTGAAGGCTCTGGCATCTATAGCTTTGGGAAGCATTATATAAAGCCCAACTACTGCTAGCCAGGTTAAAATAACACCTCAACAAGATTCCTAATCACCTCAGTTCCTACCATTTGACACCTTATGCCCAGATTTTAACAAAAAAAAATTTCAGTGCATGATAGAAGGCAAGAATAACAGTCTAAAGAGACAAAGCAAGCATCAGAGCCAGATTCAAGCATGACATAGATTTTGGAATTATCAGATAGGGATTTCAAAATAACTAGGATTAATTGGTTAAGGGCTCTAATGGGAAAAATTATGAACAAGGTGAGTAATGTAAGCAAAAAGATAAAAACTCTCAGAAAGTATGAAAAACTCCAAACAAAAATGCAAAGAGAAAAAGGGAAAGGGATGGAAAAAATAAAATAAAATATTCAAGAAATGTGGGACATTTAAAAAGGTATAACATACACATAATGGAATACCAGAAGACACATAAGGGAATGGAAGGAATATTTTAAGTAATGATAGCTGAGAATTATGCAAAATAAATGACAGGTACTAAACCACCATCTAATCCAGGAAGCTCAGAGAGAACCAAGCAGGAAATACCAAAATAATCCACATGTAGGCATATCATATTCAATTTTAAGGAAGCCACACAGAGAAAGTTTTGAAGGAAATGAAAAGAAAAAAAAAAAGCTTACCTATAGAACAAAGAAAAGAATTGCATTGAACTTCTCACCCAAAATAATACAGTGGAGTGAAAGTTTTAAACCATTGAAAGAAAAAAAAATCACCAAACTAGAATTCTGTATCCAGTGAAATTATGCTTCAAAAGTAAATGAAAGACTTTCTCAAGCTAATAAAAACTGAGGGAATTTTTTGCCAGTAGACCTGCCTTATAAAAAATGTTTTTAAAAGTTTCAGAGGAAAAAGTTATATAGGTCAGAAAATCAGAATTACATAAGGCAAGGATGAACACTGGAGTAGGAATACATGATGGTAAAATTATATCTTTTATTTTCTTATTGATTGATTTAGAAGAAAATTGTTCTAAGTAAAGGCAGCAATAATGCATTGTCTCTATTAAAAAGCTTCAAAAATTGACCAAAAATACCATTTCTGTAATTAATAAGTGATTGCAGAAAGGTTTCAGGAGACAAGGTTAATATTTAAAAGTAAATTGCATTTGTATATACTGGCAATCAACAATTGGAATCAGAAATTTAAAATAATGTCATTTCATTAACACTAAAAAAATAAAATGCTTATGCATAAATGTAACAAAATATGTTTAAGATCTATCTGTATGAGAAAAACCAGAAAACACTGATGAAAAAACTCAAAGAAGTTCTAATTAAATGGGGAGATATTTCATGATCATGGTTAGGAATACTCAATATTGTTAAGATGTCATTTCTTCCCAGTGTGTTCCACATTTCATACAATCCCCATGAAAATCCCATTAAGTTATTGAAAAACTGATTCTTAATCATTATGGAAAGGCAGAAGACCCAGGATATCCAATACTAAAGAAGAACAAAATCGAAAGACTAATACTACTTTACTTCAGGTCTTACTATAAAGCGATATTTGTCAAAATACAATCATACTGGTAAAAGAATACACAAATAGAATGGAACAATATCAAGAACCCAGATGTAGGCCCACACACATAGAGGCAATTCATCTCTGGCAAAGGAGCAAAGAAAATCCAATGGAGAAAGAATAGTTTTTCAACAAATTTTGTAGGAATAATTAGACCACCATATGCAAAAATGGAAAAAAACATCTAGACATGGTTTTGATACCTTCACAAAATTAGGTCAAGGTGGATGATAGACATAAATGTAAAATATAATACTATAAAACGTCCAGAAAATAATAGGAAAAATCTATATGACCTTGAATTTGGTAATACGTTTTTAGATACAATAACAAAAGCATTATCAGTTACAGAAAAAAATGATGTTGAACTTTACTAATATTAAAAATACCTGTTCTGCAAGACATTTTTAAGAGAATGAAAAAAAAACTGGTCACAGACTGGAAGAAAATATTTTTAAAACACATATCTGCTAGAAGACTTGTATCCAAAATATATAAAGAACATTTAAAACTCAAAAATAAGATAACCCAATTTAAGAAATGGGCAAAAATCTATACAGACACCTTACCAATAAAGATATATAGATGGGATATAAACATATTGAAAAAATCCTCAAATCATGTTATTAGAGAATTGCAAATTGAAACAACCAAGAGCTAATGCGTTACTGTATACCAATTAGAATGGCTAAAAAAAATGATATTGCCAAATGCTGGCAAGAATTCAGAACAAATGGAACTCGCATTTATTGGTGGTCAGGAAAAACAAAACGTAATGGCCACTTTGGAAGAAAGGTTGGTAAAACATAGTTTAACATACAATCCAGTAATCACACTCCTAGTATTTACCAATTGAGGTGAAAATTTATGTCTACACAGAAACCTGAACATGAATGTGTGTAGTGGTTCTATTCATAATTATAAAAGAGAGAGAGAGAAAGTAATCAAAATGTCCTCTAATAAATGAGTGCATAAGAAATTTTGTTTTATCCATAAATGGCTGTTTGGATAAAAAAGAAATGAGATATCAAGTGACCAAAAGATACTGAGGAACCTTATATGCATACTGTTAAATAAAAGAAGCCAGTCTGAAAAGGCTATGCACTATATGATTTGAACAAAATAATATCTGGAAAAGGCAAAACTATGATGATAATGAATTAAATCATTGGTTGCCAGGAGTTTGGGAGAGGGAGGATGAGTGAATGACACACAGAGAATTTTTAAGGCAGTGCAACTATTTTAAGACAGTTCTGTATTGGTGCATCCATGACATTATACATTTGTCAAAAACCTATAAAGCTGTACAACACAAGGAATGGGTCCTAGTATAAACTATGAACTTTAGTTAATAATAATGTATTAAAATTGGTCCATTAATTGTAACAAATGTACCACATGCTAAGGCAAGATGTTAATAATAGGGAAACTACCTGTGCCGTGTGAGTATATGGGAACTCTGCAGTATCTGCTTAATTTTTCTGTATATCTGAAACATTTCTAAAAGTAAAGTTTCAGGACACCTGGCTGGCTCAGTGAGCAGAGCATACAACTCTTGATCTTGGGGGTTTGGGTTTAAGCCCACATTGGATACAGAGATTGCTTAAAAATAATATCTCAAATAAATAAACAAATGAATGAATAAAAATAATTAAATTAATTAAAAATAAACTACTTCATAGAGCTCTTGTAAATATTCATATATGTGTAGCATTTGGAATAGTTTGTAGTGCTTAACACTCAATAAAAGTTAACTTCTAGTAGTATTAATATTATTATTATTAATAGTAGCAGTAATAGATCTATTAAAAGAGAGCTGTGTTCTCTGAAAAATGTTTTTTTCTTTAATATATTCATGAATTCAGAAATTGGCAAATGTAGATAAAATAAGAAGATATCATTGCTTACCCTGAAGAAAAATGTTTTTCTCTACTATAATTAAATAAAATGGGAAAATAGCTTTCATGTTCTGATATATAAACTGAAAATTTCTACGAAATTTTATTATAGCAATTACTTTGTAGTACAACTACAAAGAATTATTTATCAAAAAATCACAGTTTTATGTATTACATTTTTACGTTTGCCCATATACTTAAAAAAAATCAACACAACCAAAACATATTGCCATGAAGTACCTTTGTAAAAGATATTTTCTATTGAAATTTTTTCCCATATTGATTTAGAAAAAAAATGTCTAAAAGATGAAAGATTTTCTTCTCCTTCACTTCTAATAAAAACACTAAGGAAGCAACTCTGTCATTCATAAATCATCTTTTTTCTTGTTTATTTTTCTGGATCTAAATTTGTGTAGAATATCTTTATATCCAATGGTGCTTTGGGAGATATGAAAGATGTACAATTTATTAAGTGACAGTAAAACCTTCCAAATAATTAGATTTAGATACCTGTAAATGATTCTGAACTTTGCTCTTTCCTTTGTATGCTATAAAATATTGGAAAATATTTGTTTTAAAATGAAGAATCCATCATTTGTACAATATTCACTTCGATGCCAACAAGTTTAGTTCACAACATAAATACAAGTTCATTTAAGCAATTTATCAACTAATCATTTCAAAGAAAATACAATATGATTATCAGATGATAGGTAGAGCAAATGCTTCATTGGTCACTCAACTTTTCATTATTGTTCATTTTGCTTAAAATTTATTCACTGATAAGAAAAAAATTTCTATTTCTGTATTTACTGAGGTAAAAAAGAAATTTTTTTAACACTTTATAATTTTTTTATAGTTAGCAGACTTAAAATATATCTTTTGTCAACATACCAAGGCAGTCTTCCTTGAATAATATCTGTGACTTATAAGGGTTGTCACAAAGATGGCTTTTATTTTATAAGCCAAAATAATTTGACTATGTCTATAGGAAGGAAGAGGCATACATGTCATGCACATTTTGGAAAGTATTGGTTTAATTGATATTTCTAAGTTTTCTCTCTACTTTTACAGAACTCTTATTTCCAAACCACCTAGTCAATCTAAAATTAAAATGATTAGCCAAATTAACCAGAAATAATCCAGATAGAGTAGAAGTAAAAACCCACACAATTCTATGTAACTCAATGATGTCAAAGCTTACAGCATTGGGGCGCCTGAGTGGCTCAGTCGGTTAAGCGTCTGACCCTTGATTTTGGATCAGGTCATGATCTCATGGTTTGTGGTTTCAAGCCCATGTTAAGCACCTTGCTGACAGTGCAGAGCCTCCTTGGGAATCTCTCTCTCTCTCTCTCTCTCTCTCTCTCTCTCTCTCTCTCTCTTTCTCTCTCTCTGTCCCTTCCTTGCTTGTGCTCACTTTATCCCCTCTCTCTTTCTCTCTCTCTCAACAAATAAACTTAAAAAAATATTTTTAAAGCTTAAAGCATTCAAAATATTTTCTAAGCATAATTTTGGTCTATAGACTTACTCCTCTTATAACCATAAGGAGGGTAAATATTTTTCCAAAAGGTCCAGATTTATTCCTGTGGTGAGATGATCTGTGTGAGCTTGTAGAAGAACTAGCTGGTCCTACATAGAATCCTGGAGATTTTCCTGTAGAAATGGAGAGCTACAAATTGATGAACTGCAGCCCAAATCATATAGATCTGATTTTGTCTTAATGAAGTTTTTTTTTTATATGAAAACTGAATTTCTGAACTACCCTGAAGATGAAACTTCTAAAAACTATTAACTGTAACTGAATAGGACGCAGCTCCTATGTGGGGAAATGGGCTTTCCAAATTTTCTGTCTCAGCTAGTTGCCTTCACATTTGGGAGCTTTCTAGTTTGAGACTTGTATAAATCAATCCTTCTCATTGTATTTATTTATTTTCAGGTTTATTGAGATACAGTTGACATATAATTATGTTGACATATAATATTATATAAGTTTAAAGGGTGCAACTTGATGATTTGACACATGTATATATTGCAAAATGATGACTGCACAATAAGGTTAGTTAGCACATTCATCACCTCACAAAGTTACTGTGTGTGTATGCATGTGTGTGTGTGTGTGTGTGTGTGTGTTGAGAACTTCTAAGATTTCCTGTCTTAGCAATCTTCAACTGTAAGATACAGTATTTTTAACTATAGTCACCATGCTGCAAGTTAAATCCCCAAAACCTTTTCATTTTATAACTGAAAGTACCCTTTGATAACCTTCACCCATTTCCTCAACACTTGCACCCTGCTACCCCGACCCAGGAAACCACTATTCTACTGTTTCTATGAGTCTGATGTTTTTAGACTGCACATATAAATGATATCATCTGATGTTTGTCTTCCACTATCTGACTTATTACACTTAACATAATGCCCTCAAAGTCCATTTATGTTACCACACATACACACACACACACGCACACACACACACACACACACACAATATATCTATATCACTTATCTTTATTCATCTGTAGATGGACATTTAGGTTTTTCCATGCCTTGGCTACTATCTAAAATGCTTTAATGAGCATGAGGGTTCACATATCCCTTTGGGATCATGATTTCATCTCCTTAGGATATATACCCAGACATGGGGTTGCTGGATCATATAGTGGTCCTACTTTTTTCAGTTACTTTTTTTAGTTTTAGTTTAAATTTTAGTTAACATACAGGGCAATATTGGCTTCAGGAGTAGACTTCAGTGACTTATCACTTACATACCACACCCAGAGATCATCACAACAAGTGCCCTCCTCAATAGCAATCATCTATCTAACCCATCTCTCACCCAACTCCCTCTAACAACTCTCAGTTTGTTCTCTATCATTACAAGTCTCTTAGGGGTGCCTGAGTGCCTCAGTTGGTTGAGCATCTGACTTCCGCTCAGGTCATGATCTCATGGTTGGTGAGTTTGAGCCCTGCATCCAGCTCTGTGCTGACAGCTCGGAGCCTGGAGTCTGCTTCAGATTCTACGTCTCCCTCTTTCTGCCTCTCGCTCTCTCTCTCAAAAATAAATAAACATTAGAAAAAATTTTTTGATAAAAAATAATTTAAAAAGTTTCTTGTGGTTTGTTTCCCTCTCTTCTCTCTCCCCTTTCCATATGTTCATCTGTTTTGTTTTTAAATTCTACATATGAGTGAAATCATACGGTAGTTGTCTTTCTACAATTGAATTATTTAGCTTGACATAATACATTCTAGCTACATCCATGTCGTTGCAAATGGCAAGATTGCATTCTTTTTGATGACTAAGTAGTATTCCATTACACACACACACACACACACACCACACCACACCTTCTTTGTCCATTCATCAGTTAATGGACATTTGGGCTTGCTCCATAGTTTGGCTATTGTTGATAATGGTTCTATAAACATTCAGGTGAATGTACCCCTTTGAATCTGTATTTTTGTATCCTTTGGGTAAATACCTAGTAGTGCAATTGCTAGATCATAGAGTAGTTCTACTTTTAGGGTTTTTTTTTTTGTAAGTTTTTTATTTTATTTTTGAGAGAGAGAGAGAGAGAGAGAGAGAGAGCGTGTGCGAGCGTAAGCAGGGGAGGGTCAGAGAGAGAGGGAGACACAGAATCCGAAGCAGGCTCCAGGCTCTGAGCTGTCAGCACAGAGCCTGATGCAGGGCTCGAACCCGCGAACTGTGAAATCATGACCTGAGCCAAAGTCAGACGCTTAACTGACTGAGCCACCCAGGGGTCCTATCTACTTTTAGTTTTTTGAGGAGCATGTTCCCCAGAGTGGCTGCACCAGTTTGCATTGCCACCAATAGTGCAAAAGGGTTCTCCTTTCTCCACATCCTCACCAACACCTGTTGTTTCTTGTGTTGTTGATTTTAGTCATTCTGACAGGTGTGAGGTGGTATCTCATCATGGTTTTTGATCTGTATTTCCCTGATGATGAGTGGTGATGAACATCTTTTCATGTGTCTGTTAGCCATTTGGATGTTTTCTTTGTACGTCTTTTCATGTCTTTTGTACATTTCTTAACTGGTTGTTTGTTTTTAGGGTGTTGAGTTTGATACATTCTTTTTTTAAAATTTTTAATGTATATTTTTGAGAAAGAGAGAGAGAGAGAATGTGAGCAGGGGAGGGGTACAGAGAGAGGGAGACCCAGAATCTAAAGCAGGATCCAGGCTCCGAGCTGTCAGCACAGACCCCAATGCACGGCTCAAACTCATGAACTGTGAGGTCATGACCTGAGCCGAAGTCGGACGCCCAACCGACTGAGCCACCCAGGTGCCCAGATACATTCTTTATAGACTATGGAGACCAACTTAGGTCATTTGCAAAATATCTTCTCCCTTTCTATAGGATGCCTTTTAGTTTTGTTGATTGTTTCCTTTGCTGTGCAGAAGTTTTTATCCTGATGAGGTCCCAATAGTTCATTTTTGCTTTTGTTTCCCTTGCCTCAGAGACATGCCTAGTAAGAACTTGCTTCAACTTGGGTCAAAGAGGTTGCTGCCTATGTTCTCCTCTAGGATTTTTGATAATTTCCCATCTCACATTTTGAATTTATTTTCATCCATTTTGAATTTATTTCCGTGTATCGTGTAAGAAAATGGTCCTGTTTCATCCTTCTGCATGTTGCTGTTCAGTTTTCCCAAGACCATTTGTTGAAGAGACTGTCTTTTTTCCATTGGATATTCTTTCTTGCTTTGTCAAAGATGAGTTGACCATATAGGTGTGGGTTCATTTCTGGGTTTTCTATTCTGTTCCATTGATCTATGTGTCTGTTTTTGTGCCAGTACCGTATTGTCTTGATAACTACAGCTTTGTAGTATAGCTTGAAGTCTGGAATCGTAATGCTTCCAGTTTTGTTTTTCTTTTTCAGGATTAATTTGAGTATATAGGTTCTTTTGTGGTTCCATACAAATTTTAAAGTTGTTTTTTCTAGCTCTGTGAAAAATACTGGTGGTATTTTTATAGGGATTTCATTAAATGTGCAGATTGCTTTGGATAGTATAGACATTTTAACAATGCTTGTTCTTCCAATCCATGAGCATGGAATGCTTTTCCATTTCTTTGTGTCCTCTTCAATTTCTTTCACAAGTGTTTTATAGTTTTCAGAGTACAGATCTTTTACCTCTTTATTAGGTTGATTCCTAGGTATCTTATTAATTTTGGTGTAATTGCAATTGTGATTGATTCCTTGATTTCTTTTTCTGCTGCTTCGTTATTGGTGTATAGAAATGCACCATATTTCTGCACGCTGTATTATAACCTGTGACTTTGATAAATTCATGTATTCATTATAGCAATTTTTTGGTGAAGTCTTTCAGGCTTTCTACATAGAGTATCACATCTTCAAATAGTGAAAGTTTGATTTATTACTTGCTGATTTATTTGCCCCTTATTTCTTTTTGTTGTCTGATTGCTGAGGCTAAGACTTCCAGTACTATGTCAAAAAGTAGTGGTGAGAGTGGACATCCTTGTCCTGACCATTGTCTTATTCCTGAGGTTCTCACTTTTTCCCCATTAGGATGATATCAGCTGTGGGACTTTATGATGTTGAGATGTGTTCCATCTATCCTTACTCTGTTGAGGGTTTTTATCAAGAATGGATGCTGTATTTTGTCAAATGCTTTTTCTGCATCTATTGACAGGATCATATGGTTCTTAATTCTTTCTTTCATTAATGTGGTGTATCATGTTGATTCTTTTGCAAATATTGAACCAGCCCTGCAGCCTAGGGATAAATCCCACTTGATCATGGTGAATAATTCTTTTAATGCACTGTTGAATTTGATTTTCTAGTATCTTGTTGAGAATTTTTGCATCCATGTTGACCCGGGGTATTGGCCTGTAATTCTACTTTTTAGTGGGGTCTTTGTCTGGTTTTGGAATCAAGGTAATACTGGCTTCATAGAAAGGGTTTGAAAGTTTTACTTCCATTTCTATGTTTTGGAACAGTTTGAGAAGAATAGGTATTAGCTCTTCATAAAGTGTCCGGTAGAGTTTCCCTGGGAAGCCACCTGACCCACCCACCTCCCCTCCAGCAACCTCCAGTTTGTTCTCTGTAAATTTTTGTTTTTGATACTATCATGAATGGGATTGTTTTCTTTATTTCTTTTTCAGATAGTTTGTTGTTAGTATATAGAAATGGAACTGATTTCTACATGTTGGTTTTGTATCCTGCCACTCTACTGAATTTGCTGATTAGTTCTCATAGTTTTTCTTCTGTGTGTATGGAATCTTTAGGATTTTCCTATAGTAGAAAAATATATATGTCATCTGCAAACATAAATTTTGCTTTTCCTTTCTGATTTGAACAACTTTTATTTCTTTTTCTAGGCTAATAGCAGTTGCTAGGACATCCATTATTACATTAAGTAGGAGTGGAAGGGTGGGCCTATGTGTCTTGCTTGTGATATTAGTGAAAAAGCTTTCAATCTCACCATTGAATATAATGGCAGCAGTCAGCTTGTCATATATAGCCTTTATTATGCTGAGTTATGTTCCTCCTTTATCCAATTTGTTGAGAGTTTTTATCATGAAAGGATGTTGAATTTTGTCAAATCCTTTCTCTGCATCTGTTGAGATGATTATATGGCTTTATCTTTTATTCTATTCATGTGCTGTGTCACATTTATTGATTTACATGTATTGAACCATCCTTTATCCAACAGACTTGGCTTTATAATCCTGTAGGACACTGTTCAGGCTCTCTGGTTATGCAGGGCCAGAGGCTATGCTCAATAGTTGAGTAGGGATGCTGCTTTGGCTTCCTACCAGAGAGGAGGTAGGGTGTGCTTTGCGATTTTAGGCATCTGTTACTATGCTTTTCAGAGGAGTGACACTGGAAGCTATGCTCAGCAGGTGGGCAGAACTGGAAATTTGCTCCCCTTCCTTGGTAGGACCATAAATGGGCTTCATGGCTGGTATAGTCTTACTAGCCCATTGGTTGGAATTTAAACCAGGCAGAACTGACAATTTAGCTCCCTGGCCAGATAAGGCTGTCACTGGGCTTTATAGATAAGCAGAAATGCTGGCTGGGATCTGTGCTTGGGTTCTGCTGAAAGCAGGAGGGGATCAAGATCTGAGTGCTGATTGCTGTAAGCCTTGGCCCCCTTCCCCATCTCTATCTGGCCTCCAGTGAAGCTTTTCAGATTACTCTAGTGATTTCTGTGAAATAAGATCCGAGTAGGTTTCCTGGAGAATATCCTGGAATTCTAGGGAAGCTGGATATCCACCTTGGTTTCTCTTTTTTTCCTACTGGAGAAACTACAGTTTCAGGGAGGACCCCTTGGTGCTGCAATATGCCAGACTGGATGAGGGACAATGTGATCAATGTATAGCCATTCCCTTTATTCTTCTACTGTAATACTTCTCAGTCTCTTTATCCAAGAGGGTTCTTCAGTTTATCCCCAGTTTCTTGGATTTTCACAATGGTGTCTTATCTATAGATAGTTGCTAATTGATCTTGTGAGGGTAACTGAAGTCAAGAATGACCCATGTTGCCATCTTGATGATGTCCAATTCTCCTCATTTGAGAGGTGAATAAACTGAGACCAAGACATCCATTGTATTCAAAGTCATACTATAGTGGGGATGGGCCAAGATGGCAGAGAAGCATGGAAGTTCTCTGCTTCTCTTGTCCCTAAAATACAACTAGATCAGCAACAAACCATTTTGCACACCAAGAAAATTGATGCGAGGATTAACAAAACAATCTGCATAACTTGAGCCAAAGAACACAGCAGGTACGCAGTGCAGAGAGGTGAACTGGGGGAAAGTGAAGCTCTGGAGGGTAAGGAGTTGTTTTGGTTTGCCGAGAGAGGACAGAGGCAAGAGTACAGGAAAAGTACTCCCCCTAAAGCAGCTGGAGAGAAAGAGAAAGAGTGGAAACACCCACAAGGGTCTCAACAAGACAGGGAGAAAGGGGAAAGGAGAGGGTTTTAACACTATAAACAGGGGACTCTATAGGACTCTATAAACAGGGGAATGCAGAGTCAGAAATTCCACAGCTGGATACCTGGCAGTGCTCTAGTGGGAAGGGCAAATCTTCAGGAGCAGACAGAGAGGTCCAAGGGGTCTTCAGGCCATATGGGGAGAGGTGGTTCCCCTGCTGGGAGGACATTTGGTAGAGGCTGTGCGGCCTCCCTACAGGCAAAAGTCCCAGCAGACCCTGAATAACAGCCATGTTTGCCGGTATTGGAACAAGGACACTAGGGAAGCCTGGCACCGGTTGTGTGCTGTGATTTGCCATAGTCCCTAAACTGCTGCTGCTATACGATCATGTGAATTTTTCTGGGGCAGTCTGGCACCCAGATGCAGTCTCTGAGCCTCTGCAATGTCACTTTTGTGCAAGTGTTCCTGTGTGCAAGCCAGCACCCAGAGATTGTTTGGTGAGACCCTCCCCCAGAGGGTTGCAGTGGGCCCAAGCCACAGGACCCTCAGAAGTGAAAGGTTTGGAAACATAGCCCCATCTGAGACAAAATTAGGGAGAGAGGTGCCACCTAGCAGGCTGATGGCTTGTTCATGGACAGTGTAGAAGTGGGGAGTGAACAGAAGCTGGAGACAAAGGAGGGGCACCTGATGGCCAGTTGGTGAGAGCACAGAGTTCTGATGCTAGACACTCAGAAGCTGGCTGACACCATTTTCACCTCTCCCACACCTGTACATATAGGTACTTGCACACAACACGGATCCACCCCAATAACCTAAGCAGCGCCTCTTAGTGGAGAATGGAGCCATTACACCAAACCCCATCCAACTGCACCAACCAAGCCCTAAAAGACAATCACAAGTCTCTGCCTACTTAGTGTACAGACTATAATGTGCTTCATAGTTTGACTTCTAGGAGAAACTGGATGTAATTTCATTTGGATTACATTCTGTTCACTGGTCCACCTATCTATTCATTGTTTTTCTTTTTCTTTTCTTCTTCTTGGACATATAAAAAGAAAAAAAATATTTTTATTTTCCATTTTAATTAAAACAGAAATTAAAAATTAAAATTTACTTTCTTCATTTAAATTTATTCTGTTTTATTGTAAATATTTTTTAAATTTTTAAATGTTTTCTCAAATTTTTTCCTTTTTTCCTTTCTTTTGTTTTCTTTCTTTTTTATCTCTATTCTATCAAGCTTCTTTCAACAACCAGACGAAAACACACCTAGAATCTAGCTTCCTTTATTTGATTTTTTTGTGTTGTTTTTAATTTTTTAATTTCAATTTTTAATTTTATTAATTCTTTTCCTTCTCCCAAAATGATGAAAAGAAGGAATTCACCCCAAAAGAAAGAACAGGAAGAAATGACAGCAGGGACTTAATCAACACAGATACAAGCAAGATGTCTGAACTATAATTTAGAATCTTGATAATAAGAATACTAGGTGAGGTTGAAAAAAAAAACATACAGTTCTTTGGAGACAAAAGAAATAAAATCTAGTTAGGATGAAATTAAAAATGCTATAACTGAGATGCAATCTCAAATGGATGTCATGGAGGCAAGGATGGATGAAGCAGACCAGTGAATCAGCGATATAGAAGACAAAATTATGGAGAATAATGAAGCAGGAAAAAAGAGGGAAACTAAGGAAAAGAGCATGATATAAGAATTAGAGAACTCAGTGACTCATTAGAAAGGAATAACATCTGAATCATAGGAGTACCAGAAAATGAAGAGAGAGAAAAAGGCATAGAAGATTTATGTGAACAAATTATAGTTGAAAATTTTCCTAACCTGGGGAAAGACACAGACAACAAAATCCAGGAAGCACAGAGAACTCCCATTCAACAAAAATGGACCATCACTGAAGCATATTATAGTCAAATTCACAAAATACAGACAAGGAAAAAATTATGAAAGCAGCAAGGGAAAAAAGTCCTTAACCTATAAGGGAAGACAGATGGTTCACAGAAGACCTATCCACAGAAACTTGGCAGGCCAGAAAAGAAAGGCAGGATACACTCGATGTGCTGAATTGGAAAAATATGCCGCCAAGAACTCTTTATTCAGGAAGTCTGTCATTCAAAATAGAAGGAGAGATAAAGAGTTTCCCAGACAAACAAAAACTAAAGGAGTTCATGACGATTAAACCAGCTCTGCAAGAAATTTTAAGGGGAGCTTTCTGAGGGGAGAAAAGATGAAACAAAACAAAAAAGGCCAAACGCAACAAAGACTAGAAAGGACAAAAGGACATCACCTGAAACTCCAACTCTACAGGCAACACAACGGCAATAAATTCATATCTTTCAGTACTCACTCTAAATGTCAATGGATTAATTGCTCCAATCAAAAGACGTAGGGTAACAGAATGGATAGGAAACCAAGAGCCATCTATGTTGTTTACAAGAGACCCATTTTAGACCTAAAGACACCTTCAGATTGACTCTAAAGGGATGGAAACCGTCTATCATGCTAATGGTCACCAAAAGAAAGCCAGAGTAGCCATAATTATATCAGACAATCTAGATTTTAAAATAGACTGTAACAAGAGATGAAGAAGGGCATTATATCATCATTAAGGGCTCTATCCACCAAGAAGATCTAACAGTTGTAAACATTTATACCCCTAACATGTGATAACCCAAATATATAAAACAATCACAAACATAGAGAAACTCATTGATAATAAAACCATAATAGTAGGGGACTTTAACACCCTACTTACAGCAATGGGCCGATCATCTAAACAGAAAATCAACAAGGAAACATTGGCTTTGAATGACACATGGACCAGATGGACTTAACAGATATATTCAGAACATTTCACTCTAAAGCAGCAGAATACACATTTCTCTTGAGTGTACATGGAACATTCTCCAGAATAGATCACATACTGGGTCACAAATCAGCTCTCAAGAAGTACAAAAAGATCGTCATATTTTCAGACCACAATGCTATGAAACTCGAAATCAACCAAAGGAAAAGAATTTGGAAAGACCATGAATACTTTGAGATTAAAGAATATCCTACTAAAAACTGAATGGGTTAACCAAAAAAATTAAAGAAGAAATTAAAAAGTACATGGAAGCCAGTGAAAATGAAAACACCACAGCCCAAAACCTCTGGGATGCAGCAAAGGTGGTCATAAGAAGGAAGTATATAGCAATGTAGGCCTTCCTAAAAAAGGAAGAAATGTCTCAGATACACAACCTAACCTTACACCTTAAAGAACTAGAAAAAGAACAGCAAATAAAACCCAAAACCAACATAAGATGGGAAATAATACATCAATCAGTGCTATCAAAACCAAAAAGAAAAAAAAAAAGAAAAAAATCACCAAAAAAACCCGGTAGAACAGATCAATGAAACCAGGAGCTGGTTCTTTGAAAGAATTAACAAAATTGATAACCTCCTTGCCAGTTTGATCAAAAAGAAAAAGGTGGGGCGCCTGGGTGACTCAGTCGGTTAAGTGTCCGACTTCGGCTCAGATATGATCTCACAGTTTGTGGGTTCGAGCCCCACGTCGGGGTCTGTGCTGACAGCTCAGAGCCTGGAGCCTGGAGCCTGCTTTGGATTCTGTGTCTCATTCTCTTTCTGCCCCTCCCCCACTCATGCTCTGTTTCTCTCTGTCTCAATAATAAATAAATATTAAAAATTTTTTTTTAAATGAAAGAGGAGAGTTCATAACCAACACTGCAGAAATACAAACAGTAGTAAGAAAATATTATGAGTAATTATATGCCAATAAATTGGGCAATCTGGAAGACATAGACAAATTCCAAGAAACATATAAACTTCCAAAAGTGAAACAGGAAGAAATAGAAAATTTGAACAGACCCATGAACTAGTAAAGAAATTGATTTAGTAATCAAAAATCTCCTAAAAACAGAAGAGTCCAGGGCCCAGTGGCTTTCCAAGGGAATTCCACCAAACATTTAAAGAAGTGTTAACACCTACTCTTTTGAGGCTGTTCCAAAAATTAGAAATGGAACTCATTTTATGTGGCCAGCATTATCTTGATTCTGTAACCAGACAAAGACCCCACTAAAAAGGACAACTACAGACCAATTTCCCTGATGAACATGGATGCAAAAATTCTCAACAAGATACTAGCAAACAGGATCCAACAATACATTAAAAGAATTATTCACCACGATCAAGTGGGATGTATACCTAGGATGCAGGCCGGGTTCAATACCCAAAAATCAATCAATGTGATACATCACATTAATAAAAGAAAGGACAAGAACCACATGATCCTCTCAATAGATGCATAGAAAGCATTTGACAAAATACAGCATTCTTTCCTGATAAAAACCCTCAAGAAAGTAGGGATAGGGGGATCATACCTTAAGATCATAAAAGCCATATATGAAAGACCCACAGCTAATATCGTCCACAATGGGGAAAAACCGAGAGCTTTTTCCCTAAGGTCAGGAACACAACAGGGGTATCCACTCTCACCACAGTCATTCAACATAGTGTTGGAAGTCCTAGTCTCAGCAATCAGACAAAACAAAGAAATAAAAGGCATCCAAATTGGCAAGGAGGAAGTCAAACTTTCATTCTTCTCAGACGACATGATACTCTATATGGAAAACCCAAAAGATTCCACCAAAAAAAAAAAAAAAAAAAACACTGCTAGAACTGATTCATGAATTCAGCAAAGTCGCAGGATATCAAATCAATGTACAGAAACTTGTTGCATTTCTATACACCAATAATGAAGCACCAGAAAGAGAAATCAAGGAATCAATCCCACTTACAATTGCACCAAAACCCATAAAATACCTTGGAATAAACCTAACCAAAGAGGTGAAAAACCTATACACTGAAAACTATAGAAGGCTTATGAAAGAAATCAAAGAACCAATAATCCAGTGAAGAAATGGGCAAAAGAGATGAGTAGACCTTTCTCCAAAGAAGACATCCATATGATCAACCAACACACGAAAAAATGCTCAACATCACTCATCATCAGGGATATACAAATCAAAACCACAATGAGATACCACCTCACACCTGTCAGAATGGCTAAAATGAACAACTCAGACAACAACAGATGTTGGCAAGGATGTGGAGAAAGAGGATGCCTTTTGCACTGCTGGTGGGAATGTAAACTGGTATGGCCACTCTGGAAAATGTATGGAAGTTCCTCAAAAAATTAAAAATAGAACTACCCTACAACTCAGCAATTGCGCTACTAGATATTTATCCAAAGGATACAGGTGTGCTCTCTTGAAGCAGCATATGCACCCCAATGTTTATAGCAGTGCTATCGACAATACCCAAAGTATGGGAAGAGCCCAAATGTCCATTGATGGATGAATGGATAGAGAAGATGTGGCATATATATGCAATGGAGTATTATTCAGCAATCAAAAAGAATGATATCTTGCCACTTGCAACAACATGGATGGAACTAGAGTATATTGTGCTGAGCAAAATTAGTCAGAGAAAGACAAATATCATATGATTTCACTCCTATGTGGAATTTAAGATACAAAATAGATGAACATAAGGGAAGTGAAGCAAAAACAATATAAAAAGAAGGTGGGGGGGCAAAACATAAGTAACTCAAATATAGAGACCAAATTGAGGGTTGCTGCAGGGGTTGTGGGTGGGGGGATGAGCTAAATGGGCAAGCAGCATTAAAGAAGACACTTGTTGGGATGAGCACTGGGTATTATATGTAGGGGATGAATCACTGGATTCCACTCCTGAAACTTGGATATAAATTTTTAAAAATAAAACAAACAAAACAAAGTCATACTGTAATTAAATGTTAAAAATTAAGATTAAACTCTGAAGATTTTCTCAAACTTAACAATCATGAACATCTAAAGTCATTACTATTCCTAAGAATCCTAGCTTTCCCCAGTCTTTTCAACTTTAGTGGAAGAATAAGACCTTTGAGGATTTTGAAGTCATTTGGGACTGAGTCTGTGCTGAGAGGCTGCACAAGGTCAGAGATTGTGGAATCTGAGAGATCTATGTTCAAATCATGGTTCTGTCACCACTTAGTTGTATTTACTAGATGAGTTTCTTAGCCATAGAGTCTTAGTTTACACATATACAGAATGGAGTTGTATTAGTTGGGTGCCTCCAGAGAAACAGAAGAGAGAGACAGAGACAGAGGACACAGAGAGATATTTAAGGAATTGGTTCGCCTGATTGTGAGGGCTGACAACTTTAAGATTTTCAGGGCAGGCCAGTAGGCTGCTGGAGATGCAGGAAGGAGTTGGTATTGCAACTGAAGTCTGAAGACAGTCTAGAGGCAGAATTTCTTCTTCCTTGGTCCTCCACATTTTTTCTGTTAAGGACTTCATCTGATTGGATATGCCCATCCGTATTATAGAGAATAATCTGAATTATTCAAAGTCTACTGATTTAAATGTTAATCTGAACAATACTTTGATAGCAACATCTAAATTAGTTTTAATCAAATATTTGGACACCATAGGCTAACCCAGTTGACCCATAAAATTAACCATCAGAGCAATGATAATAGCCTCTCCATTCTTATAAGGATTAGATGAGATAATGACTCTTATGCAAGTAGCATAGTGTGTGGGACATAGTTGCTACTTAGGAAATGGCAGTTATTATAATTGTTGCTACTACTATTATATATTTCCATGAACTCCTTGGGTATATGATCATCCTTATCTATAAATCTCAAGAAAAATGCTTAATTTGTGGTGGTGTTTTGGGCAAATGCTAATTTTTGCTTTGATAAAAGTTATCTGTTTTATAGCTTTACAAAATCTTTTGACAAACCTATCAAGAAAAAATTGCTTTATATGTACTTAGAGCATAGTAAATTTATGAAGTCTGGAAAAAATATGAGCAATACTGTAAAACAATGAATGCCTAATAAAAATTTTAAAGGAAGAACACATATTTTTATTCTGTAACTAATGCAAGCATCATATGAAAATTGTCAAGTTTTGATTATTAAAAACTATATAAGGCAAAAGTGCTTTTGAAGACGAATGTAGGGTATTATGAAATTTCATCATCCCTAAGGCCACATCATTAAAGTTTCAGGACATCAGTGGGAAAATGTGGTAAGTATCAAGTTCCTGTTGCTCTTTAGCTGGGGAGAGGAGGGGAGGGGAACCCATATTTTTCTTGAAAAGGGTAGAGGAAAACTAATAATCAGTGAAGAATATAATTATTTGATTAAGAAATAGAAAACACAGATGGTTTAATAATGTAGAGCCATTACCCTAACCTCATTCTCATAGATCATAAATTGGTTATAGCAGGAAATAGTGGAGCCTGTAGTAGTTACCATCTAAACGTTTGGACAACAACATTACAAGCCACTTCTTTTTTTTTTTTTTAACTTTTATTGTTTTGAAAGACAGAGAAACAGAGCATGGGGTGGGGGCAGAAAGAGAGGGAGACACAGAATCTGAAGCAGACTTCTAGCTGTGAGCACAGAGCCTGACCCAGGGCTCAAACACAAATGGTGAGATCATGACGGGAGTTGAAGTCCCCAGCTCAACCTACTGAGCCACCCAGGCACCCTACAATTCACATTTTAATGTCAAATAATTTCATAGATATCTTTTGATTATCATTTTTAATTTTAAAAGACAATTTTCATTAGTCCTTATAAAAATTGGTTTATATAAGGAGAATATACAACATATTTTTTCTTATTGATCTTACATGGCAGGCAAATAGACTCGCAAACTACTTACCAAAATTCCATAGACCACCAGGAGTCCATGAGTCAGAGGTTGGCAGTGACTGGTATAGGGGAAAGAAGAGATAATTTGGCATCAAGAAAACTGGGTGGTTGTAAATAAGAATTACCTATCATATTGAGTAAGTGACTTAAACTGAGGTTGTAGAGTTCAGTTTTTACCAGTTATATATTTTTTTCAGTAATTTTGTGGAAGTTTCCCCAATCCAGCAGAGTAGAACTCTTTTTGAAACAGTGTAAGAGTGGATCATAACTTAAAAGGAAGTATTATTTTATAAATTAGAATATTAGCTACACAGGGTAAATCTCTCTCTCTCTCTTTCTCTCACTTTTTGTCTCTCTCCCTCTCTCTCTCTTCTCCCTCTTCTGATCTCTCTGGGATTCTGAGATTAAATACATGTTTTATCAACTTTTGAGAGTATGTGTGGTAGGAGATAAAAGATTTAACTTGCTAATTGATTTAACCTATGTAGACATTGCTCTAGTGAACAGGTCCTTCAACATAAAAATATATCTGTACTGAATATTTTCATTACCTTTTCATTAATTATCAGAGTGATTCTTGGTTATACTAAAAATTATAAAAATATAAAACTTTTTTGGTGATTTTTAAATCCTGAGGTTTAGGATCCTTTAGACCTCTGCTATATGCCCTAAGTATAAATGAAAGTATTATGAGGAAATGGGTATGCATTTTGGGGGAATTATTCTGAAACTATGAACAAGCAATTGGACATGTATGGGTTTGGCCACAGTTTAACAGTGAAGCAGCGAACACATTTTTGGTAAACATGAAAGCAAATTCTAGAGGGAGATAGGAAGAGAGAGACTCCAGAGTGACACTTTTTAGAAAGTGAAGCCTTTTAAAGATTTTTAAATTTTTTAAAGTTTATTTATTTATTTTGAGAGAGAGAGAGAAGGAGAACGAATGGGGAAGGTGCAGAGAGAGAGAGAGGGACAGAGGATCCTAAGTGGGCTTCACGCTGACAGTAGAGAGCTTAACTCTCGAACTTCTGAACCATGAGATCATGACCTGAGCCGAAGTCTGATGCTTAATCAACCCAGCCACCCAGGGGCCCCTAGAGAGTGAAACCTTTTAAATCATGAGATTAAAGGTAAGAAATAATGACTCAAGAGAATGTGCCAACCTTTCGAATGTGAAGTTTAAGCTTTTTCTCCCCTCTTCCCTCTATATCCCTTCAGTTGGATGATGGTATACTTTAAAAATATGACACCTGTAATTTAAAGAACATTTTAAAACTATGTCATGCTTTTCTATCCTGAATTAACTGAAAACTATGTCATTTAGAAACATAACCATCACTTTTTCTTTTATACCAATTTTTGTCCGTTATGTGATTTTGTATTAGGTAGAAAAAAGAAAAAGCAAGAAAACCCAAAATAAAACTAAGGTTGTTGCTTTCCTCATTTTTTAAAAACACATTCCTGGAAAAAATTAAGAATCAGAATAACTCACACTTTGAATTCATAGCGCTCTTTAGTGTTGGCTATTGAAAATTCCTTTTTACAGAATTGTTGAACTTACCTCATTTTTCTCATCAATAAATCTGTATTATATACATACAGTGGAGGCTAACTGAGTCATAGTCCAAGATGTACAATCGAAAAAACAGTATATTGGGGGCCCTGGGTGGCTCAGTCTGTTAAGTGACCAACTTTTTTTTGGCTCAGGTCATGATCTCACAGTCGTGAGATTGAGCTCCTCTTCAGAGCCTGTTTGGGATTCTCTCTCTCTCTCTCTCTCTCTCTCTCTGACCCTCTCCCACTCATGCTTGTTTTCTCTCTTCCTCTCAAAATAAATAAATAAACATTTGTTTTAAAGTATGTGTTCCATATCAAGTAATACTGGGCAAGTGGAATCTCTAAGACTCAATTTTCTCATCTGTAAAAGGAGGATAAACTCTGTGCTACCGTTGCACAGTAATTAGAAATTAACTTAGATAATTAAGTTGGAAACACTTCTTTTGGCTATAAAGCACCATAAAAGCATAGGCAATTCTTGGCACTCTAACTGTAATAAAGACATACAAAGTGCTATGAGAGGCAAAAATGCATAGAGTATGGTCCCTGTCCATTCAGATGTTCACAGTCAAGTAAAAGAGGTATATAAATGGCCATAATGCCAAGCTGTATGTGGTGAGCATCCAATAGGCTATAGACATGATTACAGGAGTAAAGGACTTCAAAGGAAGAGATCACTCTGTTTGGGAAGTTTATGACAGCTTTAATGGAAGATGATGATGTTAAACCAAACTAAGATTATTGGCAAACATTTATTGAGTGTGTACTATGTACTCCTATTACTCAGTACAATACACATTAAGAACTTTACATTTATTACCTCATTTAATTATTAAAAATCTAATGAGGCTAGCACTATAGTTAGTAAGTGCTGAGTTGGAATTTGAAGCCAGATGCATTTGTCTCCAGACATAATGATTACAGGCACCATGATAGGGTAGTAAACTGGAACTGGTGCTTGGATGGGACAGGAAGAAGGCAGTCCCCATCACAATTTTTTTTCTCCTCCATGTATACAATTCATCACTTTTGCTATGTGTCTTTATACTTTTTCTCATATAAAAGGCAGGGTACCCATCCCTAACTCCTGAGACTGATTTCAGCCCTGTGCTCTGCTTGGGTCAATAACATGAGGTGAACACCATGCCTGCTCTGAGGCAAGGCTTTAGAGAGCTTTGCATATTTCTGTTTTCTCTCTTGTGTTTCTGCCATTGCCATGAGGAGGACGGCTTGGACTATCCCACTGATTCCTGAGGAGAATGAGAAAAATGTAGAGTACAACTGCCCCGTAAGCAAGCCAAACCTGGAGCAGAACTCTTAGCCAATCCACAGATGCATGAATGAGCCTAGCTAAGAGAAGTCAATTAGCATATTCATGAGCTTGATAATACATTTTGTTTCAAGTCACTAAAATATTGGATAGTTTTTTAGGCAGTAAGAGCTAACTGACAGAGATAAAAACATTTTTTTTTAATTTTTATTAAAAACTTTTTTAAGTTTATTTATTTATTTTGAGAGAGATACAGAGCAAGGTAGGGGCAGAGAGAAAAAGAGAGAGAGAGAGAATCCCAAGCAGGTTCCATGTTGTCAGCACAGAGCCCGATGTGGGGCTTGAACTCACAAACCATGAGATCATGACCTGAGCCTAAACCAAGAGTCAGATGCTTAACTAACTGAGCCACCCGGGTGCCCCAAAACATTTTTTTAAAGAGAGAGAGAGAGAGAGGGAGGGGCAGAGGTATGGATCGAGAGAGAGAGAGAGAAAGAGAGAGAGAGGGAGAGAGAGAGAGAGAAAATCCCAAGCACGTTCCATACTCAGTGTAGAGCCCAAAATGGGTCTCGATCCCACAACCCTTGGGATCATGACCTGAGCTGAAATCAAGAGTTGGACACTCAACTGACTGAGCCACCCAAGTGCCCCAAAACATTTTTAATATATAATATTTTAACATAAAAGTAATAAATGGTTCATTTTTTTCAAAAATTGGAAAGAGACAAAGTATGTATAAAGAAGAGGAAAAAAAAAAACAATTCCCACGTCCCTAAAGTAAACATTGTGATGTAAAAATTATACTGCTTATATACTATTTTTATGCATCAGATATTCTTCAAAAAATCGGATGCATCAAAGCATTTAATACTCAGATGGCTCTGTACAGATTATTAGCTAGATTTAAAAAAATGTATGTTTATTTTTGAGAGAGAGAGAGAGAGAGAGACAGAGTGCGAGCAAGGGAGGGGCAGAGAGAGAGGGAGACACAGAATCTGAAGCAGGCTCCAGGCTCTGAGCCCGGGCTCCAGAGCCTGATGCAGGGCTCGAACCCACAAACTGTGAGATCATGAACTGAGCCGAAGTCAGAAGCTCAACCGACTGAGCCACCCAGGCACCTCTAGATTTTAAATGTAGGAAAATTGAGTTATAAAAATTTAAGTAATACAGCTAAAATGGGTCAAAACTTGGTATCAAACTCAGAAAGAATGGCTTCTACAGCAATATCTTCGAACACTTTGTTATATAACCACTCTGACCAACTCAGACATTGTGCTTCTCATCTGTATTATTGGCGTTGGTCTCTGTTTATCACTATGCCATGTAGAATGTAGATGAATGAAGATGGAAGGATTGCATTCCAGGGAGAGAGTAGAATAAGCAAAAGACTGAAGCAAGATCAGAGAGAGAATCATGGCAGTTTTGCAAAGCAGAATGAATTGGTTTACCGATGTGGCAGGAGCCAACCTGATGAACTCATCCAGCTATTTCTGGGAAAGGATCAATCAGCTCAGCATTAGAAGTAAATATGCTCTTGTGGTTTGTCATTTCACTTTTTCTCAGTATCCCAGTTTCTTTATACCCAGGGATTTGAAAATGAAATTTCTTAAAGAAAAGAAAAAGGAAAAGAAAACCTGTCTCTAGTGGCCAGGACAAATACAGTTTGGAATGATAACTATGGAACTGAAGACACTTGTACATTCAAGTGTTTGTGCATTTCTGCACACAGCCTGCTTCAAGATTTGTTTATGTTGGCCGAGCACTGTTCAGGAATAGCCTATTGTGCAAGTAGAAAAATTACATATTAGGACAGCATTGTATTCTCTGACACTCTTGTGAGAATGAATTATATGGATATCCTGTGCTGTATTACATTGCTATGAGCAAGAAAAAGACAAACAGCAAGGATCCGGCTTTTGGGGATGATTATCAATTGTAATGTAGGAGAATAACTCACTGCCACTCTAATGGCTGTAGTTTCCTTGGCTTCTCTGTGCTGTGGACTACAACTTTTATGCTTTTGTACAAAAAGGACCTGAGTCCCTATGCTTAAAAGCCAAGCCTTGCTCTTTTGAGCTACACAAGATGATCGTGGACATCCTAAAGTAAAACAGCTTTTCATTATCTCTCCTGGGTCTCAGGCAGGCTAGTGCCGTGCCTTCAAATATAAAAATTAAAATTAAAAAAAAAAAGTCATCTCCTATGACAGTGCTGGAGGGAGGAGAGGCAGCTGTCTGGTTCCAGATTTTGCTTTAACTGCTACCTCTTACCTAATTACTTTTGGCAGCCTGTCTTCTAAGCTTAGGTAAGATCTGTATGTGAACACTTAGGTTGGCCTTGCAAATAACATCACTCTGAATTTAACCAACTGTCCTCTACCAACAGCCCATAGGCAGTCAAATAGAATCAGTCTTTATGGCCATTCTAGAATTTCAAGCTGTGAACCTCAAAGTTAGATTTTCTAGCATGGTCCACCTGTCATCACTATTGCCCAGAACTAGTCTCTCGGGTAATATTCAACAATGTGAGTTGAATGAACTGCTATGAAATATCTCATCTGGGGTGAGCTGTTTTCTAGTTCTTCAAAAAAAGTTCTGGGCTAGTTGAGAAGTCAACCATGTGCCAGTCAAATTACATCCACTTCAGAAATTGCTGTAATGGAACCATGCTCTCTAGAGACCATGATATTGAGCCTTGCAAATCAAAGTGTTGCCCATGGACCTGCAGTGTTAACATTATCAGGAGATGGTAGAAATGCTACTAACTGAATCAGAAGCTGCAGGTGATTAACCAGATTCCCAGGTGATTTGTGTGCATGTTAAGGTTTGAGAAGCAGCTACTTTACAGCAATACTTCTCCAACTTTGCTCATATTGGAATCACCTGGAAGCCTTCAAAATCCTGATATCCAGGCTGTGCTCAAGCACTATTGAATCGGCATATCTATGAGTGGGTCTCATCCAGGCTCAGTATTTGTTTTTGGGCCCCAATATCCACCTAGGTGGTTCCATTCTTGGTGCTTCCAACTCTAAGAACCAATCATCTTGCAAGGAATTGCCTACTTAGTATCTACGTATACCCATTTTTTAAGAACACATGTTATTCAAATAAAAACACTGTTGCTACCCAACAACTGCTCTTCCCATTTCCTTGCTAATATCCAGAAAACTTTCCAATGTAATCAGAGGCCTAGAGTCTAGATCTCTATTCACACTCTAAACCAATGGTGGTAATTCTATTCCTCTGTGACTGGCTTAAAACTTGACACATGGTGTCCTCTGGCCACAATGAAAGAGGGGATTTGGACTCAGGATCTCTGGAAAAGCTTTCCTGACTATTAAAGACAAACATCAGAAAGGGATGCATTATTTGTTTTTTGTTTGTTTGTTTGTTTTTTGTTTTGTTTTTCCAGCTTTTACATGTTTTTGTGTGATACCTGGAGCCATTGCAAATAGTTCATGACGATGAGAATTTGGGGATTTGTGGGGAAAGAGATGCAGAGCAGAAAGTAGGAAAGAAATTGTGTTATGGTTGACCAGCTAAATTAACCCACCCTGATTGATAATTGTTCTCTTATCTGATTTCTTATCTGAAAGACTAAGCTTTCTTATTAAGACATCTTTCGCTAAGTCTTCTCTTACTTTTGGCTGAAAGCATCCTAATATATCATCTTTATCTCATAGGAGGGAAATAATAATACACAGTATGAAAAATCTTACAATAACAAAACAAATCGTAGACTTTTGATATAGAAAGAGACTCCAAACACCATCCACTCCAATGGTTCAAATAGTCTCTGGACAGCGCTGAAGTAAGTCTTGCCTCCAGCAGAAGGCAACAGCATTTAGAAAACTTGCTGATGTGGTATTTTTGCAAGTGTCTTCTCATTTTCTGTCTCCAACTTGACAGATGAGGAACATGCAGAGAAATAGATTGTGTTTCTGCCTGAAGGGGCACAAAATGCACTGCACATAGACGCATAATCTTAAGCACAAGGCATGTATGTATGTGCCTGGGATGAACATTGCTGGTTTGAAAATAGAAGAACAATGAGTGTGAATTTATCCTGGAGGTTTCTTTTGCTGACCATTCTTTATATGACATCCAAATCTAGAATTATTCCTGAGAGGCTAGTACATTTAAATTTTGTAGTGTTTCTACCTTTTTCAATTGGTTGTCATTAAATTAAGAAAAAAGAAATGCTTGTGGTCTGACTTCAAAATTACTTGTGATCATGTCTCATGAGGGCAAATATTTTGTTTTTGTTTCATTCATTGATGTACGACTCCCTGAACCTCCCCCACTTCCTAGAATGGTGCCTGACACATAGTAAGCACTCAACAAATACTGGTTGATAAAAAGCAAATACATGAGTAACTTTTCCTAGTAATTATTGTATCTCAATTTCTAGCTTAGTACTTGAAAGAAAATGCATGCTTAATAATTGTTAAATAAGGAATAAATAGAGATTATATTTTAAAGCAGATATTAGAAGAGTATTGATACCTTGGCTCAGAAGGCAATATGCTTACAAAGAGATACTGAAATATTTTCAGTTACTGGAACCCAAAGTTGAGGTTATCATATTTCAGGCTGATATATCACATTTGACTCTTCTGATGAAGATTACTATGTTTCACTTCAAGTATAATATTCATGTTCACGCTGTGCTGTATTACTTTCTTTACACTTAGATTCATATCATTTTGTAAGTTGAAAAAAATGTTTATTTAGTGTCTGCTTCAAAGAAACATTCGGATCAATGTACAGTGTAACTAAAGATTAGAACCTGGGGCATCTGGGTGGCTCAGTCGGTTGAGCATCTGACTTCAGCTCAGGTCATGATCTCATGTTTGTGAGTTCAAGCCTCATATCGGGCTCTGTGCTAACAGCTCAGAGCCTGGAGCCTGCTTTCGGATTCTGTGTCTCCCTTGCTCTCTGCCCCTCCCCCTCTCACACTCTGTTTCTCTCTGTCTCTCAAAAATAAATAAATGTTAAAAAAAAAAATATTAGAAAGACCCAGCTCCTGAATCTGTAACTCAGGGATAGGCATGTGCTTATTGAAGTCTTAGTAATGGTGGCATCCCCTATGGATTAACTAAGTATATGGCAAAAAGTGCCCAGTATATGTTTGTTGAATTAAAAACTACTAACCTGGATTACAAGGCAATCTACTGACCCCAAGGGAAATACAGCCTGCTGCATGTGCTTTCCAAAGATCACTCTCATCTACTCGGGACCCTGGGAGAGCTTTTAGAGAAGGTGGTTCTTGAAAGACAGAATGCCAAGGTGCCTGGGTGACTCATTTGGTTGAGTGTCAGACTCTTGGTTTGGCTCAGGTCATGGTCTCACGATTTGTGAAATCTAGGCCCGCATTGAGCTCTGTGCTGACAGCAAGTAACCTGGTTGAAATTCTCTCTCTCCCTCTCTCTGCTCTTCTCCTGCTTGCACCCTGTGTCTCTCTATCAGAAATAAATAAACTTAAAAAAAAAAAAAGAAAGACAATGCCAATAGGTGCATTGATGGGAGGACCTACATGGAGAGATCAGCTTAACTGGAAGAACTTCAGGAAATATCTTCATAGAAAAGTGAGTAGTTCAGTTTATCTGTGTATAGATTATAGAGAATAAGTCTTCAAAGTTAAGTGAGAGATGCTAAGTACAGTGCCTTGAGTGTCCAAATGAAAACTTTCTACTTCAATCATAGACTAAAGTCAGTGTTTCTTAGCTAAGCCTTCCTATACATTGTAATCCCTGATCATCACTAAACAAAACAGATGCCTGGTTACCACCCTCAGATATTCTGATTTAATTGGTATGGGGTGCCTGGGTGGCTCAGTCGGTTAAGTGTCTGACTTTGGCTCAGGTCATGATCTTGTGGATTGTGATTTGGAGCCCCGCGTCGGGCTCTGTGCTGACACCTCAGAGTCTGGAGCCTGCTATGGATTCTGTATCTCCTTCTCTCTATGCACCTTCCCCATTTTCTCTCTCTTTCTCTCTCTCTCTCTCTCAGTCTCTCTCTCTCTCAAAAATAAATTAATGTTTAAATAAATAAATAAATAAATAAATAATAAATTTAAAAAACCCTCCCCAGATGACTATACTATGCAGCAAACTTTGGGAACTGATGCTATAAGTAGTCAGGAGTGGTATAATGAGGAGGAACAAAGTTAGAACTATCCTTCTTGTATGAAGAGTCATTTTGGGGTTAGAAGTTTAAGGTCTAAAAGGAAAGTCTTACAGGAAATTCATCCTGTAGATCTGAAGTCCAAGAGCACAGTCAGCATTTCTTACTTAGATCTGAAAGTCATCCATATACGGAACCAATTTCACTTTAGGAACTCCTGTTTATCTTTCACATTTCAGTTCAAATTTCTCTTCCTTGGGGAAGCTTGCCAAAACTGCTAAGTCAGATACCCATATTTGATGTCTCACAGCCACCTGAACTTTGTCATGGTACCATCTAGAGCATATAGTATGCAGACTTCTCTGTTACAGCATGTTTCTATATGCAAATAAGCTCACCTGTGATTGGTAAATAGGGGATTTATGTAAGTCTAACACAAAGTACAGTAACTCAACTGACTGCAGCAAGCTTACAGAAAGACTATTTAACAGGATGACTCTACTCTCCACCATTTGGCTCTGATTAGTCGGATGTTCTCTCTTCTAAGTCTTCACTACATGATTCTCCCTATTTTAGGGCACTTCTTGCCCGATCTTCATATCTGAATTTTAGGAGACTCAAGAGATATCAGGGTTCTCTAAGAAATAGAACCAATAAAATGTGTGTGTGTGTGTGTGTGTGTGTGTGTGTCTGTCTGTGTATTTTAAGGAATTGGCTCACATAATTGTAGGAGCTGGCAAGTTTAAAGTCTTCAGGACAGGACAGAAACTCAGGTAAGAGTTGATGTTGCAGTGTTGAATATGAAATCTGGAAACATGCAGAATTTCTGTATTGAAGTCTTGAGGCAGAATTGCTTCTTCTTCCAGAAACCTCTGTCTTTGATCTTAAGACCTTCAACTGATTGGATGAGATCCACATTATGAGTATAATCTACATGAAATTTAACTGATTGTACCTGTTAATCACATCTGCAGAACTTCACAGGAACATCTAGACTAATGTTTACCTAACAACTGGGCTCCAGAACGCAGCCAAATTGTCCCATAACATTAGGCATCACAGAGTTGTCATTTTCCTTCTTACACCAGGGGGAGAATAAGTAAAAATAGTTTTGATATTTATGACTCTTCTGACTTACAAAACTATTTTGGGTCCAAGGATAAGTTATAACACATTCGATAATGTATTTTACTTGGTTCTTATTATCAGCTTCACATGGGACCCTCTAGGCTGGGTCCAGTCTGCGTTCACCTAGGGAAGAACTTCCTAATAATTTCTTCCATTCGCTTGCTATTTGCAGACTGGCTTTGCTAAAGATTACCCAATTATGAGATATATAGTAATCACTTTTTGTCTTTCAACTCATGACCAGGCCACTTGTTCCTGGTCTTCTGAGGCTTACAAATTTCTAGTCCCAGGAGAGAGAGAGAAGCTGCTGATACCAAACAGGAGTAGTAAAGTGAGAAATAGGTCATCACCATATCCACCTGGCACTAAGAAACAAAGTGGCTTTGCTGGGCTCATCTCTGAGGGAATGCAGTGAAAGAAAAGAATGTTCTCAGCTCCCCTAATTAAGCATGAGTCCATAGTATCAGCATTTCCGGCTCTTCCTGAATGTGCTAAGGGATTGCAGGTGGATTCCTCAGGAATCAGTGCTTCCTGTCTAGGTATCCTGTCTTGTTCCCTCTCTTCATCACACTTGCAGCATGAGGGTGGGAGTTCGGCAGATTGCCTCTGACCCAGAAGCTTCTCTAAAGCCCAGCCTGTTCCTTGTAAGTGTAGATGCATTTTATTGAGGGCTCGCAGGCTGAGGATCATATTTAATTTAAACTAAAAGATGGTATGTTTTCTTCAAGAAACGTAATCTAAATTTAGCAACCTAAATTTAGAAAGAAAACTGATTAAACATATTCAAAAACATTTTAAAGGAGAACGTTGTACTTTTCCACTTTAAATTTCTCCAATCTTTTCTAATATTTTTCTTCTGTTGTGTAGTTTTCTCCTCTGTCCAGTCCTTGACTTTCAGTGACTTACTCACGTTTTCTCCATTTTTTATTCATTGTCCTCTTTTTTTAAAGTTAGTACTATCCATGTTTCTTAAGCCGTCACTAGTATTTATTTTGAAGATCCTTCTCTCCTAGACTTTGACATATAGAGCAGGCATCAACACACTTTTGCTTAAAGGACAAGATAGTAAATATTTTAGACTTTAGGCCAAGATGCAAAATTGAGGCTATTATGTAGTTATTTATATAGCTTTTAAAAATGTAATCCTTTAATAATTTAATCATTTTAAAATGTAAAAACCATTCTTAGTTCACTGAAGAATGGGTTTGGTTCATCGACCAGCTGTTTGCCAGCCCGGTATATGGAAAGGGCATGAACTTTAACAAAGTAATGAAGGAATGTAATCTTCACAGCTGCCTGTAATGGTGTGTTATTGTCCCCTCTTTGGGTCTGGTGGGTTTTTGTAGTTGTTGTTGTTTTGTTTTTTTGATAAAACAATTGCTTACTGAATAGGATCAAGCTGGAGATAAAGTTGGTTGCAAAGCAGAAAAGGACCTTATAAACTCTAAAGAGCACACACACAAGAGAAGGATGTCTAGCAGAAAGAACAATGCCCTAATTGTGATTGAAACCAAACAGACCTTTGAAAAAAGGAAGAGCCCTACTGCTTGGAGCAGATGGTAAAGTTATAGCAGAAATCAGAGAGAAACCAGGGTTTTTCAACTTGTTTTATTTTCTGCCTTCTCTGTTCAAAAGACTGTCACATGGGAAAAGAGAGAATAGACTTTGATGAGAAACACTTGATATTGATGACAGAGAAGAACACAGTGGAAGTCTTCCCCATTAACCCACAAAATTCATTTGCCTAAATCTCTCATTGTTTTTTTGGGACAAGGTTGAAGAAATTTAGGCTATATGAAAATACCTATAGGTGTTTCTAAATTCCCTGAATGACCAAATCCAATAAACAAACTAATAAATAAATAAATAAAGCTTCATTATCAAGGGCAGAAGTCTCTAGTGATATGCCAGAAGGCTCTGCCTTCATGTGAGTCTGTCAAAATATATATGTGAAGTTTGAAGAAGGTCTCAATTATAGGTTACCCTATTATACAGATACTGAAAGTTGGAGTGAATAAATGATCTATAATATCCTTGCAGCTCTAAAATCCAAAAGTTTAAATATTGTTAAAAACAAAAAAAACAAAATCAACTTCTTTGTATCTGGCCTAAATTCTATTCTGAAATAGGCATTTAAGTATTCGAAAATAGCTATGACATGCTATGTTAATTATTGTCTGTAATACATGAACATTTATAAGGAGAACTTAAGATGTGTCTCCTGCTGTATAAATTTGAACAGATTTTTTTTTGCAGTACCCAATCTTAAGAATTTATTTGATTCTTACTTAAATCACTTCTCCTTAATTTCCAGCATTATATAGGCAGACCTGCCAAGATTGCTTTGGATTATAATTCCTTATTCACAGAGGGATCCAGAGAAAGGGATGATTGATTTATCTAAGGCAAGAAAATGACTTAATGACAGAGGGCAACATAGTACTGAAACGTATTCTCATTGGAATTAGGCTATTATGGCTAATTGTGAAACACAGAAATAAAATCAGTGGACAGGAATTGAGGTATTCGGGAATCAATTTTAACTCGATGCAAGGATTTTGTTCTTGTTTTTTTATATTTTTAAAATTTATTTAATCAATGGGTACTCTCCAAGGAAAGATAAAATGCCATATATGGTTCTTCTCTAATGTAATAAAAATAGACTTGATCGTGATTTAGGAATTTAGCTTCCAATATCAGCGCTTGAAAGACCTGGGTCTCCTTTGTTTGCTATCTAGAATAGAAGTTAATAGAGAGTCAAGAGTCTCCAAACTCACAGAGTGCTGTATTCAATCTTGCTTTTCCCTGGAGAGTTCAAACAAAATAAGGGCCCTGATGGTCTGGCTCATTGCCTTGGCCAAAAAGCTTCCTGTTAGGATTCTAACCAGGTTCACTTCTTGGCCAGGGAACAAAAACCCTTTGCTCTTTTCACAAGCACATTGTACAAGTGCAGTTTATTTAAAGACTGGTGACTATTAACATATAAACTAAAAACCTTGCCCAAAGTAGAAAAATCTCTTTAAGAAAGAAAGGGGGGAAAGTGAATGACAAGCTGGTAGCATTAGAATGGATGAAAAATTTGCTCTTCTACCCCTAATTAAGAAAAGGTAAAGTAGGCCAGCGTTAAATTTGCATGACAAAGAAAGCAATGCAAAGAGAAATTGGCTCCAGATTAATCTCCTTTTGAGATTCAAAGTTTAAAGGAGAATATAAAACAGGGAGAATCTTAAATTTGCTTTGGGAGGAATCAATCTGTGGTCTTCAAAATTTAATCCTCCAGGGGAAAGAGGTGTGCTTGTCATTCAGACCTGCAGGACTTTAAAGGGCAACACCATGCATTTATCTTTGCTCTAGTATATGTAAACCATCTTCTTTTCTATTGCAACTGTGTAGTTTCGAACTGAAGAATATACTGCTGCTGATATATGGGCTAATTTCTACTCATCATAGGCTTCCAAAGTAGCTGCCTGTGCCAGTAGTGAAACTCAGAGAACAATATGATGACGCTAGCATACTGGGTTAGTGTTTGGGGCAGATAGATACAATGTCATACAGCTGATCAGTTTTTCTTAAGGAACACCGCTTTGTTATCATCCCGTGAATCATACACCATTTCTACTCCAAGTGTGCTCCGTGAACCAGTCCTAGTTCCCAAGCCATTTGCTTCTGGTCTAGGGCAAGAGTAATGAAGAAACTGAAAGAAAATGTTTAGAGATGTATAACAAATTGACAATGGTTTTATGTTGAATGAATAAATTAAAAAAATAAGAACATGTGTTTGTATGTGTTTGTTTTTATCTTGTTTTCCTAGTCATTTATTTTTATTGTATTGTACAAAATCACCAAAGACAGAGTAGGATTTATTCTTATTGATCTTTTACTACCAAGCATTTGAGATGCCCTGCCTGAACTATCATAGAACTTAAATTTAGTGTCTTTTTACACACCCGATTAATTCTTAGTAAAGATGTGTTCATTCAAAACCATCAGTATACACATTTCTGATGTTCTGGTCCATAATTTACATGGGAAAAATAACAAAAGCAACAGGAACAACTAAAACTACAGTCATAATTGTTGCTGTTAATCTTGTGATTTGAATATTTGAATATTTAATGAGCACCTAGACTGAATCAGAAAAGTCTTTCATTAAAAATCCCAGGCAGTTTGAGTAAGTTATTATTATTCCTATTATACAAATTAGGAAACTGAGACTCAGGAAGTCAAATCATGTCAATGTATAATTTTCAGAAATTTGAAACACATGTCTTTCATACGGATATGAGTACTGGTTAGATTTTTTTAACATGTTAATAAAAGAAACCATAAAATGATAAAGCTAGTTCAAAAAAGGATTCAAGAGAACAAAGTCATTAGAGTCAATAACAGTTTAAAAAGAGATACGAAACTGGTTAACATCCTACAAGACTGTAGGACAAGACAGCAATACTTAGGGAATCTTTTCTAGCAATAGAAATCATTTCCTTTTCTCTTGGATAAAAATTATTTTCAACATGTTGATATTCTACAAGTTTAAATCTGTTTTTCAGAATATGAGCTGCAAACAAAAGTAGGCAGGAAGCCAAAAGAAAAGATAACCCTTACATAGGTCTGCTGCGTGTAAACGTGGAAAATTTTCCCCTTCTTCCCTTTTAGATGGTTTTTGTTTTTGTTTTTTGTTTTTTGTCTTTTTTGCTGGTCTAATAATTAAATTGATCTAAAACAGATTTAAAAATCCAATTTAATTTTGTATGTAGAGGAGTCCCATAAAAATATAAGACTCAAAGAAGTGGCCAAAGTCAGCACTATTTATACCTTCTAGATAAGGAAACAAATATTTGAGGAATTGGCAAGACACAGGTTTTGGGCTGGGGGTAGTAAATCAGTGTGCAAGTAACAAGGTTGGTTTATACAGCCTTCCCTAATTTCCCTGTCTCTGGTGAGAAGGATACCTTCTACCTTCCCAGTACTGGCAGGGTACTTTTCACGTGGGAGACTTATTTCCTGCTTTCTGGGGTATAGAGCTAAGTCAGAGTGTCCTTTCTGCACTGGAAATTTCTTAAGTTAACTTTAATTCAACATAATCAATATGCCAAAGTGGCTCTTCTAGGGTGGTATATTCTGTTCTTCACGAACAATACTCCTGTAGGACATTAAAAGAGCGGATAGTCATCTTTTTCCTTTATTTGCAAGTTTTGGGTATTTTATTGCAACAAAAACTTTTCTTTACAAGTCTTCTAGTTAATGGCAGATTTGAATTCCTGTTCCTTTTGGTCCACACTATCTCTTAAACTGTCTGTCAGCTCATTGATAGAGGGCTGAGGAGACACTGGTCAGATATTCTGCTGTAGACTTTTCATTTGATGGTAAGTGACGATGGGGGGGGGGCAAAATGAGGTCAAAGTGCATGGTTAACAACGCCCCCACCCCCACCCCCACCAGGTGGGACATGTATACTATTCCTTGGGCATTCCTGGCTACCCAGAAACAGGAGAGTACAAAAACAAATGGTTACATTGGTAAGAGTCTCCACCAGTGTACCAGAAAAAGGCAATCCAATCAATAGCCTAAAATCCAAAAACTCCTCCCTAACTGTCTTAATGTTAATGCTTTGCTAGAGGGAAAAAACAATCTTAGCTTTACAATAGCTAGGCCTCCAGTAAATCTTAACATGTGAAAGTCTCTTTAGAAACTCCCTTTTGACTTCATCTTCCCCAGACTACATAAAAAACAGTTAACCCCCCACCCCCACTTGCAATGTAGCTCTTTCTGCCCTCAGGCCCTGTCCTGTGCTTTACTAAATCACCTTTTTTTTTTTTTTTTTTAATATTTTTAATGTCTGTTTACTTGAGAGAGACACAGACAGACACTGTGAGCAGCGGAGGGCCAGAGAGAGGGAGGCACAGAATCTGAAGCAGGATCCAGGCTCCAAACTGTCAGCACAGAGCCTGATGGGGGCTGGTGAGATCATGACCTGAGCTGAAATCAGATGCTTAACTGATTGAGACACCCAGGCACCCCAAAAAAATCACCTTTGACACCAAAGATGTCCTCAGGAGTTCTTTCTTGGCTGTCAGCTCCAGACCCCATGAATTCCCCATCACCCTGAAACTTCATCAGTAAGTATAATACAATACTGTGTTATTGAGTATCCTCACATCACATGTTAGTACCCATGTAATGAAATATAGGAGCACTTATTTTCATAAGTATCTCTATAGAATCTATAGTGTTGATTGCATACCTAACAATAGGTTTGTGGGTGAATGGATCCTTCCTCCAGATGCTACTTACTGTCATTCCACACATTCTCTGATTTTAAACACTTCTTTGGATACTGAATTGGAAAGTCCCGCCCCATTATTTAGTAGCAGTATTACTTGGGGTAAATTAGTTCACCTCTCTAAAGTTCATTCTTCTAATTTAAGAGTGAGGTAATATTAGTAGTACCTCATAGAGCTTTGGTGAAGATTACATAGAAGGATGGTCTAAAAGCTTAGCAGGTCTTCCCCCACTCCTCTTGTTTCCTTCCTGTGATGTGTCCCCTTAGCAGAAAACTGGCCTTTCATTGCCCCCTCACGTAGTCTATCGTAGCAGTGGTGGAAGGATATATATGTCTGAATGGTGATTATGAAAAGAAGAAACCAGGCATGTGTATATGAGCCACCTCCCTTTTTTTTCTTGTGAAGTTGCCTGCAGGTGACACATATTCTGATCTTTTAGAAGGAGGCTGGTTGCCTGCAGATATAGACCAGAGTTTCCAGCAATCATTTCATTTATTGATACTGATATTGATACATGCTCTTTTGACCTTTTTTTTTTTTCTTATTTCTCAGAAGATTTAGAAAATGCTATAAAAGTTAGCTTTTACTGCTTTGAAGTTTAGGTTTTTTTGTTTTGTTCTGTTTTTTTTTTTTTTTTAAGTAAGTTACTTATCTTCCCTGAGCCTTATTTCTTGTGGGATAACATTACTAATCTCTAGAAGTTATTATGAACCTGAAAACATATTCTGTATGTAAACTGTCTGACTCCTAGCCAACATTCTATCTTGTGGCCAGAATTTGTGCCTCAAGTTTTGGTCTTGAGAATGCAGTTTTCCTAAATATAGGGCCACTTAAACATAGTGACTAAATAGCCATTTTGCATGAAAAATACCAACTCTTAGACAAAAATGAACCAAAAGGAAACCTTTATTCCTTTTGAATAATTATGATAGTAATTGTCAGTCACAGCTTTGTTTTTGTAAAAAATTTGAAAAGTGCATTTGAACTCAGAATTATTTTCTGATGTCTAATAGTAGTGGAGATTAGTTTTACTAAATCAAATATTCAAATTTAAAATCCTCTGCTAACATTAGAGATGTGAAAAAGCAAAATGTTCCTTAAAGTACCGACTGAAAAAAAAATCTATCATAAATGTAAAAAGACTTCTTCTAAAAGGGACTTCAATCAAATAGCTGGAATTTATTCTTATGGTGAACATCCATTAGAAACAAAATAAACTGTTCAAGAAAACACATAAGTGTTTTTCATTATGGAAAAAAATTCTTGGATAATTTTATTTCAGTGTGTTGCTGATTTCTAATTAAACCCAATTAGAATTAATTCAGTTTATCACATACAGTTCATTTCTGTACCGTCTTTATTTCAAAGCATTTTTTGAGCACACAGTTCTAAACTCTGTGGTCTGTAAAGATGCATATTGCGAAAACTGTTAAGGCTGGTACTTATATTGTTTTTGGTAATGGAAAAGAGCAAGGAGAATGGATTCTTTTTTCCCCTCTGAGCTGATGAGTGTTATATATGAAAAATAGATGTGTATTAATGCGCCTGTCATAAATTCTATAGTTATGTCTTTGAAGCAGACCCCATTTTCTTACATTCCTGGGAAGCTATATTTTATGTTTGCTTTCTTTTGACAATGGTTTTGTTAAAACTGGGTTGCTAATAACTCCCTAAAGTAAGCTAGTTTGCTGAGCAATACAGTTTGACAAATGCTTATTAGTAAAAGCTACACTTTTAAGATTTACTTGACCGAACTGTCCCATTGATTGTCATTAATTATCGTGTTTATTCACAAACAAGTTTCTATGTTCACTTGTCACTTCAGCAATTTGGGTATTGATTGGATCCATTTGGATGTGAACACCCAAATTGAGGCTCTCTTGAAAACTTGTCAAAAGGTACAAAAGAGTATACTGACAGTCAACAGAACAGAGCACAACAGCATTTTATTTAAATAGTCCTTTCTGGAAAAGAAAATGCAGTGGTTTCCAAAAGGAATGAGCCAGAAGAATAGAAATCATTTGCCAGTGGAAGGCATAAGGATACATACTTAAGATTTCAAGTACAGACATTGATAGTCAGTTAATAGCATTTTTTTAAGTAAATTCACCTCACCTAAAATCTCAAAGAACAAAGAATGCACTTACACCTGCCAAGCTTCAGGCATGGGGTTGCAGGTCTTTTAGGGTAATACGCTGTCAGCATTAGCTCTTAGCAAGAACCTAGCTTCTGGCAAGAAGCATTTATCAAAAGGCTTTGCTCCCCACAGTGGGGAGATTGAAGGAGCACTGGATGAAAGTTACAAATCCCATGTCATGCCCCAGGCTCTGTCTCTTAGCTGTGCTCTTATCAGGACCTTGGGCAAGGTATTTAGTAATTTTATCTCACCAAAGACACCATCGAAGGTAAGATGCACCATTATATCATGTGCCACTGAGAAAGAAAAAACACTAACAAACCTTAGCACATTATTAATTGTAAAGTGAAATTTCTGAAATGCTAAAGTTGTAAAAACAAAAATGTCCTAAAAATCAGGGGTGCCTGGATGGCTCAGTTGGTTAAGCAGCCGACTTAGGCTCAGGTCATGATCTCACGGTTTGTGGGTTCGAGCCCCGCATCAGGCTCTGTGCTGACAGCTCAGAGCCTGGAGCCTGCTTCAGATTCTGTCTCTCTCTCTCTCTCTCTCTCTCTGCCCCTCCCCCACTCATGCTCTGTTTCTTTCTGTCTCAATAATAAATAAAAACATAAAAAAATTTAAAAAATAAAGAAATATGGCTATTCCTTTGAGCTTAAATTCACTTATTTATCTGTAAAGGGAGATCTGGTAAGCTCAGTGACCGTTTCACATGAATTCCATGGGCTGTTAATAGGTATAGTGTCAAAAATAAAGTTGTGTAACAAATAAGACATCCAAGAGTATGTAGATGTTAATTTTTATATAGAATAAAAATTATTTATTACTTTATAAAATTAATAAGAGCAAAGTTAAACTAAGTCTATGATATCTAGTTTGTGTGACTGTGAGGACAAATTCACAATTACATAGCCTCAAGGTTGCTAATTAGAGCCTCTACTCTCCAGTCCCTACTGTCTCCCTTCACACTCTGCTACCAAGGAGTAGAGCTATAACTCGGACTGTCCAGTCAGAGTCTCGCTATCCCTGTCTATAGTGAGGATCCAAAGAGGGGCTTATGAACCAAACTAATCTATTTAGATCCTTTCCTGAGATTGCATGTGAGTTCTAGGAGAGAGAAAAGCATTTTGTGGTTGCTTTTCTGAACTGGGAGGATATTTATCTGGTGGTGTTAGCTGTCATTTTATATAGCAACTGGAAGCCAATTACATATAACAAAGATGAAGAGAAAGCGATTGCTTTGAAGGCATTGTTTGCACCCTTGAATCCTGCCTTCACGAAGGATAGACTAACACTGGCCAATGCATTATATGAACCAATAAATTTACTTTTTGTTTAAATATTCTTGACCTTGTTTCTTCTTTTCTTCTTCTTCTTCTTCTTCTTCTTCTTCTTCTTCTTCTTCCTCTCTCTCTCTCTCTCTTTAACAATGCATTCTGACTAATATAGAATCAAATATAAAAGTGTGTTCAACAAGCTCTACATGGGGAAAGTCAATTCTATTTTCTAAAGGACTGATTTTCAAACTAACTTTTCTTTTACACTTGGACATTACCTACCAAATTTTTAGTTCATGAGAGTAGTGATAACTAGTTATCTGTTTTTATATATGTGCTCAGTATATAATGATCCTGGCATACAGTCATGATTCTATTAAATGTTTTTGTGAACAAAAGAATTGCATGAATTTTTAATGTTTGAGTAGGAGAGAGATAGATCAATGAAGAGGGTATAAGATGGTATGATTCATTTTATTTGAGGAAAATGAGAAGTATTCAAATGTAATGGTAACTGGCATTTTCCAAGAATCTCTAATTCATTTGAAGGCTGATAGGTGTTTTTTCAAAACAAATGATACAAGTACATTGCCACGTATAGTATGCAGCTTATAGTAAATGATCAGAGTATAATTTTTATGCTTAAGCTCCTAGTGGCCGTTCCTTCTTGATTGTTTTCTCGAGAATAAAGAGATCAAAGGTTAGACTTGTTTTATCCCATACTGTTTGTTTTGTACCATTCCTGAAATCTTAGTAAATAACAATGTGGAAATTTATCCTCAATCTACTTTATCTTTTCTCTTACTTCTCCTTAAATAATCTAGTGTTTTGCTATTCAAAGTGCTGGTCCCTAAACTGTTGCTGGTCTACTACCAGATAAAGTACTTGAATCAAAATATAAATCAGTACTATATATATATATGTGTGTGTGTATATATATATATATATATATATATATGATTTATAGCTCTCAATGCACTTCCTCTCTCATCAGGAAAAATGCCAGTTGAACTAAGTAGTGTGCTCCATGATGATGTGACTTATCTTCTCACTGGAGCTTCTTCCTGTCAAAGACAAGTAGCAAGTGATTGGTGGATCTGTACTTAAAGTAGTATTGATCTATAGAATGGTATCAAGTTATTATCAGGGGCAGCTAGGGATAGCCTGAGGATCTGAGGCTACGACACTTAGAGATCTCAATCTTGCAAAGCTCCTCCTCAGTGCTCAGAACCTCCAGAGACAATCAGTATAGTGTGTGTGTGTGGATGTGGATGTTAAATTGTTAAACTGTGGATGTTAAAGTGGCAGGTCACCAGGACCCAGAATCTATTATCCCTAATTTGTTCACGTTATTTCTGCACATACATGATAACTCTACCATGGGTCATCTCTACCACTACACATATACCCCGAATTACATTATCTAAACTTCCTGCAACAGGGCATCTTCATTCCTATACCCTGCTTGTAATTTATATTGCTTGTAATCTATATTGGAGCTAGACTCATTCATACTATTTGTTCAAACTTCCGTATTCACTGTAGATTAATTTTTTCAGAGACCACATTGTAGGATAGGTCTTCTTTATCCTCAAACCAGACAGGATCTTTAGAAATTAGTGTTGCTGGTGCCCTTGATAGCCCTGTGGTAGATCAATGGTCATTTCCTGTTTAAGACAGAGAGGGTCTTCTTCAGCTAGAATAAGAAGAAATGCCGATATGGACTTAGCTCTCTGCCCTTAGGAGGATGTTCTGAACTAAAAGCAATAAGCCATTTCATCGTACGTAAGTAGTTTTGTCCCATACACATTGCCCTTATACTATCTCTAGATGTGATTTCTCAATCCCATTTATGTACAAGGGGAACAGTCTGTCCTATCTGCATTCCTCTCCCTTTTTCTGTCTTCCAGCTGCCTTACTATCCATTGATGTGCTTAATTTTCAATCTTTGTCCATTTATTTTGTTCTGACCTAAAGTCAGATATTCACCTTCAAATTCTTTCACATAGTTGGAATGTATGTAATATGTCACAAAATAGTAAAGGAGAAAAATAATCTTATAGTTCTGAATTACATATATATGATTTAAGAAGACCCAAGCCTGAGAAACAATGGTTTTCTTTGTCAAGAGGTCATTGGAATTATAATGAGCGTTTATTATTAAGTGGTGATTTTTTTATGCCTGTACCATGCTGAGTGCATGGCTTATGTCATTCATTTTGATATTCACAACAAAGACTCTATAGTGCAGGTTTTATTATCCTCATTTTACAGATAAGAAAACTGAGATTCACAGGTTAAATAACTTGCCTAGGCTTGCTCAGTTAGTACAAGGTAAAGCTGGGGTTTTATCTCAGGTCTTTGAAAGTCCCAGGATAATATTCTTAAATATCAGTCTATTATGTATACCAATGATATCAAATGAGTGAATGAGAAATGCATTTTGTTAGCTGACTTCATAAATGCAATCTTCTCTAATTCATTCTGGATTCACAGCCAGGTATTTCTTGAAGAAGCCTGTATTTAAGAAATATTATGTGTCTATGTCTAAATGTGTCTCCATCCTAATCATCTAATGTTACAGACCGTTCCTGTGGACTCAAGGTAGGAAACCTAACGTACAAGTCAATCATAGTACTACATAAAATGAGAACAAATTGGTTTTTAATCCAAAAAATATTCATTAACTAATAGACTTTTTATTTATTTGGTAGCATAATGTGAAAATAATCAATATGTCACCTTTGTGGGATTTTTCACAGCTGGATGATTTCTGAAATACAAAATTTTATAGGGATTATACTTTTTCTATATACTACCAGTTAACTATTTACACATAAATACCAGCTTTGGGATGGTTGAGGGATTTCAGGGTAGAAGTCTGCTATCAAGCATATGCAGAGCCTCCTTTCCCTCATCTTCCTTCCAGGCCTTGGTGCCATATTGAGAACTTATAATTAGGTCCTAACAAGAAGCCTGCCAAGAATTTATTTTCAATTTCTGTGCTTTGCTATCTCAGCTGTTTCAAATTACATATATCTAAGCTGTAGGAAACGTGTTATCCTAAATGTTCTGGGGATTGATTTTCCCAAGTATTTCCAACCTTTTGTTTAGACATTATAAAAGTTAACTGAGAGAATCCCATCAATGATTGTGACCATTCATCACGCTTTCATATATGTTGGCACTATACTAGGCATTTTTAGTATTCACTTCATTAAATCTTCACAATTATTCTACAATTCAGGTACCATTTACTTCCTTTTAGAGATAAAGAAACTAACCTAGGACTGCTAAATGAATTGCTAGTTATTCTACCATATGACGTGGTTTGTCTGACTTCAAATCCAAGTTTTATGTACTACAGTATGCTTTTGCAGAACATATTTCAGACTTCTGGCATTGGCTTGCCATTCTTCTTTTCTTTTTGGAGGGAGTTAGTATTATCTATCTTTTGTGAATGAAGAATCTCAAATTTTGCAGGATTATGTGGCCTGCTAAAGAGCACATATCTGAGACATGAGAAAGTTGGAAACTAATTTCTTTATACTTTTTAAATACATGTATATAATATAGTAGTTTGTTGGTTATTACATTCTTTGCAAAAGAAGTTAGTCTGTATCTGAAAAACATATGAGATTAATAAGGTAAAACACATATACCTGAATGGTATAAATATAAATATAAATATATATATAAATAAACTTAAAAATATTTTTTAAAAATCCTTTAGTAAGTTAGGGGAAATTTTTTAAAATTTTTATTTACTTTTTTTTTTTTTTACTTTACATCCAAGTTAGATAGCATTTAGTGCAACAATGATATCAGGAGTAGATTCCTTAATGCCCCTTACCCATTTGGCCCATCCCCCCTCCCACAACCCCTACAGTAACCCTCTGTTTGTTCTCCATATTTAAGAGTCTCTTATGTTTTGGTTCCCCTCCCTGTTTTTATATTATTTTTGCTTCCCTTCCCTTAGGTTCATCTGTTTTGTATCTTAAAGTCCTCATATGAGTGAAGTCATATGATATTTGTCTTTCTCCAGCTGACAAATTACACTTAGCATAACACTCTCTGGTTCCATCCACATAGTTGCAAATGGCAAGATTTTGTTCTTTTTGATTGCCAAGTAGTACTCCATTATATATATATATATATATATATATATATATATATATATATGCCACATCTTCTTTATCCATTCATCTATCAATGGACATTTGGGCTCTTTCCATACTTTGATTTTCTCAGTTCATCCTTTTTCATGACTTAGCTTTGACTTTAGCATGACTTCTTTCAAGTATCAAGATGATTCCCGGTAGCAATTAAGGCAGCCTTCTGTATTTGTGTATCCTATTACTGATTTCATGGATGTACATAAGAATAGATGCTGTTGATATGCATACAGTTAGGCCATTGTTGGATCACAATCATTGGGTATATAGAAATATAAGTAAATAGATGAGACAGAGAGAAAGATAAAGTGATGAATATAATTGTGTTTACATCTGTATGTCCAATACCTACCCTAGTGTATCACACATTGTGGGCTTATTACATTCTAATTACACGAATGGACAAAAAAAGACTACATTAGACTCCTAATCACAGAGAGTTATTAGTTTTTCTGCCTTCTGAGTGAAATCTGAGCCCTAATTTGGAGTCAACACCTTACCAATTTATTAAAACACCCCAGCTCTGTTGATTCTGACTTTATCTTCACCACATTCCAATTTTACAGAGTTCATCAATCCACTACTCTCTGTGTGAATACTGACTCTATTAGATTATCCCTAATACAGGGAACTTATCAGCTAAGGTATCTCTCAGAAACTTAAAACTATTTTTCTGTAATTTCTACCTACTTATTCTGCTTTTATACTAATTCAGCACTAATTCAGATGAATACTAACTGAAGGACTATTGTCCCCAGTGAATAGCAAAAGTTCCTACCTATGGATCCCCATGAAAGCATCTTTGCAAGTCTTCATCAACCTCCATGAATGATCCCTGGGAGATAGAACATTTATTATTATTGTTTTTTTAGTTTATTTATTTTGAGAGAGAGAGAGAGAGAGAGAGAGAGAGAGAGAAAGAAAGAACACAAGCCGGGGAGGGGCAGAGGGAGACAGAGAGAGAGAATCCCAAGCAGACTCCACACTGTCAGCACAGAGTCTGTCGTGAGGCTGAATCCCACAAACCCAGGAGATCATGATCTGAGCTGAAATCAGGAGTTAGATCGTTAGCAACTGAGCCACCCAGGTGCCCCTGGAGATAGAACATTTAAAAGCAGCAACTTGGGGCACTTGGGTAGCTCAGTGGGTCAAGTGTCTGACTTCAGCTCAGGTCATGATCTCAAGGTTTGTGAGTTCAAGCCCTGCCTTGGGCTCTGTGCTGGCGGCTCAGCCTGGAACCTCCTTCAGATTCTGTATTTCCCACCTCTCTGCCCAACCCCTCTACCCCCCATGCTCATGCTCTGTCTCTCAATAATAAATAAAAACGTTTAAAAAAAACTAAAAAAAAAAAAAAGGCAGCAACTTTAAAACAGAAATTACCCCAAATACTTTATGTCAGGGACTTTAATCAGTTTATTTTGGAGCAATGCTTTTTACTCCAGTTTCATTCCCCATTTCTGCTGGATAAAAATTAAGGAGACATCAACGCCCTGCATAAGATGGCAATTCCAACCTTCCTCAGAAGAAGGAAATCTATAACCCCTGCCCTAAATTTCTGACCTGGTGTAATGCAGAAACTGCTGTTTCTGTCTTTCTTTGTATGTCTGTTTCCTGCCATAGTGGGAGACTTGGCAGGGAGGCTGTAGTCAAAACCTCATAACAGAGTTGCAAGACGAACACTATTAATGACGTTTGCTGCACACTTGTGGACTATAAGAGAAACTTCATAAACATTTATTTCCCCAAACATAAGAGAATCATAAAGTCCCCAATCACTAGACTGAGCAGCACTAATCTAATTTCATTACTTGCCATGGAACAATGGGGCTAAGAGGCTATTAAAGTTGTCCAAGCATGATAATTTCTCATGATAAATAGCCAAAGGAAAAAAAAGGGAGTGCTTCTCAGGGACCTGGGGTTGAGAGATAAGGGCCACTGAAATCGTGGGGCTGTCACAACCTGTAAGCAGTCGTCTTAGATCAACGCATCTACTTCCTCATGTGCTATTGAGGGGTTCCACACAAGAACTCCAAAGGCTGTGCTTGCTTCAGAGCCTCATTTATTTTTATTAAGAGCAGATGGAGGCAGAAGTCCTCTGAGCACTTTATTAGCGGACTGCTATTCACTGAACAGCAGCCAGTAGAACACAGAATAGAGCTTCTGTCCATCTGTTCATTCGCCTCTCCTTCCAGTCTCCACGGCAGAGCAATTGCAGCATTAGTGTCAATGAGCATAATTAAAGGTCTGAAATGTTTTGTAGTATTGTATTTTTATATAGACAGCATAATGCGATCGAGGGTAATTTCTGTCACATCTAAATGGATTTAGTATATAAATATATTATTGTCTTGTTGTACAGGATACTGATAATTTGTTTATCACCTGTAGCTAAGTACATACCTCAAAAACCATTTCTTTTGCTTTTTCTTATTTTATGTTCTATAAATACTTTTACTCCATGGGCACTTTAGAAACTTGGTATGTTCTGTTTATTCAACTGAATAAAAAGTCAGGTGGGTCGAATGTATTTTTCAACTTCAGCATATTTTCTTTGAAGATTTTATATGTGTCTCTGTGATAATCCAATTATATTTAGACATTTGTCTAAGAAGAATCATACAGCTCACTTAAAAACTTATTATTTTTTTCTATAATAGAAATTCTCTCACTTTTATATAACTAATTCCTGGGCTACACGTCAGATCATAATCTCAATTCCTCCCCACCCCCCAAATAGTATTAACATTGGGAGTTGTGTTCCTGACTCAATACCAGATATCTCATAGATCAGTTAAAAAATATATATCAGAAAAAAGATGTACAATATAAGTTTGTTTGATCACCTAGGATAATAGAACAATAGTTTGATGCTTAAAATAAAAGATTACAAAGGTCTATGTTAAACAATAGCATGTCCATCTTATAAAAACCTGTCTTCTTTATATCATAATGAATATGTCAAGAAGTTGTTTCTCATTTTGGAATTAGGGGAGGACCAATAAAAACTCATAAACTGGAATGATGTTTCTTGCCCTGCAGGCCCTTTTGTGGTTAAGTGGCTAAAACAGCGTAGGGTTTTTGGTCTTAGGCATGATCCTTATTCATAAAATCCTGGATGGATTAATGACCTCTGTGACCTAAGGTGAGTTCACACAGGCAGCCATAGCTTTAAGGGGGACTCCATAGTCTCCTTCAGGTGGCCATAAATATTAGCTGATTATAAAATAATCTTAAATCTTCTCATTGAGGATGTTAAGGGCAGGGAAGGGTATAGATTTTGTCTGAGTTATGAAAAATATACTCAGGTGGCCTACAGGCTATGAAATATTTTTTGAAAGGTATTGTAATTTCCTTTATTTGGGATGATTTTTTCAAATGTAGGAAGTAAACAGCCTCGCTTCATAAAATAATGGGTAATGTACTGCAAGCCAGCCAGTCTTCTGAGAGTCTGACAATTTGCCTTGAATTTTGAGAGTGCATCAACTGAGAGGCAGATATCAGGCAGTCTAAAATAAAGGAGAAAGAGTCTGTCAAAACTGTGTAATTTTGATGCTTAACTTCTGGTCTGTATGCTCACTGGGATGAAATGCTGATTAAGCATGTATAGTGAGAAAAAGTGCCCAGTGCTACAATCCTAGCAACATATCACTTTCAAAATTAGTATAATCTTATTGGGTTATCAATCAGAGCTGATCCTATGAACTACTGAATATCATCACTAATATTTATTCAGCTCTTATGATGTTTCAGATAATATTCTGAGAGTTATACATATATATGTTTTAGACATGTTTATATACATATATGTATAAACACACACATATATGTGCACATATCTATTATATATAATGTGCATGTGTGTATGTTTTGAGTGTTCGTCACTACCATTTAGCTCCTGGGTGCCTGCCCCACCAATAAACAGACATATAGTTATGGTAAAATTATATATGTTCACAGAATAGAAAAATAAATGAAATGGTGCTTTCTGAAAATATAAAAATTTTCACATTTGACCTATAGCTTGAAATGGTTCAAAGTAGACTTATGCTTCTGACCTATCAGTCTACTTAATGCCCCATAAAGCTTTATGAGAGTCTCTAAGAAATGGAGCTTGGAATTCTCAGTAGAGAAACTGCCTGTGGATTATTGCTTTGGTTCCTTCCTGATCTCCTTCACAAATACCGGATGAAGATGCTTATGTTCCACGTCCTGCTTTCTGGGGGCAGCATGGCATCTGTGCAAAATAAATTATTAAACAACTTCCTTGGAAAGAAGTTGAGATACTCAGGGAACCAGAGGGTGTTCTAACTTGCCTGTGTGAGACAAAGACATCCATTCTTGGCTTCTCATCTAGGATTGCAGAAGAGCAAGAAAGGCAGAGCAAACTGATGGGGACAGGGGCTTGGGCAAGCTGGCAGACTCTGACATCTACTCTAAACCAATTTAAATGAGTTTCTGATGAGCGAGGAGTGTTAAAGTCTAAGAACTAAGGCAGTGCATGCAGATGCTATTTTAAACCCTACAAGAGGAGATTGAGGAAACTAGCCCTGGGAGGTTCAAGCCAAATTTTCTGAGATACCAGTTAAAAGTGGATGTATGCCCTGGACCCCTTTTGTTCTCAACAAGACTAGAGTGTGGGTGATCCATTGTTCCTTTTTTCTTACCCCAAAGGTGCTTCCTTCATGGGGCTCTATATCTTTTAAGTGCAAAATCGTCCATCCATCTGCCAATGGTAGAAACCTTGGAGCTCTCTGCACCCTTGCTGGATTCATTCAGCCCCAAGTCCTGGCCTCCCACCTCATCCTTGAAGGGAGCCCTTCCTCTCATCTCCATAACTCCATCCAAGCTCCCATCAGCTTTTCCCTGGAGCGTACAACAAGCTTGTCACCCCATCCCTATTCCTTCTCTTTTTTCGCTCCTTATGAAGTTGCTGTTCTACATAAAACACACCTGGGCATGCCTCTGTACTTCTTGAAGTTTCCATAGCTCTCCATGGCCCTTGAGAAGTCCATCAAAAGACATGGAATGTCCTTCACAGACCCTCCTGGTACACCCATGCACGCTTGTCTTCGATTTCTGCTACTACACTTTACAAACTCCATGTCCTAGCCAAAAGGAAGATTTTGCTATGTCTCATAAAGGTCCTGTCCTTTCCTGACTCTTTTGATCTCTTTACCTTCATCCTATCTCTGCAGCCTATATTCCACTCCTTATTTAAAGGCTGGCTCAAATGCCATCTCATCCATCCAGCAGGCTCTGACTTGTCCTTTTTCTGAACTTCTATTAGGATTCACACTGACCATTTTTCAAGACTTCAAAGCCTGACTAAGATATAAATTGTGGTCTAAAGTCTTTCTCAGCACTTTCCCCTCTGCCCCACCTCCTCATCTTCCCACAATCTGGTCACTCCCTTCCTGGTGCTGGCATGATATTTTTATGTACCTCTCTATGGTAGCCTGTAGCATTTTGTAGTATAGTTAGTTGTCTCTGTGTTGTATAATTGTTGTACCAGTCAAATTATTGCTCCTTGAATTTAAGTTACTGGGCTCCCTCTTGCTTATATCTCTAGTGCTTTTCACAGTGGCTGGCACATTGTAAACACTTAGTTGCTTCATAAATGCCTTGAATATGTAAAGAAATGAATAGGTGGATATCAGAAAAGGAGGGTGAGAGGAAGGGAATAAAAACAGAAGTGCCATTTCATATTCTTCAATTTTCAAGGATACCTTGCAGCATTTTAAGTGCCAAAATGTGGAAATTTTCCATTTTTACTTCCTAGGCTTGAGAAAGGCAGTTTCTCTGTTGTTTAATATGCTCAACAGTTACCACCTTTGAGACATAGCAGTAACAAGTTACAATTATTCAAGTAATCTAATGGCAAATTATCTCTCAAATTCTTCTCTTCCAGTAGCTTTTAACATCTTCGAGGAGTGAAACAATGTGTTTTGCAATTTTTATTAATCTTCTATCTTGCCCTATCCCCCAGTACAAAACTTGGAAAACAGAGTTCCATAAGTGATTGATCTATTGTCATTAAAATGAAATCTATCACACTGATGTAGGGTCAGGTGATATTTAACATCCTTTTCTGGCTATTTTTTGGCTTTTTACCATGTAATGCCAGCATATAAAAATGAAATGCTTCCAAAATGTTGAATATATAGTCTGTATTGTGCAGACTGGTAGCAAAGTTGTAAGCAGCCTATCACCAGAGGAAGCTATTCGACTTAACTTGGATTCAAATGCAAGGAACAATCGAAAGACCTTTTTCAGCAAGGATAACCTATTGACATGTGAGAAAGGATGATAAATCAGTTCCTAAAAGGCCTAGGAGTGTTCTTCTTGTGAAGAATTTTAAATGAGAAAAGCTGAGAAGAACTAATGTGGTCATTTCAGTTCATATCACTATCACTATCATGCAGAATGTGAAAAATATCATGTAAATTTATTAACTGAATTAGGCAGTCGAAAAGAAGCAAACCAGAGGGAACACATGTCCATAACTCTTATATTGTATGTAGTATTTTGAGGGTTGTAGTTCTAAGAATTTCTGTTAATTATGATATACAATATTTAAGAAGCCTGTTGTTTGCTTTATCCATTTTTCATTCTTTCATCCACAGATGGCATTTGTTCTTTCATTCAACAAAGATTTATTGTCAGATATTTGCTCTTATTTTATTTTATTATTTTTTTTTAGGTTTAGGGTCTCATCAAAATCATGCCATGTATTTTATTGAAAAGTGACCTATTTAAACAAATGTTTAGGGTAATTAGGACATTTATGAACCGGAACTCTTTCAATTGCAAAATGTGGAAATCAACTCAAACCAAAATGAGACTTTATTACTTCATATAACAAGACAGTTCAAAGAATAAATCCCATTCAGGCAATAACAAATCCAGGTTCTGTATCATCTGCATAAAATCAAGAGACTGTTTTCCTCTAACTCTTGTGTCTGCTTTCCTAGCTTTATTCCTAGGACAACTCTCTAGACATAGAGACTCTAGACTCTATGAAGACTCTCTCTTCCAACTTCAGAAAGAGAGCATTTTCTCCCAAAATTATAGCGAGTGTCATGGGATCAACTTTGATTACATCCTTTTGAGACCTTCTAAGCTTGCTACTAAGGTCAGAAGGATGACAAAGTCTTAATGAAATAATCTGGGATTATATACCTAACCTTCATCCCAGGAGTAAGATTAACTCCATGTAAACCACTTGGGTTAAGAGTGGGGGAGATGTGGTTCCTAAAAGGATGTGAGGTGAAAGGGGGAAAAAAGGATCTATTCTACAAATATAATCTATAGCTACCTCATTTTGTAAATTGTCTTCCAGTACGAGAAAAGCAGAATGCACTTATATCACATGAAGTATTCAAGTTAGCCTATTGTATGTTTTGAAATAGGCTTTAATTCTTAAATTTGGAAATATAATTCATTATTTTAGGTTAGAATTTATTTAGTTTAAATAAATTGAAGTTTAAAAAATTTTAATAAGGGGCGTCTGAGGGGCTCAATTGGTTAATTATCCAACTTCGGCTCAGGTCATGATCTCACAGTTCTTGAGTTCAAGCCCTGCCTCAGGCTCTGTGCTGACAGCAGAGTTTGCAGTTCGCTTTGGATTCTGTGTCTTCTCTCTCTGCCCCTTCTCCACTCACACTATGTCTCTTTCTCTCTCTTTCTCAAAAATTAATAAATATTAAAAACATAAAACATTTTAATAAAAGTTTACACACACATACACACACACACACACACACACAAAATCAAAGTCACTTTTCCCTCCAATCTATGTAATAGGAAAAGCCTTAAACCAAACAAGAAGAAGGAAATGTAGTCATTTAGAAACTCTGTGAAATATAATTTCATAAAAGCGCTCTGAAGTTGTACTTTTCATTTCCTGTTTTGTCCAAACTTGTTGTCAGCTTTTTGACCTTTGAACTCTTTTGGCACTTTGAAGATCTCATGCAGAATCTACTATGTTTAGCTTGAATTGTAATTACTTGTATATTTACCCTAGTGCCCTAGGAGATGATACGCTACTTGAAGACTGGAAGAGGATTTTTGTCATCTATTCTATGCATCCTCATTTAATATTTGATAGTGGGCTTTCTGTAACATTTGTTATCAAAATAATGCAGTTTATAGAGGGAGGGGCAGAGAGAGGGGGAAGAGAGAGAGAATCCCAAGCAGGCTACTTGCTGTCAGCACAGAGCCCAACATTGGAGCTCAAACTCACAAGACTGTGAGATCATGACCTCAACTGAAACCAAGAGTTGGACACCTAACCGATTGAGCCACCCAGGTGCTCCTTAGCACGTTCTTATTGAGTATGCACTCTATGACAGCCATGGGCTAGCCATGTATATTTTTAATAATAGATTTTTAAATTCCTGGACTGTAAATTTCATCCTGGCAGATGTCTTGTTTGTGTATACTCACTGATGCTTTCTCAAGGCCTAATGAATGGTAGACTCTCATTGATAAGTAGACAAGTTAAGCCTTCATAGCAACACTTTAGAACATTGGTTCTCAACAATGGGCAATTTTCCCCCTCTGAGACATTTGGCAATGTCTGGAGACATTTTTCGTTGTTATAAGTATAGGAAATACTACTGGCATCTGGTGGGTAGAGGTCAGGGATGCTGCTAATCATCCTTCAAGGCCCATATTAGCTCCGCATAACTAAGAATTATCTGGCCCAGAGAGCCAATAGTGCCAACAATGAGAAGCCCTGTTTTAAAATAATCATTTTTACTGTATGCACCTAAGAATACTAATGCTCAGAAGGGATATAAATTCTCCTCAACTATATCAGTAATAAATTACAAAACAAATTTTAACCAATTTTTTTTTCATTTCCTGCTACAGAATTATTTATCAGTTTTGCATAATTATATGTAAATTTGAGTCAGTATTTATTTGAGTAGGAATTATTTAGAAGACTAAATAGAATGTCATCTAGTTAATTACCACCAGTTTAATAATACGTGCTGTTTTGGGTTAACTATGACAAAGCAGTGAGTATGTTTTAAAATCAAACTAGTGGGGAGGATTAAGGAAAAGATTTTACACGAAAAGTCTATTTGACTTTTATCTTTAATCTAACAGCCAAATAGGCCTGGAGAAGGCACTATCTCTTTTAGAGCTTTATCATACTCCTTTCTTTGAGGATCGGATTTATTGGAGTCAGACTACACTATTATATCAAAGTTCCAATTAGATTTCCTGAAGGGTTTATGAAGCCAAGGATGAAGTCCTAAAATTCATCTTTATCAATCAAGTTAAAGGAACCATTTCTCACCTCTCCAAAAGAGGTTACATCAAAAGAGGCATACATCATATGCCTCCAAAAGAGGCATATTCGGCATATTCATGGTTCTATGGCAAGAGACACCATGAAGGTAAGAGTTATTTAGGAAAGCAACTGAATATGTAGGACAGCCGTCATAACTACATAGGAAAGAAAAAGGTGTCCATCTGTCTTTGACAAGTGTCTTTCCACTTTCTTCATCAGTTCCCGATATCTGAAAGTTAAATCAGATCTGCAGAGGGGCTCAAAAAAAAAGTTATATTAAGAAGTAATCCATTGAGGGGCGCCTAGGTGGCTCAGTTGGTTGGGCATCCAACTCTTGTTTTTGGCTCAGGTCATGGTCCCAGATTCATGGGATCAAGCCTAGCATTGGACTCTGTGCTGAGCACAGAGCCTGCTTAAGATTCTCTCTCTCTCTCTCTCTCTCTCTCTTGCTCTGCCTTGCCACCATTATCTCTCTCTCTCTCTCTCTCTCTCTCTAAAAAAGATAAAAATAAAAATATAGAAGTAATCCATTGAATTGAAGTTAGAATACAATAGGGGACATAACTATAAAAATATTTAGAAATTACTGTCATCATTAGCATGGGAGAAGTGTTATTGTTCAGTGGTGTTCATCTCATAATATTTAAACACAATAAATATAGTAACAGAATTTAAGGACAAGAGATGCATGGGACAGCCTGTGAAGAAAATTCATTGTCATTTGACAGAGTTATCAAAGGCCCAAGGACCTGTGGATAGTTTTTAAGAAGTAAAGAGACATGCCCCAATCTGTGTTTTATGTAGATCACTTCAGCAACTTTTGGAAGGAGCAAAGAAGGGATGAAACTGAATATAATTATTGTGAGTAGTAACTATGCTTTCTAATGATACTATTCGAATGTGTGCTCATGTAGATTTAATTATTTCATTTGCTTTAGTCATTGTCTATACACACTAGCTTCATTCTTCTCTAGTCTATTTGCCAAGAAAAGTTCCCTATGATTCATGAATATTTAATAATTAATACTTAACCTATAGGTTTTTATTGCAGAGTTAATGTGGCCATTAATAATTATTAATGATGATTAACAAGTAATAATTAATTATTAATAATGATTACCCACTACCATGTTTATTATTTATGACATTTCTCTTGGTCTATTACACCAGTATTTGGGAATATAATACGTGTTCAAAGACTTTTTGACAATAAGATAAATATTTGATAAATACTGTGAAGGAAAAACACAGAGCACTATAAGAATGAATGAATAACAGTAATCTGATCTCTATTGGACAGAAAGGATGGACAAAGTCCTTCCCATGGGAATAATAGTAAGCCTGAGGAAGAAAGGCCAAGTAGAAACTGATTAGTCAAAGAATTGGAAGAAGGGAGAGGAAGATTAAGCATTCCAATCCAGCGATGAGCTGCAATGACCCAGAGACCCAAAGCGTCTAGGTGCTTTAGGAATTGAGATAACACTCTAAGAAAACAACCACTCCTCTACAAACTGAACTGTCTTACTGAGGAAGCTGGACTCTAGAATGAAAGCATTAAACAATTGTTTTCTTTTTCCCAAGTTCTTCAAACACCCTCTCTCATTGTCATCCTTTTGCTGCCCCTGAATGAAAACTCAGACAGGTTCCAAATCTTTTTTTCTTCCTCTGAAGCATAAGTTCCATCTCAGTCACTAAAACATCCAGCCCAGAGCAATAATTGGAACTTCAGGATGAAGTCAGGTTAGGGTTTCTCCCACCACTTTTTCTAGTTCTGGACTGACTCATGTTTGAACATTTCAGAGTAGCATGGTTATCTTCTTATCATTTCTCCCTTCTACCTCCATATCTCATGGGAAATGTAATGGTGGGTGGAGTTTTTATCAGTCTTTGGTTTTTCTGGGAGCACCTACCTTCTCTCCCTAATTGTAGGACAGTGGTGCAAGTCTCAACACTCCAGTGATCTTTCCACTGAAAACGCCAGTTTTTCTTTGTGAGTTTGAACTGTGATCACTGATGCTGAGAGTCAGGCTGGCAGACCAGACTGCACAGATCCCACACAGGTGGTCTAACATCTCAGTTCAGGATGTGGATGTACTAGGTCTTTGGTGTTTTGTTCAAAAGTGAGAATTGGAAGTGTTCTATATATAAAATCCCTGCTACTTTAGCAAGGAGAAGAGTGGCAAGAATTGTGGGCAGGAGCCAGTTGTTGTTAGGTCTTATAATCATGACATAAAGAATATAAGTGAAATAATTTACGAAGTCAGGATGTATTGAATGAAATCTTTAAAATGATAATACATATTAACGTCCACAATGAAATTCCATGGGTCCCAAATGTTTTTGACAACACTCATTTAAAAGGAATAACTAGTGCCACATAATTAATTGTGCTATACTACTCTTTCATGACTGATATTGCCACGTTAAAAATAATGTTGACCTGAAGAACATCTAGGAATATCAATGTTTGTGTAATTTACCCAGACTTATTATCTTTTAATGACAGTTACAGCCAAAATAAAATGTCTCCACATAAAACTTTAAGAGTAGTTAATAAGAGCATACATTTAAACCAAGTCAGTTTGCAAAATAATGCTTATAGATGTAATCCAAGCCCTTCAGTAAGCCGTCATTATCTTATGCCTATCAATTTAGCATATAAGTTACTTTTGGGAGAGTCCGTACTAGCTATAATTTCAGACATACACTATGTATTATAATTTAATTTATTAGGGAAAAAAGGGCTGTGTGTGTTGTAGAAGAAGCATAAAGCTTGATTTCAGGAAACTTAGGTCTAGTTCAGATTTGGCTACTGTCCATACTATCAGAAGCTACTTCTTTAATCTTTGTATCTTTGTTATAAAATAATGGGTAATGAAAAATTTTTTATGCTTTAAAAATTTGCAGTGAATAAATTATATGTTTTAATGAATATATTTCAGATTATGAACACATTTAAATAAGCACCAAGTAAATGGAAAACATTTGTATCATAATTTTTCCATAACTAGGTCCCATAATTAAGCCAAGTTCTGTTTTAACTTTCCAGAGGTTAATTTTACATGCATGTGGGAAATTTCTTCATTGGATTTTGAAGGACCTTATCTGACATGAAGAGCTAAGAAAATAGTAAATGAGTCACTCTTTTCAGAATGAATATCAATTTTCCCTTCTTCAGTGACAGAAATTAGATTTTAGTTGTGATTACCATGACCTTTTTACTTAATTATATTCTAAAATAATTTGTTGGCTATAGAGCTAGAAATTTTATCTTCATTATATAAATTAAATTTGAGATCAATGAATGGTAATTAAAGAGTAGATCATAGAACTAAGAAGTTAATATATTAGATCTATGTTTGTTACATGGTAGTTGTGGGGAAATCTAGAGAGATCACTTTTCAAAGTCCCTATGTTTTAGAAATAGTAATTTCTTTCTTTCTTTCTTTCTTTCTTTCTTTCTTTCTTTCTTTCTTTCTCTTTCTTTCTTTCTTTCTTTTTCTCTTCCTTCCTTCCATCCTTCCTTCCTTCCTTCTTCCTTGCTTGCTTTCTTCCTTCTTCCTTCCTTCTTTCTAAATATTTATTATTTTGAGAGAGAGAGAGAGAGAGAGAGAAAGAGAGAGAGAGAGAAAGAGAAAGCATGAGTGGGGGAGAAGCAGAGAAAGAGAGAGAAAGAGAATTCCAAGCAGGCTCCTGGCTCAGTGTGGAGCCTGATGCAGAGCTAAATTCCATGACCCTGAGATCATGACCCTAGTCGAAATGGAGAGTTGGACACTTAGCCAACTGAGCCACCCAGGCACCCCAAGAAACAATAATTTATTTAGCACTTGACAACTAGCAAAGAGTATTAGAGGACTTTGAATTCAGCATTCTTACTGTTTAAGAGAAAATATCAATTCAGAGAAGAAAAGTCTTTGCCTTTAATCAGAAAACATGTTGAGGGCAGACCTGGTGCCAGAACCTGTGACTCTCAACTCAGTTGAATAATGATCAGAATTTACTGACAAGTGTGGAAGTGAAAATTCAAAACTCTGCTTCAAAAATCATGCCTATGAATTGCCATTGCTTCATGTTTTTAATAACGGCCAGCTGAAATCCTTGTAATAATGAAATTTTGCACAAAACTCAGGCCAAGTGTTACAGGGGTCAAGGTAATTTAGGTCAGCCCTCCTCAAATTATTTGTTCACAGGAACTCTTTGTGTTCTTAAAAATTATTGAGTACCTCAAAGACTTTTTGTTTATGTTGGTTATATCTGTAAATATTTACTGTTTAGAAATTGGGAATTTTTAAAAGCTTTATTGAGACATAATTCATGTAGCATACTCCAATTTAAAATGTAAAATTCAATTTTTAAAATATGTTAAAAAATATAGAAAACCATAGTCAATTTTAGAACATTTTTATCACCTCAGAAAGAAATACCATACCCTTGAGCTATCACTTCTTGCTATCACCTACAGCACCCACAACCACTAATCTACTTTATGTCTCTATAGATTTCCCTATCCCGGACTTTAACATGAATTGAATCATATAGTATATGGTCTTTTGTGGCTAGTAGATTTCACTTAACATAGTATTTTTAGGGCTCATTACTTTTGTAGCATATGTTAGTACTTCAATTCTTTCTTTGGCCAAATAATTTTCCATTGTATGGATATACCAAAATTTGTTTATCCATCTGTCTGTCGATAAGCCTTTATGGTGTTTCCACTTTTTGCCTTTTATGAATAATGCTACTATAAACATTCATTTATAAGGGTTTGTGTGGGTATTATGTTCTCATTTATCTTGGATAATATACCTAGGAATAGAATTATTGTATTATATGGAAACTCTATATTAAATCATTTGAGGAACTGACAGAGTGTTCTGCAAAACCGCTGTACCATTTTACATTCCCACAGCAGTGTGTAAAGTTTTTGTTTCCTATGCATCCTCAGCAACACTGTTATCTGACTTTTTGATTCTAAACATTCTAGTGTGCGTGAACCCATAGCTCATGTGGCTTTTTTTTTAATTTCCCTGATGTCTAATAATATGGAGAATCTTTCTATATGTTTATTAGAAATTTAGAGAAATGTCTATCAGCTTTTTGTGAGTTTTAAAATTGGACAATTTTTTCTCACTATTGAATGATAAGAGATTTTTAAAATATATTCTAGATTTAAGACACTTAACAGATACATTATTTTCAGATATTTTCTCTTATTTTGTAGATTTTTCTTTTCATTTTATTGATGTCTTTTGATCCATAAGAGTTTTAAGTTTGATAAAATCCTATTTATTTTCTCTTGTTGCGCATGCTTTTTGTGTGATATTTAAGAATCCTTTGCCAAATCCAAGGTCATGATGATTTACCCCAGTGTTTTCCTGTAAGAGTTTAATAGGTTTGGGTCTCATATTTAAATTTTCAATCCATTTTCAGTTAAGTTTTGTACATTGTTTGAAGTAAAGATCTAAAGTCATTCTTTTGAGTGTGGATATCCAGTTATCCCGGAACAATTTGTTGAAAAGACTATTCTTTCCCTATATCTCTGAACAGATATAGGCTTATTTCTGGGCTCCCAATTCTATTCTATTGAGCTGTATGTATAGACTCATGCCAGTACCACACTGTCTTGATTATGATTGCTTTGTAGTAAGTTTTGAAAATGTGAAGTGTGCATCTTTCTACTTCGCTCTTTTTTTCAGGATTGTTTTGGCTGTTCTGGGGTGCTTGAAACTCCATATAGATTTAAGGATCAAACTGTCAATTTCTATAAAGAAATAAACTAGAATTCTAATATGGATTGTGTCACATCTGCATTTGCCATCTTAACATTGTTGTCTTCTGATCCATTAACATGGTATGTGACTACATTTATTTATGTCATCTTTAGTTTATTCCAAAATGTATTGTGGTTTTCAGAGTATAAATTTTGCACTTACTTTGTTAAATTAATGCTGAATATTTTATCCTTTTTGATGCTATTGTGAATGAAATGGGTCATTTATCTTTTGACATTTTTTGAACTCATTTATTAGTTATAGTAGTTTTTTAGTTGATTCTTTAGGACTTTCTAAATACGTGATAGTGTCATCTGTGAATAGAAATAGTTTTACCTCTTCATTTCTAGGCTAGATACCACATATGTATGTACATAAGTATGCATTGCCTAATTGCTCTGGCTAGAACTTCTAGGACAATATTAAACAGAAGTAGTGTGAACATTTTGTCTTGTTTCTGATATTAGGGGGAAAGCCTTCAGTCTTTCATCATTAAATACTTCATATTTAAGCATCCAGTCTTTCATTACTAAGCATGACATCAGATGTGTGTTTTTTATAGATGTCCATTATCAAGTTAAGGAAGTTCACTTCTATTCCTAGTTTGTTGAGCACTTTTTGCATGAAAGGGTGTTAGATTTCATCACATATTTTTTCTACATCATTATACTTTATTATGTTAATTGGTTTTTGAATTTTAAACTAATCTTGCATGCCTGATATAAATTTCACTTGATCATGATATACAGTTCTTTATATTGTTGAATTCCATTTGTTAGTGGGTTTTTGTTTTGCTTTTTGTTTTTGTTTTTTGTTTTGCATCTGTATTCATAAAGTATAGGGTTATATAGCTTTTTTTTCATGATATCTTTTTCTGGTTTTGAGGATAAAACTGGCTTCATAAAAGAGTGAATAAGTGTTCCTTCTGATTGTTTGATGAGTTTGTGAAAATTGGTATTTATCTTTCTTTAAATATTTGATAGAATTAATTGATGAAGCCATATGGACCTGAATTTTTCTTTGTGGGTAGATTTTTGATTGCTGATTAAACCTCTTCACTTAATATAATTCTATTCATATTGTCTATTTCTTCTGAGTCAATGTTCATATTTTGTATTATTTTTAGAAATTTGTCCATTTTCTCTAAGTTATAAATTTGTTGGAGTATGATTGTTTATAATATTCCTTTATAATCTTATTTTTCTTCTGAAAGTTGGTAAATGCCTCCACTTTTGTTTATGACTCTAACAAGTTGATTCTTGTCTTTTTGAAAATTAGTCATTCTAAGGGGGCCTGGGTGGCTCAGTCAGTTGGGTGACTGACTTTGGCTCAGGTCATGATCTCACAGTCCATGAGTTCAAGCCCCGCATCGAACTTTGTGCTGACAGCTCAGAGCCTGGAGCCTACTTTGGATTCTGTCTTCCTCACTCTCTGTTGATCCCCTACTTGCACTCTGTCTTTCTCTCAAAAATAAAATAAAATAAAATAAAATAAAATAAAATAAAATAAAATAAATATAATTGGTAATTCTATATAAAGACTGGTCAATCTTGTTGAACTTTTCAAAGAAATAGCTTTTGGCTTTATTGATTTATAGCTATTGTTTTTCTATTATATATTTCATGAATTTCTACTGTAATCTTTAATAGTTTATTTCTTATGGTTGATTTAGTTTTAGTTTGTTATTATTTTCCCAGTGTCTTAAGGTAACAGCTTAGTTTATTGATTTGATTTTTTTTCTTTCTTAATGTAGGTATTTTATAGATATAAATTCTTCACTAAAAACTGCTTTCACTACATCCTATGTTTTGGTATGTGGTATTTTATTTTCATTTCCCTCAAAGAGAATTGTTTATCTTCCTTTTTTACTTATTATTTGACCCATGAATTATTTAGTTATGCATTGTTTAACTTCTCCATGTTTGTGAGTTTCCCTAATTTTTTTCCCAGTACTGATTTCTAAGTTAATTATATTTTTGTTGGAGAATGTACTTTGCATTATTACTATTCTTTTAAGTGTAATGTTTTATTCTGGGTATACCATGTGTAATTGAAATAATTGTATAATAGTTCTTTTAAGTTGGAATACTGCATATATTTCTTAGGTCTAGTTGGTTAATAGTGCTGTGTCATTCTTCTGCACCTTTGTGAGCTTCTATTTGTCCTCTCCATTATTGACAATGGGAAATTGAAGTCTCCAACTATTATTATTGAATTAAATATTTCTCTCTTTATTTCTTTCTATTTTGCTTCATGCATTTGGATACATTATTATGAGGTACATGTATGCTTATAATTATTATAACTTCCTGTGCATTGACATTCTTGTTTTGAAATGTACCTCTTTATCTCTAGTGACATTTTTTACTCTAAAAGTCTATTTTAACTGATATTAACATAGCCATTCCACCTTTCCTATGATTGCTGTTCACATGTTATATATTTATTCATCCTTTTAATTTCAGTATATTAATCTTTTTTAATCTGAAGTTTGTTTCCTGTAGACAATGTATAATTGGGTTATCTCTCTTATTGGGGGTGCAGGTCTAATCTGACAACCTCTGCCTTTAATTGTATTGTTTAATACTTTCATATTTAATATTATTGATACATTGGGTTTCATATCTTGATTTTACTTTTTCCTATATGTATGTCACATTTTGTCTGTTCCTCTATTCCTCATTTACTGCTCTAATTTTTACTAACTGAACATTTTCTAATATATCATTTAATTATATTAACGATATTTTTCACTATGTTTTTAAAATATATTCTTTAGTCATTCTAGGGTTTACTATATACATCTTAATTTATCAAAATTGGTTTCAGATTTATAATAGCTTAATTCTAGTTACTTACAGAAATGTTACTCCCATATGCTCTATTAGGTCCACGTATATCCTTCCATTTACCCTTTATCACAACCTTCACTGTTCTTCAGTGGAATTTAAACTTCTCCACAATCTGTTGCAAATGAAATCAGTTCCTTTGGGAAGAGATTGGGCACTATCTATTTTATAAGGGTTATTTTTCCCCATATGTAAAGTCTCTGACCCAGGGCTCTGAAGCTGGGAGTAAGGACAATAGCAAGCTTCTCCCTGAATGACACTCTTATTTAGGAACTGAGTAATGGGGGCATAGAAACCTGAGGTCCTCTCATCTTGCCTCTTCTGGCATGGAGTCACTTTAAGAGCCTGGGAAGGACCATCACGGCCCAAGTATTCTCAGTGGTACCGTGTCCAAGGTAGAGCCTGCATGAACAAGGGTTGGAGAGAAAAAGCGAGTCTTCATTCCTGTTTAAAATCTTGTTGGGGACGCCTGTGTGGCCCAGTCACACAGTGACTTAACAGTGGCCGACTTTGGCTCAGGTCATGATCTCACAGTCTTTGAGTTTGAGTCCTGCGTCAGGCTCTGTGCTGACAGCTCAGAGCCGAGAGCCTATTTTAGATTCTGTGTCTCCCTCTCTATCTGACCCTTCTGCTCATGCTTTCTCTCTTTCTCAAAAATAATTAAATGTTAACAATCTTGTGGGACTTAAGCCTCAGCATCAGACACCTGGGGACAGAATAAATGCTCAAGTCCTGCTCCTCCCCAGAAGAAAGCACCCTGGCTGAGCACAGGGGTTGGGGGGTAGGTGGAAGGCCTCCTGTATTTTTGGCTGTACTAGTATGGAGTGGAGTTTCCACCTCCCTTAGCTGGAGAGGTGGCAGAGTACATGAAGGGAGCAGTCTCGGTTCAAAAACCACAGATTCAAACCTTTGTCACTGAATTTTCATAAATTTTTCTAAATAGATACTCTTCATTTGCTATTTGCTATTAGGACCATTTCCAAAGGCATTGAATGGCTGTGTTGTTGTTGTTCTAACTTTCACGATTTCACTGAGGAACAGGTAAGAGGAATTCCTCACAGTGTCATGCCAGAAGTGGATCTCTTTCTCTTCCTCCTACATCATACATTAAAATGGAATTTTTAAAAACTCAAATACGTATTCCTTTAGGATCAGAGTATTGTCATTGTCACATGCTGTGCAGTCTCTCTATGTACTCTTCCTATTATGTATAGCCTCCACTGTATACTCATGAGACAATGAAAATTAAGAAGGTAAATAACCCCTTAGCACTAACATAAAACTAACATTGACCTTCCAGACTCCCAGCAAGTGTCTTGGACACTTATAGAGAAAACTGCATCACACTTTGAGAAAAACTGGTCTAGACTTTTTTCGCTGAAATACACGCATTTCAATGAGAAACTAACCCAGGATATTATTGATTTAAGGCTGAAATCCAGGTTTCCTGATTCTACCTCTGGGATCATTCTACCAACATATGATGTAGCACACTTTGAATATTGATTCATTTCATTAGTACAGGATTGAACTGAGCACAGAAAAATCAAACAGAAGCCCTTTTACCAAGAACTCACTGAAATCATTTTATATGTAAAAAAAATCTAAGAATAGGAAATCAAATTCTTAGCAATATAGTTATATGTATATGTATATATATCTATATATATACATATAGATATATAGATATATATTTCACTTTCACAATCTCATTTAAAATCTCCTAAATATTATTTAAATATAGTAGTTTGTTAAATGAATTACTAAATCAATCTTTCATTGGCACACTAATGAGAAAAAAATGGATTTGAACTTAATAACATGTTTAATAACCTTGACATTCAAAAATGAGACCCAATCATGGAAACCTACTTTAATTTTCAATGAAGACATAAGCAGAATTATTTATGTAGAGAAACTAGGGCAAAAGGACATTTGGATACTGAATTTATATTTGAGGAGATGAATCAAGCAGCAGCCCTTAGCATCAATTTGTATGCAGCACATGAGTTTTACCAAGGAGAAAAGCTCTTGAAGCCAGTATATATTACTTAATGGCCAAACACTTTGGATCTACAAAAACTTGAGAGAGGAGAAATTAGCAACTCCAGGGGACCATGGAGATAAGAGAATGCTAATTTATGGCTCTGGAAAAAGTACCAGTAAGGAGGAAGAAAGCCTGAACTGAGACCATTAGCTCAGATTCCAACTCATCAGAAAACTGGCACAAAGAAGAGTTGCCAATATCTCCCTTACTTCCTAGAATGCAGTCAGGATTAACTTTATTGCTAGAGTTAGGAAACATTAGACCAGTTAATGGACGGAAGAAAAAGGTAATATTTGCCAATGAGAAGACCAATAGCTAAATTGTTAACTCAAGTAGAAATGGCTACTCAGCCAGACACAGAATCCAGTGTTCCTCTAAAGGCAAAGCTAAGATGATATATTTTGAGTACAAGAGAGTAGTTCACATGTAAAAATCTATAACTATGGAGAAATGTTAGGAAAGTTTAAGGTTTAAGAGACTCTATATTCAAAAATTACAGATCTCTACTATCTTTGTTATTGCTGTTGTTGGTGGTGGTGTTGCTTAATCAAAGGGAATTTAAATTAATGACCCACAAAATTTAATCATCTAGAGAAGAGTGAAGTAAAAGTGAAGAATCAAATTCTCATTATCACTCCAGGATTTTTATGTTCCATGTCAAGTTATTTTGTTATTTGTTTGATGTCAGGTGTGAGGACAATGGTGTTTTAGTTCATTTACTTTTCTTTTCTTTTTTTTGCCTGATAAAAAACTTATTTATTTTTTAATGGTTTCAGGAGTAGAATTTAGTGATTCATCACTTACATATAACACCCAGTGCTTATCCCTACAAGTGCCCTCCATAATACCCATCATCCATTTAGCCCATCATGCCACCCAACAGCCATTCAGCAATCTTCCATTTGTTGTTCTCTGTATTTAAGAGTCAGTTCATTATCTAAGTGTGAATTGAGAAGCACATGGCTATAAAGCAATTATTTGGATTAATAAATACTTTATGCTTATTGACAAGGCCATGTTATAGAACATGTCTTGAAAATATGGCAGTGGAATTTGTATAATTTAAATTGAATTATTGTAGAGTTATTTCATTTAAGACCATAAGTGGATATTTATAAGTACTACATTCTTGCTCTTTCTTGAAACTCCTCATGAATCTTTACAAAATCTGGTCTTCAGTAGAGGCCAAATGTTATTTTATTGGGAGTTGTTCTATTTGTAGATGGCATAAGTCTGGTGCAGTAGCTTCTTTTAAGGAGAATATAAGGGAAATGTTAATGGGATGCCTTGAAAGTTGTTAGGAGTCTTGTCATTCTGCTTACCCTCATCTGCAGGGAAGGGAGTTTTAGAGATGGGTATCCTGTAATCCACAATGGAAGACAGCATCTAGGACTTGATTGTGGGCACACTTGGTGGGGCACACCATCTCATTTGTTTTTCATTCAGTCATCCTATGATTCTCATTTGGTGGAGTGTCCAGCACTAGGGAACTAAGAAATGGGGAAAAGTAGCTCCTTTTCTTATCATAGTAATAATCAACAAGAATGGTATAGAATTCTGTGGAACACAGATGAAAGAGGGGCTAATTTTCTGCAATTGGGAGTGTATGACTTTAAAATGTAATAGAAATAGGGGACATCTCTGTTGTTTGATAAATGAAGAATTTATCCACTGTGGAAAGAATACATCCCCCAAAACAAAGAAAACAGAATGAGCAAGAGGTTATCAGTATAAATTCCCATACCTTTCTCAGTGAATGCAAACTTGGGTGCAGATTGTCTTGAAATGTTGAATACAGTTGCAGGCATTAAATAGTCAGTGGTCAAAACCCTGTTCAGCTCCCTGGAACCTTCTATCTTCCTTTTTTCAACAATTAAGTAAAATTGTACAGAGCTCAAACAGTATCTCTCTCCCTTACCTTCCAACATGTCACTTGAGCTCTCTTGATTTTTGTTTCTGTATAATATCTTCCTTACAATATTCCTGATACAGAGGATTCTGAGTTTGGATGATAAAAAAATCAGACTTCATAGAGATTTTACTTTGGGTGCTAGAAATTTCTTGAATATCTGCCAAATTTTGACTTCATTTTTCTTTGTAACTTTTGAGTTCCCTTTCTTTGTTCTTGTCATATTTTATCTAAATATGAAACAAAATTTCAGGTGTAGCCGTTTTCAAAAATGTTCCTTTCCTTTGATATCTGTGTCTTTTCACACAAGAATGTGTTGTTTGAACCATTCTGATGATGTCTACTCTGATCATAAATATATCAAAGTTAATGCACTATTATCTTATGGTATTCTTGAGTATATTTCATAATCCAGACAGCAATATAGACTGAAATGTTCTAAGGGCTTCTTATGTGCTAAGTGATGTTGTAAATAAGTTATATTCATGGACTCATCCAACAGCCCAGTTGGGTAGTACCATTTTGTAATGGGGAAGCAAGGCTTAGAAAATTTAAGGAGCTTGTCAGAGACCACAGAACTGGTCACTGTTGGAGCTGCTATGAATCCAAAACCTTCTTACTTCAGAGATGATGCCTGTCATGTTCTTGTTTGCTACACTGATTCTTTCACATTTGCTAACAAGAAAAAAAGAGAGGAAAACAGAAGAAAAGGAAGGAAAGAGGGAAAAAAGGAAAGAGGGAAGGAGGGAGAAAAGAAGAAGAAAGGAAAGAGGAAAGGAAGGAAAGAGGGAAGAAACTGGGTTATCTCAAGTTTAATATGTCATATAGTTTGGAAATGTTTTATTTTAATTCTCCTTTCAAAATATCTAATTATGAAATATTAAAACATTTTTTAATTTAAAGACATGACCACTTCAGTAAGAAAGCCATGTACTGCTTTGGCTTTCCTGGTTTGTGATACAAAGGAAGCTACTGATGGGCTGATAAAGCTACTGATGGGCTGATAAATCAGTCATTTGCAACTCACTGATTATACTGTGTGAGAAAATGAAAACTTTAAAAAATTATTTGGCACTTTGATTTTTTTTAATGCATTGAATTCTTTTCTTATTCTCTAAACCACAATGGTTTGACTCAGATTCCCACTAACTCTCATTATTACAAACCATTCCCTTGAGGTGTTTTATTTTTCTTCCCCTTGGTATTCTGCAACTCTAGTGTATGGCACTGGTGAATAGGACACTGGTTGTGAAGAAAAGAATAAAATGGAAGTCAAGGAGTGTCAACCTTCAGTGTGATGATCATGACAATTTGCATAAAATTTGCCCATATACTTACTACTAGCTTCTTGCCATAAAGAAGTCGTCTGGTTTGCGTCTCAATAAGTGTCAAGGTGCCAGAATAGAGTTACTGAAACAAGTCTTTTGGAATGGAAACCACTTTTGCCATGTGGCCATATGTGTTCACACGTGTGAGTGTATGAATGCAGGTGGTTGTGCACAGGTGCACATGAGCTATGTGTTGGAGTGTGTGTGCCTATCACCACAGAGGACAGGGCTAGCTTTGATGTGAGTCATTGGATCAGAGTGGAAACCTAAAGCCTGATTCATGTCAGCATGCGGTTCTCATCACACAAGGCCCAGCAACATTGGCTTTTTCATTTTTTTCCAAACTAGGGGATGTATAAATAAATGGTACAGTTACAGGTTCTTCCCTGAAGCTCTTTGTTACACGTATGTCTCTCCCTCTCCTTTACCTTTTTTCCCTCCCAAGGCTACACACAGGACTAAAAGCCAACCATAAATTCTCTCTGCTGTATCTCTATTACTAGAGATGGAGCTAATTACTGCTCACTCATGTTTCCCAATTAGATGGTCCTTCAACCACGACCAAAAAATTACAAGTGAATTGGAAGTTTGGTTAAACCAGAATGAAACAAAACTAGTATCACACAAAACAAAACAAAACAAAACAAAAGAATCAATTATTCAGATAATCCATATTACAAATTTAGCACCACTCTTCCTAAATGTCCTTGGTTCTAATCCTCGCTAAATTATCAGGTTGGCTTTTCTATCGAAGGTTAATTTCCATATGAAAGTTAATTGTCAAAGTTTGTAATTCATCACAAAGATGACAGATTTTTACAGAAACATAAAAAAATGTAGTCACCTTCATTTTTGTTTTTATCAGCCTATAGCAAACTTAATAATAATAACTAGCATGTATCAAGTTATACTGGATATTATTCCATGTGCTTTAAATGACTTTCATTTTATCATTATTTCCACTGATTACAACCTATGTAAAGATGGCAAATGAGAAAATAAGGCACCGTGAGATTCAATAACTAGCTTCATCACTTTTATATGATGAAAGCAAGGAATGAATGAGCCCCAGAATCACATTCTGAGTGACTACACCATATTCTTATTCCTTATATTTGTTGTATGTCCTATAATTTTCCCAGTATCTTACTTCCATATTAATTTACTTGAACCTATAAACTATCTCCCAGGAGATGGACAAGAGAAGCAATTTTGAATGGTCTCACAATTTCTAAGTGCTGTGTTTAGCATCTAAACCTAGATTTTCTTGCCCAAGGTCCAGGATGTTTTCTACTATACTATCATTCCTTTTTTATTTTTATTTTTTATTTTTTAATGTTTATTTATTTTTGCGAGAGAGAGAAACAGAGTGCGAATAGAGGAGGGGCAGAGAGAGAGGGAGACACAGAATCCGAAGCAGGCTCCATGCTTTGAGCTGTCCGCACAGAGCACAATGAGGGGGTAGAATACATGGAGAGGAGATCATGACCTGAGCTGAAGTCATACGCTTAACTGACTGAGCCAACCAGGTGCCCCTACTATCATTCCTTTTTAACCTGCTTCCTGGTTGGACCCCAATTAAGAGAGTGTTATGAATTCTTTTCCAAAACTCTTTCCTCTTTAAATCCTATGGGTCATCCTACTTATCACTTTTCTTTCTACTTTTTAATTGTTTGTGTATATATATATATATATATATCCATTAAATCTAGCAAGTTAATTGTTTTGTTCAAACAATATATATATATATATATATATATTTATAAAGAATCAGAAATTAGGAATACACATTCATTTCTACATTTTACACATGAAATGTTTAAAAAAATTAGACCTCATGGTAAGCCATAAAACAAATCTCAATAAATGCAAAGAACTGTAGTCACATATAACATATTTTTCAAACAACTGGAATCATATACAACATATTTTTGACTACTACACAATTGAATTGAAATTAATAACAAAATATAAATTTAAAAACATTTAAAAATTTAATAGTATAGATCTGAATGATGTGTAAAAGAAGAAGCTACGTTTAATTTAATAAAAATTTAAAATACAATTAAATGATAATAAAAATAGTATATGTTAAAACTTATGGGATATTGCCAAAGCATTTATCAAAATATTCCTTAAAAGTTTGTATTAGGAAATAAGAAAAGCAGAAACTTGAGCTCAGTTTCTGACTTAAAAAGTTAGGAAACTAATTACAGAAAATAAAAAAATATAAAGAATGAATGAACAAAAATTCAGTAGAAAATAAAGACATGTTAGAATTAACAATTTCAGAAGAGATTCTTAAAAGAGCTGGGGTGCTGGGTGGCTTAATTGGTTAAGCATCCGTCTTTTGTCTGACTTTTTTCTTAAAGTTAAGCATGCATTTTATTTATTTATTTATTTAAAATTTATTTATTTTTAAATTTATATCCAAGTTAGTTAGCATCTAGTGCAACAATGATTTCAGGAGTAAATTTCTTAATGCCCTTTACCCGTTTAGCCCATCCCCCCTCCCACAATCCCTCCAGCAACCTTCTGTTTGTTCTCCATATTAAAGAGTCTCTTATGTTTTTGTCTCCCTCCTGGCCTTTATCTTATTTTTGCTTCCCTTCCCTTAGGTTCATCTGTTTTGTATCTTAAAGTCCTCATATGAGTGAAGTCATATGATATTTGTCTTTCTCCAACTGACAAATTTCACTTAGCATAATACCCTCTAGTTCCATCCACGTAGTTGCAAATGGCAAGATTTTGTTCTTTTTGATTGCCGAGTAATACTCCATTATATATATATATATATATATATATATATATATATATACCACATCTTCTTTATCCATTCAACTATCGATGGACATTTGGGCTCTTTGCATACTTGGGCTATTGTTGATAGTGCTGCTATAAACATTGGGATGCATGTGCCACTTCGAAACAGCATACCTGTATCCCTTGGTAAATACCTACTAGTACAATTGCTGGGTTGCAGTGTAGTTCTATTTTTAATTTTTTGAGGAAGTTCCATACTGTTTTCCAGAGTGACTGCACCAGTTTTCATTCCCACAAGCATCGCAAAAGAGATTCTCTTTCTCTGCATCCTCACCAACATCTGTTGTTGCCTGAGTTGTTAATGTTAGCCATTCTGACGGGTGTAAGGTGATATCTCATTGTGGCTTGGTTTGTATTTCCCTGATGATGAGTGATGTTAAGCATTGTTTCATGTGCCTGTTAGCCATCTGGATGTCTTTGGAGAAGTGTCTGTTCTTGTCTTTGTCCCATTTTTTCACTGGATTATTTGTTTTTTGGGTGTTGAGTTTGATAAGTTCTTTATAGATTTTGGATACTAACCCTTTATCTGATATGTCATTTGAAAATATATTTTCCCATTCTGTCAGTTGCCTTTTAGTTTTGCTGATTGTGTTCTTCGCTGTGCAGAAGCTTTTTATTTTGATGAGATCCTAATAGTTCATTTTTGCCTTTGTTTCCCTTGCCTCCAAAGACGTGTTGAGTAAGAAGTTGCTGAGGTCAAGGTCAAGGAGGTTTTTGCCTGCTTTCTCCTTAAGGAAGGATTTTGATGGCTTCCTGTCTTACTTTTCGGTCTTTCACCCATTTTGAGTTTGTTTTTGTGTATGGTGTAAGAAAGTGATCCAGGTTAATTTTCCTGCATGTCGCTGTCCAGTTTTCTCAGCACTATTTGTTGAAGAGACTGTCTTTATTCCGTTGGATATTCTTTCCTGCTTTGTCAAAGATTAGTTGGTCATATGTTTGTAGGTCCATTTCTGGGTTCTGTATTCTGTTCCATTGGTCTGAGTATCTGTTTTTGTGCCATGTTTTGTATGTTTTTATTTTTTATTTATTTATTTTTGGTTGTCTCTTACCCATTTATCACTTTTTCCTACCTTCTTTATGCCTTTGTTCACAATTCCAACTCCATCCCAAAATATCTTTTAAAGCTATTATGACAGTCTGATGTATTACATACTATCTATTTTAAAGGTCTACATTTGTATGTGGCATTCATAAACTAACATTTTTCCACAGTAAATAGAAGTATCCCTATGTTACATACACAAGTGACTTTCCCTATCTTTAGTTCATACATTTGTAGTTAATATCACTGTTTAAAATGAAACAAAGAATTAGCCAACATTTCTTTGTTCATTTTGCTGCTAAAACAAAAATGAAGGTGATTACATTTCTTATGTTTGTTCACAAATCCAATCATCTCTGTGATAAACAATAAAGAAGTTTGACAAACAACTTTCGAATGAGTGCTTTTCTATAGAAAAGCCAACCTGATATGATAGTTTAGCTAAGATTAGAATTTAGGAAACTAAGAAAGAGAGACACTAGATATTTAATGTGGATCATTTGATTCATTGTGCTTGTTTTTATTTTTTTTGATGTTGCTGTCACTATATTTCCAAATCACTTGCAATTTTTCTATGGTCTTCTAGTTGGTCCTCTTTCCTATGTTTGCTCTCTTTGTGTAGCAAACCCTTTCTTGCTTATGTTATCCCTCTAAGTATATGTATGTTTGAGTGTGCATTCTGAATTACAGATTAGCATTTCAGGAAAAACACTGACATATCAAGCAGTGATTCATCATATCCCACACTGAAAGCAATGAGGCTGCTTCAAAAATTGGCGTTTGGGCTGCTTTAATGCTGTGGGTCATTTCACAGCCCGACAAGTAAATCCTACAATAATCCATCTTGCCATGACAGGGAGATGCAGCATCTTATATTCTAATAATAATCCAAGGAAATACAACTTTACAACTCAGTGGAAGAGAAAGTGCAAAATTACTTCCCATTAACCTAAAGTATTAGTTTGCATTGTGTGTTGTAGCTACCAGTGAATAACAGATTTTTTCATAATTAATTTTTGAGCATTATTTTAATCAATATTTAAAAAATATTGAATTCTTTCTCTGGGTGAAGCACTCTGCTCTTTCACTGATGGGGGAGAAAACAAATAACAGAGTGTCTCAGAACTTGTTATTAAACTGTTCTCTTATCTTTCACATAACTATATATATATATTTTAAATTGACTGCATATTGGAAATGCTCAAAGTGCAAAACTTCTAAAGGGAACATAGTATTGTCTTTTCCTTTTTGGTGCTTATTGTCTTGTATAGAACATATATATTAAGACATGAATTAGGAGGTTTTCCTTAACTGGATCGAGGTGTTGTGAGAACAGAGTACAGAACAAATACCTCAATCCAAGAAACTTCAGTTCACTAATACAGTTTATTAAATAAAGCAAATTAATACACTGTATTGTTTATCTTTGTGGAATATTCTCACATGTGCTTAAAAACACTTAAAATTAACCATTTCCATGAATTTTTTTCAAGGATACAATACAAATATAATCTTTTGTCCAGCTCACTCCTGACATTATCACTAATGCACTCCTGACATTATCACTAATGCTATTGGCAAAAAATAAAAGTTTGCTTGATCTGCTCCACATGGTTGATTCCATATTTTTCTTTTGCTTTGCTTGTTTGTTTTGTGACAATAGGTGTCGGCATTAAATTTGCAGTTGGAAGTCTCTAAGATGAAAATATTAGGGTGTGCCTGGCTGGCTTAGTTGGAAGAGTATGTGATTCTTGATCTCAGAGTCATGAATTCAAGTTCCACATTGGGTGTAGAGATTACTTAAGACAAACAAATAAACAAACTTTAAGATGAAAATATTAGAAGGTGATTAAATTCATCTGTTCACCTTTGGCTGTCCTATCTTTATTTCTGTTATGACAAAATTGGACCACTTTATAGTATGTGTTGGTGATAGCCTTCCAGTGTGGTCTGACAAAGAAAAAGCTGTATCTTGTTGACCTAAGCTCAATTATTTAGTGTGTTATGAAAACCACATAGTATTTATGAATATTGTAAGCAAATTGGGTGGCTGGACATGTAGAAACATACATAATCATATCTCCTCTGCTCATGTTTGTGTTCCAGTGTCCAACTGGACTTCAAATAAGAAACACACCAAGAAAAGTTTCCCCTATTATTTTTGTGTTAATCTATTAGTTAATTTATACCCTTATAAATATGTCAGCATTCATAAAATCCATGTTTATGTCAACTTCTATTAAATAAATTATTTCTTCTTCCCACGCTGGGAATAGGTTACACAAAATAATCACAATTAATGTATTCTGTGAATTCGCACACTTGCATATAGTTAAGTAATGACCAAGTAACTTCATTCCACTTGGAAACTCTTATCCGTTAATGGTGATTGCCTTTGCTGCAAAGAACCAGGAAGCTAAATCTGTAAGCTCTGTAAGAAAGAGTGCCTGGATTAATCAGACATGACTGCCATGAATGAAGAAGACATAGTATCAGCATGCATGCCAAATGTTTGACATTTCTGTTCTAATTCTTTCAGGACTACTTCATTATGAAGACTGATTTACCAACAAAGGATTTAGGTTCTCATTTCCTCGGAATGAGACTAACAGAAATTATTCTCCATTCTTCTTGAAATAGATAGGTTTACTATATCTCACCTAGTCCTATTATTAATTTTCTAAAACATCTGTTTCTTTAAAAAAGAATCCCCACCACCCATGTAGTTCTTTTAATTCTCATTTCTATTGCAGTAATTTTAGGAAAAGAACAACGGGTTATAAAATAATTTTATGATAATTTTATTTAGTATGACTTCAAGGCATAAGGAAATGAATCTTTAGAACATTTCAGCACATGGTACAGTATTACTTCCTAACCTATTTATATGAAGAAAAGTATAATCTATACCACTAACCCTATATGATTGGTGTGAATATCAAATGAGACTATGGAAGTGAAAGCACTTTGGAAAGTATATAAATGCAAAGTACTTTATTATTTATCTAACCACTTTGACAGAGGTGAGATGAAGAAATGCTCATAGATGTTTCTGAAGCACTATTCGTTGGATGGGTGATAAACCAGTAGGTATCAGACTTGTCTTGCCAGGTTTTTATATGAGCACACACCCTGATTTTCATATAAATTTTCATAATCCAATAGTATAGGATTGTATTACATATTATTCTCTTTTGACCTTTATCTATTATAAGTGCAATGGAAGGTTTGATAAGATCCAAAGGAGATCCTGACATATTCTTAACACAGAGAGGAAAGTCATGTTATAACCACTACCTGTAAAGGAATATTCAACTCATCTTTGCTTTCCCATCATAGGCTGACAGCATGCCAAATAAAATAGTGTAGCAGTCTGCCTATAAATTGCACTCTCCCCAAATGTTGTGAACCCATTTATGCTTTCCCTGACTCTTCTAGAACCAACAAAAGAAAAACGGTAACAATAACAAAAGAAAAAAACACTGGCAAGGTGGCTTTAATTTTCCACAATTTCTTTTTTTTAATCTTTATTTATGTTTTACAGAGAGAGAGAGACTATGAACCAGGAAGGACAAGGAGAGGGAGACACAGAATCTGAGGCAGGCTCCAGGCTCTGAGCTGCCAGCACAGAGCCCAATGCGGGGCTCAAACCCATGAACCGTGAGATCATGACCTGAGCTGAAGTCGGAAGCCTAAGCAACTGAGCCACCCAGGGGCCCCTCTGCAATTTCTAAAAGGGCATAAAGCTCAGTGTCACTTCTGAATCTCATTGGTATTTCTCTAAAATTTAAGGTAAATTATTTAATGGCAATTGATGACACATAGGCTACTATGTGTGGGCATAAGAATGCTTTTAAGTGTACTGAGAAAAATGAGGCAAGAGACTCATAATCACAGGAGAGTATTGGGGGAGCATGATGGTATTGTTAGTGAAATATTGGGAGTGTACCATTCTCTTTCTTGTATTGAGTTATTCAAGGACATTCTTATGAACGAATACTTTTCTAATGTGTTTTTCCCTTAGAGTCAGCTTTAGGTTTCTCTCCATTAACCTGATATTATAAAGTTCTCCATGCAACTCAAGAGAAATAGAGTATTTTAGTGCAAAATAATAACCTGCACTAGATGTTTTTATCTAAAAGATGCTAAAGGAGAATACAAACATTCACTCAGAAGAGTTCAGGTCATAGGTTTTTAATCTGAGATCCACAGGGAGGCAAATGGGATTCCACCGACTTCCTGAAATTGTTAAGTGGAACTGTATATAAAAGTGTTTGAAGGGCGCCTGGGTGGCTCAGTCGGTTAAGCGGCCGCCATCAGCTCAGGTCATGATCTCGCGGTTTTTGGGTTCGAACCCCACATCGGGCTCTGTACTGACAGCTCAGAGCCTCGAGCCTGCTTCAGAATCTGCGTCTCCTTCTCTCTCTGCTCTTCCCCTGCTCCTGCTCCATCTTGCTGTCTCTCAAAAATAAATAAAACATTTTAAAAACTGTTTGAGTTTTCTCGCTGGGAAATGGAGTCTAGAACACTCATCAATTCTTCAAAAGGGTGAGCCAAAATAATAAAAAATCAGAACTACTAATTTATATCCATATTGTAAAATTTTCTTTCTTCCCTCATCTTTGCTTAAAAACAAACAACACTCCATTTTGCTTCCCTTCTAAGAGTTCGATTAGTATTCCTGAATGTGGGTTATATTAAAAGGTGAAATGTGGCACAGAAAGTGATAAATAGGGATGCCACTTGTCAGTGACATCATGGGAATGACACATGCTGAGGAAGCCCTCAATTTCCTCATAACTAGAAAGTTAGCTAGAAAACCCTTTGAGGTCCGTGGCAAGGCAAAGAGTCAATCGTTCTTTCAGGAAGGAGAATCCCCTGGACCTACTGAATGTGTTCAAAATAAAGCCAGCCTAAGAACACAGGGCAGTTCTTTTCTTCTTGCTTATAAACCTGAGGAACAAAAGTAAGACTATAGAAAGAGAGAGAGTAAGTTAGATCAACTAAATATTTCTGGGACATGTTTATTTGGGACATGCTCACTGAACACCTTCTGTGTTTAGTCATTATTTTATGCACTATACAGTAAGGTCCTTAGTCTCAGATGCTGCACCAATTTCCTAGTTTAGAAATGATAATGAAAAAAGGCCCTTTGAAAATATTATCACTTTAACATTCAATAAATATTTACAAAGTGCTACAAAAAATAGAGAAATGCAGTGAGTAATTAGCAGTGCAATTTTAGACACATAGCTTATTTATTTAGTAGTTACCTTATAACATTGCAAGATAACTATGAGATAGGACTCATGCAAAATTAGGACTATGACTGACTGATAAACTGAGTCTCAGTGAGGTATATTGAGCTAGAGTTTTAGCAAGATCAGTCTAACTTGAGAGTCAAAACCCTTAACCGATCACTGAAGTGTTGCTGTCTTGCTTACCTATTACTGATTTGATTTCCTCAGCTGAAAGTGGAAAAATATAATAAGGAAAGATGACCACACTTGAGTACCAAATACTGGAAAAGGAAAACCGTAAAAAGGAAAGATGACCACACTTGGGTATAAAATATTGCAAAAGGACCAGATGAGAGAAGTGGGGCTTAACAAAAATGTGTGAAAGAATAGTAATATGGAATTCACTGTAAGTGAAACCTGTCAAAAGTGTGATATGGCTGTGCAGGGAAAAAAAAAATAAAGAAAAAAAGAGAAAGGTACCATCAGAGATGAGCAGTATTCAGAATGAGGGTGATGGTGTTTAATTTTAATCTTTCCAAATTAGACCATCCCTGGGATAGCATCTGCTCTACTTCAGGCATCACTTACTAACACTAGCAAACAGATGGGAATTGGAAAGGTACCTAGGCAATAATAATATTTAGATTTAACATTTAGATTTTGTTCTGTAAAAAGAAAAGCAGTGCAGTAAGAGCATGGGTTCTGAAACCAGGCTGCTTGGGTTCAAATCCTGGCCTTTACACTTTGTGATGTTATTAAATAAGTCATTTAAACTTTCTGTGCCTTACTGCCTCCTCTATAAAATGGGGATAATAGAGTACCATCCTCAAGGATTTCTAGGAGGATTGAGTTCATATATCTAAAGGGTTTAGAACATTGTAAGTGCTTTAAGGATATGTTAACCAAAAAAGAGATATTTGAAGATAGACCATTTAGCACAAAGAAGAGAAGGTTGTGAGGGAATTTGCCTCCAGATGGCCAGAAAACAAAAGTGATATCAGTAAAGCTATTTAGAGATATAAGGAAAGCAATTAGTTTTGTGTCTGACTCCGCTTATATTTAGTTAACCTGTCACTCACCAGAGGTATTTAAGCACTTAGCATATCTCAGAGAGGACTGAAATATCAGGTGGAAAATGTGAAATAGACAGACTTGGGTGCCTAGGTGGCTCAGTTGGTTAAGCGTCTGACTTTAGCTTAGGTCATGATATCACGGTTCTTGAGTTCCATCTCCACATCTGGCTGTGTGCTGACAGCTCAGAGGCTGGAGCCTGCTTCGGATTCTGTGTCTCCCTCTCTCTCCGCCCTTCCCCTGCTTGTACACACCACATGTGCATGTGTGCACTCTCTGTCAAAAATAAATAAATAAATAAACAAATAATAAATAAATAAAAAGAAATAGACTTACATTATAATTATGTATTTGTTTTCATTAATACTGTTTGGAGAGTAAAATAAGAGACTTAAGCAATACTGAGGATTACAAAGGTAAAAATAATGTGAAAGTAACAATAAACCTCCTAGTTCATTCCATCCCATTCCCCAGAAATAATCAGTTTTATTTTCCTCTGGTGGTCACCATGAATAAGAAATACAAAGAAACTCTGGTTTCTGGTGATTTATCCATATTTCTCAATATATATTATTTCCCCACCGGGAAAGATAAGAGAGTTAATAAACCATCTTATTTCCTACCTCTTTTCCCTTAACCATACTGTTATGATTTTCAGTTATTGTTGTTTTTATTTGTAGTAGTTAATTCTGTTTTTAACTTGAAGTAATATACTTCCCCAGTGTTAGAGTTATTTCTTGCTTTGTGCCAGTTTACCAACATATAAAATAAGAAAATTACAAATTTCTCCACATCTTTTGCTTGTAATTATAATGAAGTCTTTCATGCTTTTTTTCTAAGTGGATTCTAAAATTGAAGTAAATTGGCAGTATTGAGAGTATTATTATTTTGTGACTATTGTTTAAAACAAAAAGTATTACAGTACCTGCAAAAATTGAAAAGAAATCATAAGTTACAAAACCTCTATGAAATGTTTGTTTCATCATAATTTCTCACACTGTAATTTAGTTTGTTTCATCTTGGGATCATGACTTTCCTGGGGTTTTCTGTTTTATCTTGATGTGTTTTTTGCTTTTAATAATGGTTTCTAGTTAACTTTCTTTTTTTTTTTTTTAATGTTTATTTACTCTTGAGACAGAGAGAGACAAAGCAGGGAGGGGCAGAGAGAGAGGAAGACACACAATCCGAAGCAGGATCCAGACTGAGCTGTCAGTACAGAGCTGGATGCGGGGCTCAAAGATACAAACCTTGAGATCATGACCTGAGCCAGTCAGACGCTCAACTGACTGAGCCACCCAGGTGCCCCTAGTTAACTTTCTTTTATCTTGTGGTCGAAGAAATAATTACTTAATTGTGTACATAATCTAGGATATTTATGTTTCCCTTATGTGATGAATCTCTCCTCTGTCTTCCTCTTTTAATTTGGATTAGTTGTTTTATAGGCCTACTGTAGAGCTGACAACCAGAAATATAAATATACACTTTGTAATGCGTGTCTTTTTAATTTTTCTTTTAATTAAGAAAACTTAATTATTTAATAATAATTAATAATTATTTAATTATTTTTCTGAGAGAGACAGTGGGAGCAGACAGAGTGCAAGCAGGGGAGGGGCAGAGGAAGAGGGAGACACAGAATCCTAAGTAGGCTCCATGCTCTGAGCTGTTAGACCAAAAGCTCTACGTGGGGCTCAAACCCATGAACCATGAGATCATGACCTGAGCCAAAGTTGGATGGTTAGCTGAGTGAGACACCCATGTGCCCCTGTAATGCATGTCTTTTTATTCCCTTATTCTTTGTCTCACTGGAGACTCAACTATTACTTTTAAAAAGCTAACCTTTCTGAATCATTGAATTCCTGATATATATGTGTCTTGCCATCAAATTAGGTTTCCAGTATGCCTAAGAACTGAATTCTAGGTTACTAATAATTTTTTTGAATTACACTTTTTTAATATATCTTTATAGGCATTCAATCCAGAAGATATATTTTCATTTGTTGGAAACTTAATTTTCTTCTTCCCAATATTCCAGATTTTTAGTGTGGACATTTCTTTTATTAAATCACTTTGCCTTATCTTCAGTTGACCTTAGTTTTTTGATGTGAAGATTTTGGACTTTCTTACCCACAGATAAACTTTTAAATTTTATGTGAACCTTCATAAGTGAATTTGGCCTACCTTTTCTTGACTTCCTCTGTGCAGTTTTGCTTTAAAAGTATTACTAGACTTACAAAGTGAATGTGGGAGGAATTGTCTTTCCTTCCTTTCTCATTCTTTACAACAGTTATCAAATTTGTAGAATTTGGTAAATTTAGCTGTAAACAACCTGATGATTTTTGTGTCTGTGTGGGTGAAGGGGACATGCAGGAGATAGATTTTGATTGCCAATTAAATTTCTTGAAATGTTTCCTATCTCTTTAGGGAACAATTTTGTATGTTGTACGAATTTCCTTTTAATTTAATTTTTCAAATTTAAAAGCATCATTAGTGTACAGCAATCAATCACGACATTTGAAAACAAATACCATATGATTTCACTCATATGTCAAAATTTAAGAAACTAAACAGAGGAACATATGGGGGATAAGAACATATGGGGGATAAAGAGAGGCAAACAAGAAAAAGACTCTCAACTATAGAGAACAAACTGAGGGGTTACTGGAGGGGAGGTGGGCAGTGAGTTGGGTTATATGAGTGATGGGTATTAAGGAGGGCCCTTGTAGGGAGCACTGAGTGTTGTATGGAAGTGATGAATCACTAGGATCCATATATAAAACCATTACATTTTATGTTAACTAACTGGAATTTAAATAAAAACTTGAAAAAAAAAAGAAAATAATTGAACAACTACAGACATGTTACCTTTTAAAATTGTAATTATTTACCCTTTTACACTGTTGGTGGGAATGCAAACTGATGCAGCTGCTCTGCAAAACTGTGCAGATGTTCCTCTAAAAATGAACAATAGAACTCCCCTATGACCCAGCAATAGCACTGCTAGGAATTTACCCAAGGGATACAGGAGTGCTGATACATAGGGGCACATGTACCCCAATGTTCATAGCAGCACTTTCAACAATAGCCAAATCATGGAAGGAGCCTAAATGTCCATCAACTGACAAATGGATCAAGAAGATGTGGTTTATCTATATAATGGAATACTACATGGCAATGAGAAGGAAATCTGGCCATTTGTAGTAATGTGGATGGAACTCGAGGGTATTATGCTAAGTGAAATAAGTCAGGCAGAGAAACACAGATACCATATGTTTTCACTCATATGTGGAACCAGAGAAATTTAACAGAGGACTATAGGGAAGGGGAAGGGGAAAAAATAGTTAAGGAGAGGGAGGGAGGGAGGCAAAGCATAAGAGACTCTTAAAACCTGAAAACAATCTGAGGGTTGATGGGAGGTGGGGGAGAGGAGAAAATGGGTGATGGGCATGGTAGATGGCACTTGTTGGGATGAGCACTGGGTGTTATATGGAAACCAACTTGACAATAAATTATATTAAAAAAAGAATAAAAAATCAGTCTAGAAAAAAATAAAGCTGTATAAAATTTTGAAAAAATAAAATTGTAATTATTTTATTTATATTACATTATATTTATAATTTTATAATTTTATTATATTGTTTTAAAATATTTTATTGAGGCATAGCATACATACAGAAAACTGTAAAAGAAATAATATGATCTAGCTTAATGAACTTTTATCAAGTGAATTCACCTATGAAAATACCACCCAATCATGAAACAATATTTTTAGAACCACAAGCCATCCTTGGGCGTCTCTCTGTCGCTACCCATTTCTTCTTTCCATAGGACACCTTACTCTTAATTTATAACACCATTACATTTTTGTGATTTTTTTATGTGTGTATTTTTTAAATTTCTTAATCTTGGTCATTCTCGCTAGTAGTTTTTGAACTTTATAATTATTTTCTAAGAAAAAGTTTTTGTCTATATTAATATTTTTTAGTGTATGATTGTTTTCTATTTCATAAATTTGGATTCTTACCATCATTACATCTTTCCTTATACTTTACAAGGATTTATTTGCTGTTCTTTTTATAATTTACTGAGAAAGGAATTGATACAATTAATTTTCAGTCTTTCCTCCATAATATACACACTTAAGGTCATAAATATTCCTCTATGGAGGATTGTTTCTGTATCCTATAAGCTTTGATATATTGCATTTCCAATATGATTCAAAAACAAAATATTTTCCACTTTTATTTTTCTTTCTCTTTTAAAAAACTTTTTAAAATGTTTATTCAATTTTGGGAGACAGAGAGAGATAGATCATGAGCGGGGTAGGGGCAGAGAGAGAGAGAGAGAGGGAGACACAGAATCCCAAGCTCTGTCAGTACAGAGCTGAATGTAGGGCTCAAACTCACAAACCATGAGATCAAGACCTGAACCAAAGTTGGATGCTTAACTGACTGAGACACCCAGGCACCCCCATTTTTATCTTTTGTGATCCCTGTAGTTTTTTTTAGAAATGTATCCTTTTCAAGCATTTGGGGATCTTTTTCTTCTTTTCCTCTCTCCCTCTGCATTTTTGTTTAAAGTCCCTTTTCTCCTTAACTCCTTCTCTACCACATTCTTATGATAGTGATGATGATGATCATGTTATTGACTTATAATTTAATTCGTGTCCACACAGAGACAATACTGTAAATATTTTCAGTGTTTTTATATTTGTTGAGAATTATTTTATAAGCCAGCTGAAATCCAATTTTTAACATTTGTATTCACATCTAAAAATACACACTTTCCTATTACTGGATATTGTGTGGCCTCTGAGAGACTGTGTATTAATTTTGTTATTCATGTACTGTCACTTTTACTGAATTGTTTTCTCTCCCTGTGGGAAAGTTTCTTTCTTCTCCCAGTGGAACCAAGTAGTTATGCTATGAACTGCCTATGGAGAGGATCACATGGCAGGAAACAGCCTTCTAGCCAACAGCCAATAAGTCAGAGCCTTATATATAGCTCTAAGGAAATGTCATACAGCCGTATGAATTCTACCAACAACCTGAATGAGCAGATACTTTCCTGGCCAGAAGATAATGAAATAACATGGTAATGGTTAATTTTATGCATCAACTTAAACTAGGCTAAGAGATCCCAAGATAGCTGGTAAAACATCATTTCTGGATATGTCTATGAGCCTACTCTGGGAAGAGATTTGCTTTTGAATCAGTAGATTGAGTAAAGAAGGTCATCCTCATCAGTGCCGTGGGTATCATCTAATCTACTGAGAGATAGAATAGAGCAAAAATGTGGCGGAAAGGCAAATTTCCTCTCTTTGCTGTGGCTAGGGGATCCATCTTCTCTTGCCCGGGAACCTAGGCACTGTCCTTTGTCAGTCATTTAGACTATGATCAGGACTTAGACCAACAGCTCTCCAATGTTTGGGTCTATAGAGTTGGACCAAATTAGACCACTGGCTCTTACAGTTCTCCACCTGTGGATGGCAATATATTGTGGGACTTGTCAGCGTCCATAACACGTGAGCGAATTCCTATAATATATCTCCTCATATATTTATCTATATATCCTGTTGGTTTTATTTTTTAGGAGAATCCTGATTAAGAAAGACATTTTTATTTGAAAGAAAATTCCTATGAACCCCCAAACCCATATTCAGTGAAATAATATTTCCAGACAAACAAAAACTAAAGTTATTTTTCTTCATCAGTTTCATTGATGAGGTGAGAATGAAGTTCAGGCAACTTCTTGATAGCAGCCTGGTGGAGCCTAAACCAGAGAACTCAGCTGAGCCATTCCTGAACATTTGACCCATGAAAACTATGAGAAAAAGAAATGTGTATTGTTTTAAGCTGCTGTGTTTGTGGTAATTCATTACACAGTAATAAAAAGTAATACATATTCTATTACATGCAATGTGCTTCTTTATTCTAGTAATGCTTTTGACCTTAAGGTCAACTGGATTTATATTGGAATAGCTAAATCTGCTTGTTGCTGTTGTTCTTAGTATTTATTTGAATGGCATATCATTTTATATTCTTTTACTTACAACCACCTGTGCCTCATATTTAAAGAGTATCTTTTCTAAGAAAAATGTTTTTTTGTGATGTTTTGTTGTTACTGTTTTATCCAGTAAGACAATTTTATCTTTTATTTGGAGTATTTACTCTGCTGATACACACTCACTCTTCGATTTTAATCTTTCTAACCTATTTTATGTTCATATTTTCTCTTTCTTTTTCTCTTCCTTTCATATAAAATGTTTTTCTTTTTTTCCATTTTCCTCTATTCTCCTGTTACTTATACATTTCTACTCTTCTTTCATTGGCTTTCTAGATACTAAAACACTCATTCTTGAACCAGTATAGTATAATATAAATTAGTAGTCATTTCCAAGATATTTCCATTTATCATCCCACTGCCGTTTCTGGCATTGTTGTCATGTATTTTAATTCTACATATATTTTAAACCCCACTAGATGTTATTAGCATTTTGTAGAGTCAATTTTCATTTAGATACACCCATATAGTGTTGTCTTTTCCATCAGTATTTATTCCCTCCTGTTCCTGGTTTGCTGTGTGGAATAATTTCCTTTGTCTGAAATTCAGTCTTTCTTTCTTTCTTTCTTTCTTTCTTTCTTTCTTTCTTTCTTTCTTTCTTTTTCTTCCTTCTTTCTTTCCTTCTTCCTTTCTTCCTTCCTTCCTTCTTCCTTCCTTCCATTCTTCTCTTCCTTTTTTTCTCTTTCTTTTTCTTGTAGAATAAGATTGGTTAAAACAAGTTGTCACTGTTTTTGTTTGCCTAGAAATGTTATTTTAATGAATATGGATTTAGGGGTTTCTTTCAATGGCAGGTCTTTTTTTCAGTTAAAGATGCTACTTTATTGTCTTTTGGCTTCAATTTTTCATGTTGAAAAGTCAGCTCTTAGTTTTAGTGTTGTTTCTTAAGAAATCATGAATTATTTTTCTTTGTCTCTATTAAAAATGCTTATCTTAATTGTTAAGTAGTGTTAAATATTAGTATGATGTGCCTTATTGTTATTTACTTTCTGTTTATTCTGCTTGGGCTCCTGGCATCTTATGGATCTGGAAGGTGATATATTTCATCAGTTTTAGAAAATTACATCCATTGCTTTATTGTTACTTTTATCATTCTTTCCCCTCTGCCTCCTCTGAGACACAAATGACATGTATGTTAGATGTGCTTACTATATGCCATATGTCTCTCACACTGTTTTATGTGTCTTCCATCATTTTCCCTTTCCATGTCAGGTCTACACATTTTCTAGTGACTTCTATTTCAGTTCACTTATTACTTCTGCTATCTGTGGTAGACTCATTTATTTAGCCCTTAATTTCATTTTGTTTTCTTTGTTTTCATTGCTTTGGTTTCCACTTGGATCTTTTTATATAGTCTGATTGTCAGTGAATTCCTTTATTTTATCATCTATTTTCTTGAAGTAATGACAGTTATTTTATTAAAATCTGATTACTACAATGAGTATATCACTTGTATTTCTATTTGTGCTCACTCTTTTCCCTAACTATATTCATTCATTCATGCATGCCTTTGTGCATATATATACATTTACTTACTCAGTCTGCCTAGTGATTTTTCATGTCAGATATTGTGTATAAAAATTATAAAGGTTATTGATGATTTTTTTTCTTCCTTTAGAGAGGATTTATTCTATTATCTGGCAGGTAACAGATGGACAGATTATCTGAGTCCAATCAAGAACTGGGAAATTTCTAAACCATTTGCCATGTTTGCAAGTCATTTTTCTTTTTTTAAAATGTTTTTTATTATTATATTTGAGAGAGAGAAAGAAACAGTGTGTCAATGGGGGAGAGGCAGAGAGAGAACGAGACACAGAATCCCAAACAGACACTAGGCTCTGAGCTGTCAGCACAGAGCCTGACGCGGGGCTCGAACTCATGAACCGTGAGATCATGACCTGAGCCGAAGTTGGAAGCTCAACCATCTGAGCCACCCAGGCACTCCTGCAAGTCATATTTCTAATCTGTGGGTGTAACTCTCCAGACATTTTAAATGTGAACATGAGGTATTTACTAGGATCCTCCTCCTTGGTAGATGATGAATTTCAATTTTTCTGGGTGCAATTTTTCTGGCTGCCATAAAGTCCACTTTGGTTTTTAGTGACTTTAAGCCTGACTGCTTAACATTTTCCTTTGTATGGCTTAAAAATCAGTAAATGCATCAATAAGAAAATGTGGGCCAATACTTGGGCTAACCACTTTGTGTCCTCTTCTCTGTGAGACACCTCATATCTCAGAATTCTAATTTCTGTCTCCAAGCCCTAGAATATTTGACATTATAATTGCCTCTTGAGGCTATCTGTTTTCCTATTTCTCAGTCATGGCCAAAAAGATAAATGCTCCCAAAGGAAACAGCAGTGTACAGAAAGTTGGGCTCAACTCAATGAGTTCCCTTTGCTCCAGGTTCTGGCCTCTTAGGTCCTGGCAGCTTTAGCACCATTTCCATGCCTTCTGAAAGATTCATTTCTGAATTTTATAGCACTTTCTTCGTTGTTTCATTGGGAGAATTCATATGCCACAAGCTATACTATCATAGCTGGAAATAGAACTCACCTACAGAAATTTTTAGTTTCAAAAACTATTTCTAATTCTATGACTTCTTCAATTTCATGATAGTCTGCTCTTTTTAAGGGAGACAACGTGATCTTCAGCTTGCTGAAGATACTCATTAGAATCTTCTCTTCTGTTTGTTACATTGTACCTATTTGTTTTTATATTCATTGTCTTTGGATTCATTATCTTTCAATTTCATGCTTCAAATATTTATGAATTTTTTCATTCATCATTTATGTTTATTATTGTGGATAACTAGTGGAAGTTTGTTTTAAACACTTGTATGAGTCTATTTACCTAAAAGATGACTTTGCTGAAGGGAAAAGGTTGCTTTGGTCTCTGTGTAAATGGAAAGTCTGGTCCACTGGAAGGATTTTGTTTATGGTGGTTGACTATGGAGCGGAAAGATTAGCTTAGGGCTCTTATAATTGGGTAAGTCAGAACTACTTTCTCTCTAAGTGAAGTGCTTTAATATATTTCCCTCCTCGTTGGAGCTCCCATTATTTCTTCTCTGAATCTCATTGTAGATTTGGAGTTATTGTGGCTCACTTTTCTCTCAACAGTTCCATTCCACACACAGTGGGTCCTTCCCAGGTAAATAATTTACTGTGTTTGGAGAGCACTCTGTTTAGGTCACCAACTAGGAACAAATTTTGTAGGCAGAGGAAAGAATTATCTTCCCAGTTATGGAAGACATTCTATAGGACAACCTGCAGGTAATTCTCTAGGGAACCATTCTGAGAAGTTTCCATCAGTCCTCTGTTCATAGCTGCTCACTTTTATTTGGAGGCTTTTTGTGGATCCACCTGGCAGAATAATCTTTCAAGTATGTATTCTCCTTGTACTTTTTCCCATCCACATAAACCCATCTGGTTTTGTACTTCCAAATTACATCAGTGGGTTAAATTCAATTTGGTCTTACAATTTTCACTGTTTGCTTTATGGTTATTCCTGTTATTAAGGATTCATCATTAGTGGCATCTAGATCTAAATCGGGGGAAAATCAGGTACTACATTTTCAATTTTTGACTTTAAATAATATATTAAGTACTTAACAATAAATAAATTCATGACAATATGGATTTTATAATGTTATGTAAAGATATATATGAATACAATTAAAGTATCACCTAGACTAGTTCTTTGTGCCTAACTCTACTAAAAATTCATATATAAGGCCACAAATTCATATCATTAAGCTAGAGTTACAGTATTTTTACACTTTGGACTCTTGTGATTATATGTCATATCATATATATAAGTACAATCCATTTGCTATGATGGATGATTTCTTAATTTTACTTAAGGCATTAATAAAATTGTAGATGTCTTGCTTTTCAGTATCCCATCTACGTATACAAAGTTTATTATATTTACTTTGTACAAAATATATATTTAAATCCTTCTTTTATAGCATATTTATTTTTTCTGCTGACTGTTTATTCACTTCAGTTTTATTGCCAAGTTAATTAAATGAGTTACACATAATTGACTTGTTTTTCAATGAGAATTAGGAAACATTTAAGAAAAAGTTTGTAAAATAACAAAGTGCTTAAAAAAGCTACGATGCTCAGAGTATCCTATGGAAAGTAATACTACATTTAACAAAGATAGCTATAAAATGTGTAACAAAACTCCATCGTTATTTTAATTTGTACATATATTTAATGTATTACAAAAGCATATCAAATGTCTACAAAACGCATATCTTGCAAAGGAATATGGAACGACTGGGAAGTTTTCAAAAAAATAAAAAAAATGAAGGAAGATAGTCTTCCTTTCTCTCCGCCCCCCCTTTTTCTTTTCTCAGTTTTATTGAGATTTAATTGACATACCCCCCATCTTCCCTCCCTGTAGAAATACTGGACTAGATGCTAGAGAAGGAGGCTATGCAAGCTAAAGGGCAGTCAAGTCTATATACAACTTGAGTTATGTTGAGTTCATGTATTAGGTTTTCTGTAGGGATGAACAGAAGGCCCTATGGTGCCACGTGGCAGAGATATTTAACACGGTCCAGAAAGTCAGGGTAGGTTTCTCAGAGAAGGTAAAATTAAAGGAGGGAGCTTATACTACACAGGGCTATGAAGAAATGCACATAGAATTCCATAACTCACTTTGTCCTTCAGCTATTCTTGTATTTCTAGTCCTCTCACAGGACTTTCCTGATCATTCATTCATTCATTCATTATTATTTTAAATTTTAAATCACTGTTGGTTAGTAGCACAAGTGCCAGCTGGCTCTATTTCATGCTGATGCTATCTTACATTAACCAGGCCCTTCTTGTCCCTGAGGGTTCAATCTGTTAAGCAAAAACACTAATAGTGATATAGTATATAGGGTTTCTTATGGTTCCCTGATATATGCAATTATGGAGCTGATTAAGGAGATATAGAAGGCAAGGGCAGGCCACCCCAAGATGGGTCATTTTGACCCAAACCTTATTTTGAATTAAAAGTAATTAAAACTCACAGGATTCAGGAAAAGCGCTTTACCTCTCCCTCCACTGCCTGCCTGTACCAAGAAAAGAGTTATTAACAGATTCCTCTTTACCTGAGAAACTTATCTGCATGATGAGGCTACCTATGTTATCCAAACATCTCTCACTTTCCTGCTAATAGTCTTCCTCCCTTTTGTATCTTCACACCCTTACCCCTCTCCTTATAAGCATCAGTTTGCCTCATTGTCCTTGGAATTTCATGTGTGTGTAGATTCCCTGTATGCATAAAAGTAAATTTGATTTTCTCCTGTTAATCTTTATCATGTCAATTTAATTCTTAGTCCAGCTAGAAGGACCTGGAAAGGCAGAGGAATTCTTCCTCCCTGTTACAGGTCATGTGTACCTGCTATTCCTTGGTCTCCTGCCAAGATGGAAATGGGCAGAGAAAGTGGTCAGGAAGGAATAGTGGAAGAAAAGCAGCAGGGAGCAAGGACAGACTGGCACAGACTGGCACAGACCAATGAGGAAAGCTGGAGTCTGTGTCTCTCTCTCACCACTGTCAAAGCTTCCAACTCTAGTGCTGCAGGGGACTTGTGAGAGAGGCTGGTTTTCGGTATTATAAAGCTAAACACATTGGCTCAGGAGTTGGAGATGTTGGAGGAGAGGTGGTGGTAGGAAGAGCTGTAGGCTTGGCTGGTGCCCCAGGGGCTGTACTCAGTGGCTCAGGATTTGGAGAAGGAGGTCTGGCTGATGCTCAGGCATTGAGGGCAGGTCCCCTCCTGCCAAGTACAGGAGCCTCAGGTCAGGGAGGGCTTGTGTGAGCTGGGGGCGCGCTGCCGCCCTGCTCTGCTGGCCAGAGCAAAAAGGAATGTGGCTGATGTTCCTCTCCTGGCTTTGAAATCTTGTATAACTAGTCTGCTTGTGGCCAGAACTATGTAGGAAAAGGAATTCTGGGAAACATGACCCCAGTTTACTAACTTGGTGCCTGTTCCACCAGAGCCACTTAAAATCTTCCCTTCATCTTAATTTTTAAAAAATTTTTAGGAGGGAGGGCAAGATGGCGGAGAAGCAGGGAGTTCTGTAATCTGCACCTGCCCGCATGGATTGAACTGAGAAGGACTGAAGGGATAAAACTCAGATTTGCAAGTAGGGGAAAGAAGAAACAGACGCCAGAAAGAAGACAACCTCAAAGATGCCTGAGTGAGTGACTGTGATCTGGGAAATTAGGGGACGGGCAGGTCCCGGTGGTAAAGGGGAAAGGAGCCCCCGAGCCCAACACAGGGAGAGCGCGCTGTGCCCCGGAGAGACCAGGGGAAGAGAAAGACGGAAAATGCACATAGAACCATCTCTAAGGGAGGAAAATCTCGCCCTTCTCCCCATATATAACTGCTGGGCGTGGGGAGAGAAATCCGTCCCATCTGACTGGCGAATTCTTCCTTGGGCGCAGCGGCAGCGGCAGCCATTCCAACCCGCACCTCGAAAGGCGGCAGCACAGATAAAGGCGGTGGCGGCACAGATAAAGGAGGCCGGCGGTGCAAAAAGCGGTGGCGGCGGCGCCACGAAAGGCGCCTTGAAAAGTGGCAGCGGCAGCAGCGGCAGCGGCGCCACGAAAAGGGCAGCGCAAGCCAGGCCAGGAGGCCGGCCAAGAGCGGGAACGCATCCTATCTCCGGTGACAGTGTTGAACTGCATGGACTAGGATTTGGAAGTGAGGCGGAGCTTGGAGAATACAGTTTGGCTCGCCCGAAGCACAGGGAGATCAGACTCAGAAGAGCGGCTTGCGGGGCGTCTGGGTGGCTCAGTCGGTTAAGCGTCCGGCTTCGGCTCAGGTCATGATCTCTCAGTTCGTGGGTTCGAGCCCCGCGTCGGGCTCTGTGCTGACAGCTCAGAGCCTGGAGCCTGTCTTCGGATTCTGTGTCTCCCTCTCTCTCTGACCCTCCCCTGCTCGCGCTGTCTCTCTCTGTCCTTCAAAAATAAAAAATAAAAATAAAAAAAAAGAAAAGCTGCTTGCAACGCTTGGTTCGAGCAAAGTTTGAAGCGACGCCATTCTTCTCCCTGCAACCAACAAGGCGGGGCCTCAGGAAAAGCAGCCCCTGAGACCTGACATGACGCCAAACCATGCCCATCCGCACAGGGGAGTTGTCTTTTTTTTTTTTTTCCTTTTTTCTTTGCTTCTCCTTCGTTTCTGCTGCCATCCAGATATATATCCCTTAGCATATTCTTATCTCTCCTCTTGGCTGGTTATATGCTTTTAGACTGTCCATAGTCTTTTGCTGTCTCTGTCCCCACCTTATTTTTCTTTTTGTTTTTGTTTCTTTTTCTTCTCTCTTCTCTTCTTTCGTTTCTTTCCTTTCATTTCCTTTTCATTACTTCCTTTCACCTTTTGGCTTGCTTGTTTCTTTGATTTGTGGTTTGCATTCTTTTGTTCCCTGTATGCTAGTCTGTTTCCTTTTCAGGGCTACCTCAAGAAACAAGCCAAAGTACACGCGGTGGAGAGTCCCAAATATCACTGACCAGGGAAGTAAAATAATCAAAGGCACAACAAGAGAAACCGAGACACACCATTAAAAGAACACTTTCTGAAATGACAGGCCCTGTACAGTCAATGAGCCTCCTTTAATAGAGCAATACTAACAGGTGCACAGTGCATAACGAGCTTTTAAGACTGACAAGAGAAAGAAAGCTAGCCAAAATGATGAAACGAAAGAACTCTCCTCTAAAGAAACTCCAGGAAGAAGTCACAGCCACAGAACTGCTCAAAACAGACTTAAACAACATAACTGAACAAGAATTTAGAATAATTGTCATAAAAATAATTGCTGGAC
>CM053574.1:36342154-36410693 GCA_028646485.1 Cryptoprocta ferox | reverse complement strand
ACCTACAAAGGGAAACCTATCAGAGTGGTTACAGACCTTTCTAATGAAACTTGGCAGGCTTCTCTGGAAAACAGTGTTGAGATTCCTCAAAAAACCATCAATAGAACACCCTTATGACCCAGCAATAGCCCTGCTGGAGATTTACCCAAGGGATACACAAATTCTGGTGCATAGGGGTATATGTATCCCAACGTTCATAGCGGCACTTTCAACAATAGCCAAATCATGGTAAGAGCCTAATTGTCCATCCACTGATGAATGGATCAAGAAGATGTGGTTTATCTATACAACGGAATACTACATGGCCATGAGAAAGAATGAAATCTGGCCATTCGTAGCAAAGTGGATGGACCTCGAGGGTGTCATGCTAAGCGAAATAGGTCAGGCAGAGAAGGACAGATACCATATGTTTGCACTCATAGGTCTAACAGGAGAAACCCAACAGAGGACCATGGGGAGGGGAAGGAGGAAAAAGAGTTAGGGAGAGGGAGGGAGACAGAACACGAGAGACTCTTGAATACTGAAAACAAACTGAGGGCGGAAGGGGAAGGGGGAAAGGTAAAGGGGTGTGATGGTCATGGTGGAGGTCACTTGTGGGGAAGAGCACTAGGTGTTATATGGAAACCAACCTGACAATAAACTATAAAATTAAAAAAAAATTTTAACATTTTTAAATTTATTTTTGAGAGACAGAGAGAGACAGATCAAGAGCAGGTTAGGGGCAGAGAGAAAGAGAGAGAGGGGGACACAGAATTCGAAGCAGGCTCCGGGCTCTGAACAGTCAGCACAGAACCCGAATGGGACTTGAACTCATGAACCACGAGATCATGACCTGAACCAAAGTTGGACGCTTAACTGACTGAGACACCTGGTGCCCCATTTCCTTCATCTTAACTTAATCCTGACTCCAAATGCGCCCTCCTTTGCTGCTACATCAAAGATTTGTTGCTGTCTTATGTGTCAAAGTCCAATCTGATTCTTCTCATATTTGGTTGTATATCATCATGGATAAGGGAGAAACATAGGGTAAACCAGGATCTCAGTGCTGACTGCCTTTTCTGCCATATGACCATATCTCTTCTCCCTTTTGAGTTTTACTTGCTGTAAAATGTGGAGAACAATGGCCCACCCCTTGGCTGTCATGAGGACTACGTAGGATATTGCTGTCAAGTACTGAGAACATAGTATGAGACAAATATGAAGTGCCCTTTGCATGTTAGCTCTGTGGCCATATAGGGATATTCTTACAGCAGATAACCTTGTCTCCTACCTTATTAAATGGAGTTTCTTCAAAATTTCTCCAGCCACCTCATGGAATGAAAATCCTCTTTGTTTCTAACGGGAACTCTTCCTTTTGCTAAGTTTCAATTTGTTACCTTTGTTTGCTGATCTATTCTACAAATGTTGAGTTACTGCTCATTATAAAGCCAAGTAGGTAAATTACATTGCTGCATGGAATGAATTCCCTCTCATGGAGCTCAGAGATAACCAAGAAAACAGAATGGTTTCCTATTTTGATAAGTTCCATCATGGAAATAAATGATATTCTGTGATAAGTTTTGATTCTTGGGCAGACGGCTTTAGAGAGTATTGTCAGAAAAGATCATTTAGAGAAGAAATGAGACCTGAGGCAAGAGCATCATCCAGGCTGAGAACTGCATGTAAATATGTCTGGAGTCTCTCCTGACTTGGGGAAGTTCAGAGACATCAGTGAGGCTTCAGCTATGCGGGAAGGGACATGACACAAGCTTGCAGTGATGATGGAGCCAAACGATGTTTCGTAGGGATGGAAGGAAGACTCCTTGTATCAATTGTCATTGCTCTTAATGTTTTTTTCACTTTCTCTTTCCTTCGAAAATGTCACTTCTTCCTGTTACTATGGTAAAATCTTGCATTCCAATTAATTAATTAAATTCCTTGATTCTGCTGCCTCTTCAAACTACTACTCCAGTTCTCCCATTCCCCTCGAAGCAGTTTTTCCAAAGAAGTTTTGAGCTGTTACTTAATTGCACTTACTGTTTAATCCATGGGACCTGGGCACATTATCCTTATTAATCTACTGAAATAATTTTCTTGAGAGGACCCCCCCCCCAGTTGCTTTATCCAGTGGGAATGCCTTGGTGGCTTTACTTCTCCATTTCTTTAGCCTTTGTGCTCCATTGTGTGGTTTTCCTGTCACAGAAAATTCTAGTAATCTTAACTTTCTGGCACCATGGCTCTATCTCCTTCCCATCAACTTCTTGCTCCTATAGAAATTTGCAGAAGCTCTGTTTTTACTCATTTTTCCTACCCTTTTCCTATGTTCTTATTTATCTGTATCATCTGATCCTTTGGCTTCAACTATTATCTGTGCCCGAATAATCACAAATATGAACCTTTATAGTCGTGATAATTCTCTTTCATTGTTGTGTTTTTCTAAGAACTTAACTGGCTAGCTCCATTGGGATATCATTCAGACACTGCCAACTACCTACACCAAAAAGTAGATCATTATCTCTTCTTAAAGTATCTATCTGCGTTCTCTATTTTTCTTTATAGTGATTTACCATTTGAAGATATATGGCTATCTTTAAGTTCTTTCTTCTCCTTCTTCCCCATTCCTCACTGGCACCTTGTCAGCTTTTCTTTTAAGTTTTGAAGAAAACAGAGAGACAACCATCTCGCTTTGCTTTCCATAACTTTCTACCACTAAGTTCCCATACTTTCCCTTATTGTGCTCACCTTTTCTTCATTCACCTGGTACAACATCCCTGAAATTTGTAAATACAAAAAAAGCCCTTACCTCTTAATATGTAACAAAACCAATGATAAATGACAAAACAGAAACAAAATAAATCCTTCCCTTGAGCCTATATTCCTCTTTTGCATCCTGCGCTGTTTCTCAGCTTTTACTTAAAGCTGAACTTATAGAAATAGCTCTTTCTCTCTCTCTAAAAAAGTCTCCAATTCTTCACCTTCATTCATCCTTAATATTGTTAAAATCTAGTTTTTTCCCTAAATTCCATTGAAACTACTTTGTCAAAACTCGATGACCTTCACATGCTTGGTTATAAGGACTATTCTACTCTTACCTTGTTGACTCTCTTAGAGACACTCAACATGTTTGACTCTTTTTCTCATTGGAAACGTCTCTTATTTTTGTTCCTGGAGCACTCCTTTGTTTTCTTGATTTCCTACTATCACTTTAGTGGATGCTTTTTAGGATTTAGTAGTTATGATTACTATTATTTTTTAATGATCTGGAAGTTTAGAACTTAACCATGCAACAAGAAAAAAGAATATATTTTCATCAAAGATTAACATAAGATTTCTGAGCCTATGATCTATTCCCCTCCCCACCCCCCCTCCACAGCAGAGGTTTGAATGAAAAGTCTTTTCTGCATTGATACTCAGTCAAGGGAAAGTTGGAAATGTTCCACTTGGGACATTAGAGTATTCATAAACCTTGTGATAGAATGGAAGAGTTGTTCAATGTGGAGGAAGTACATGGAAAAGTCCTTGATGACTTCACATTATAAGCAAAGGTATGAATAAGAAGACATTCTTAACGTTCTCTAGACAGCGTACTGGAATTCAACAGTCAGCAGTATTGTGCCTATTTTTTTCCTTCGGGTATCTTCTCATCTTCTTTTATTAACTCATACATTGAAAATATTTCTGAGCTCCTTATATGATAAAAGCCTCAAAGAAAAATAGCTAATCTCTGTTTGATGTAAACTTGGCAGCAGTTCATTTTTCCATTTCCCTCTAATCCTTTCCAGCCTAGAAGTTATGTCAGCTCTCAGAAGCAGGTTTCTCTGTGACTTGCCACAATTATGTTGTCTCTCCATTGCTTTCTGGTTTTATTTTAATTTTTAACTTAATTTTTTAAATTAATGTTCAGTTTTAATGACACAAATTCACTTTGTTGCACTGGTTTGTGTTTCATTATGGCAGTATGTAATGAAAGGCACAATTGGGGTAGAATTTTTGCTGAAGTTCACATTTTGACAAATATCTGTCTGATTCCTTTGAATTTCACTTTTTCCATTTTTCTATCCCATTATAATTATTTGATTTATTACTTTAGGACAAAAGATAAATCATTTTTCCTGGCATACCTCTAAATCAAATCAAGTAAGAAAAAACTAGTTTAATATTTTATTTCAGACTTACTATCTCCATAACCTTTGGCTTACTCCTGTCAGGAGTAATATGTCAGTGATATCCTTTTGTACAGTGTTTATTCCCCATAATTTCCAATCTTTTTTGTGTGTGGATTGTGACAAAAGTGAATTTCACTGTGATTCAATCTTCCAGTTTGATTTTTGATTCATTCTCTTTAATTCACCTTTTATTATAGTATTCTCTTCTCCCTGAAGATAATTAAAAGTGGGACAAAAATAACAGCTCCTTTTCTTGACATTCAAGGCTTTCTAAAATTTAATGCCATCAGTGAATATGTATTGGTTTTCCTTCCCAGCATCCTTCTTTTTCTTCTAAGAGTAAAAAGAATGCTATTTGGGCAGTTAATTTTCTTCAACTTCCAGCTGATGGAATTTGCATTCTCAGGATTGATTCTGCTACTAGTTCCTGGGTACTTATGTGCTTCAGACCTGGCCCATCAGAGCCTGATATTCTGAGGTGTCAATGTTTATTCTGGGGATGAGTAAAAAGGCTAGTCAGAGCTTATCACAGTCAATTATAGGACTTTTGACAGAGAGATGACTCTCTTTGTTCTTGAACTTGGACTTGTGAATGTGTAAACCTGGTGTTCTTTTATTCATCTTGCCATCTTATTTTCATGACTGGAAAAAGTGTATCTGAGAATGCAAACAGACCACAGGCATGGACAGACATGAGATCTGGTTTCTTGATCAATTTAGTTTCTTGATCAATCCATGCCTATATATAGAAGTATTTGGATTTTATTTACACGAGCTAATAATTCTCGTGTAACACCCACCCTCTCTTTCTCTCATCTCTGTCTTATCTCTATTTCTATATCTATCTTTTTCTCTCTGTTTTAATGATGCCAATTTGTACTGAATTTCCCACCACTTGTTACTAAAAGGTATTAACCATCACATGTCTAAATATTCATATCTGAGCACTCTATTTTTGAAATGTTTTTTATGTTTTCTTCAGCATATCACTGATGCTCCTAACTGGGACATTTTACGTATATAAGCTTTTACTTTCATTTTGGATTATTTTGCTTCTGTACTATTTGTTTTGCTTTCTGAATTCTTATTCCCTCAACATAAGATCCAGATAGATTTGAGTTACTTGTATTGTACCATCTTGTGATACCCTTCTAAGATTGTTTTTAACTATCATTTATATATTGTGTTATTGGCCAGTGTTTCTAATTTGTACTGGTTGTAACACTATAGTAGATGCTGTTTAATGGCCATATCTTGTATTTTATTCTATCTCCCACTATGCCTAGGATTATGCCTTGACTTAGATGAACTCAGTGAGCATTTCCAGCTTACTAAAGAGTATGCATGGAATAGGTTCTTTTGTGGGAGATTTCAAGTGAGAAATTCTAACCTTAAATATTGTAGATATTTAGATTGTAGGTGCTAAGTTGTTGTACTATGTCCATTTTTAACAGTGGCTTAGTCACATTGGCCTTTCAAAGCCATTACCCTTTAAGGACTAAAGCTGTGTATCAGTCAACCACAATGGCCTAGCCAAACCAGTGCCTGCCTAATCTAGCCCTGTGCTGATGGCCACTGTCTTTGTTAATGATAGTCTTTACTCCTCTAACTTTTAACTCTGATGCTGTACTTCTAACATTGTTTCACAGATCCCGACTATCCACTGCCAACAGTTCCCTAATATTAGAGCATAAGTATCCATTCCAATGTAGAAATGTATTACATCTTCTGAAAGCCTTAAAGGGTTGATCATAATTAAACATATTTTTGTGTGCAAGGGCTGTTAAATTATTTAACTTGTTTATAATTTAAGATTGAATTATATTAAAACAAGTATGGCTATATTAAGAAGTAGATTATAAGTTTTACATGAATTTGCATTAAAAAATTTCAGCAAACGTTTTAAACCTAATTCTTCTCTCTCTCTGTCTTTTAACTCTGTGCCTCCTCCCTCTCATAAAAGAAAACATTCAATCAAACAAAAAAAAATGTACTAGGCATATATGTTCTACTTACTATCTCTAGCTGTTAGGCTTACTTTGGTGAAACAATTAAAAAGCAATATCCTAAAATGATACGCCTTGTATTTTCCTAAGACATTTCAGGAGTATCCATACATTTATTGAATTATATGCTTTAATTTATTAATATCTCTAGTCAGTTCAACGAAGTAATATTTTTCTTCGCTGTACCAGAATCTGTGTTGTGCTGAGGAGATTCTAATTTAAACAGTCTCAGGTTTCAATGAAATACCAATTACTTGTAGGAAGGAGGGAGTCAACTACAGTGAACTCATAGCTGTCCTGTATTTAACATTCATACTTTCATGAATACATGAGGTAGTAGAAAACCCATGCCAATGAAGGCTTCTACAGTCTCGTTAGGGTTGAGGTTTGGATTTTATGTGTGGCTGGTTATTGAGTCTAGCTGACCTCCCTCTGTTGATAGTTCACTCCTTCTATTATCTGTTGTAGTTTGTGAATAAAATGGGGTATTTTGGGACATTATTGAATGTGCTGATTTGAAAAAGTCTAAGAATGTATCTGTCACAGATGTCAGGGGTTTTCTCTCCAGAGATTTGATGAGTACTTGAAGAAGGTTTCTGACTTTTAGGGATTTATTATACAGTGTTAGAAAAGTGGAGATGCTTCTCTGCCTGTGGAGAAGGAGAAGAGCTCAAGTCCCTCCTATTCATCTCCTGCATTCTACTTATCTTTATCTAAATATCAAGAAGACTTCCGCAAGATTTCTGAGATTTATTTTTTAGTAACTTAGAGTAGGGGTTCTAGAATCATCCTGCTGCGTGTGGCTTGAGGAGCAGCCTAATCTGGTCCTCTCTTTACATTTGCAGAGGGGGGCTGGGTCTAGTCTAGGTATACACAAGTGTGCATATGAGTGTAGTCATTTGATGTAATGAACAAATAAAATGAATTTACTTTATATAAGAAAAACTTCACTGTAAGCTTTCCCGTGGTGGGGGTAAGGAATACATTTTGAGGAATTTTAAGGCTTTACTGGGAAGTCTAAAACAGGTTCTGTGCTTATAAATTGATTACCTGGCATGTTTTACAGGCAATGAAAGAGATAGTGAGGTTTATACATAAGACATGGTCACAACTCTCAAAGAACAAATGTGCATTGCTATTCACAATGCCATGCACCACATTATTTCTTTCACTGGGGAATTATTTGTATTTATCTTCCCCAGTGGGGGAAAGTTTTTCAGTATAAGCACTTAGAGGGACATGGGATTTGGAATGAAACTTAATTTTAAATCTCAACTCTTGCTCTTTAGCCAGTAGCCTCTGTGATCCTGTTTTCTCATCTGTAAAATGATGACAGTGATTATAACAGTATAAGAACTGAATTGGTAATATTAGGGGCACCTGGATGGCTCAGTTGGTTAAGTGTCCAACTGGCTCAGGTCATGATCTCGCGGTTGGTGAGTTCCAGCCCTCAGTTAGGCTCTGTGCTGACAGCTTAGAGCCTGGAGCCTACTTCAGATTCTGTGTCTCCTTCTCTCTCTGCCCGTTGCCAGCTTATACTCTGTCTCTGTCTCTCTCAAAAATAAACAAACGTTAAAAAAAAGAAAGAGTTGGTAATATTTAATGAAATGATGGAATTAAAAGGACCTATAAAGCACTTGGCACTCAGTAGGGAAAATGGACCAATCTCATTCTTTCCCTTTGATTGTCATGTTTAAAAACACCTAAACATGGGGTGACTGGGTGGCCCAGTGGGTTGAGCTTCGAACTCTTGATTTTGGTTTAGGTCGTGATCCCAGGGTGTTGGTATCAAGCCTGGGGTTGGGTCCACGCAGTGGGGAGCCTGCTTAATATTCTCTCATAAAAACAGGGAGGGGGACAAAACATAAGAGACTCTTAAATAAAGAGAACAAACTGAGGGTTTCTGGAGGGGTTTTGGGTACAGGGATGGGCTAAATGAGCAGGGACATTGAGGACACTTGTTGGGATGAGCATTGGGTATTATATGTAGGGGATGAATCACTGGATTCTACCTCTGAAACCGTTATTGCACTATATGCTAACTAACTTGGATGTAAATTAAAAAAAAAAAAGATTCTCTTTCTCCCCCCCATACTTGTGCATACTCTCTCTTTCTGAAAAAAAAAAGAAAGAAAGAGAACAAACAATTAAGCAACAGTTAAAATGCAATGGATCACATACACTTTTTTGATAGAGGTGAATGATATTTTTGCACTATTACCTAATTCATATACCACAGTGTAAATAAAGAACATTTTAACTCCAAATATTGTATTTATTTATGTTATTTATTTAATTATTTGAGCTTTGTGTCTGTATCTACTTATCTACTTTATCATTCTGCGCAATGGCGGCTCCTTGGCCCCTTCTTCACCATGCCCAGTGGATGCTGTCAGCTTCGGGTGTAATATCCTTTCTATTTTGACTGATACTAAATTGCTGAATATGATACCATTTTCAGATGAGAACTTAGTAACTTCAAAAACTGCACATTTATTTTGATTCTTCCTGCCAACTCCCATGGCGTATTCTTCATAGCTCTAGGACACGCTGCATGTTTTATTTCTTAAAAATAATAATTGTTTCTGAACCAGGAAATAATACAAATCCATGATAAAATAGGATGTGGAGAATATAAGAACATAAATATTTATGTAAATCAATGTTTACTGAAGGCCTACATGTAGGGGCAAAACAAAAAGGAAAACTTTGGAAACAGGTTAAGTACCCATTAATAGGAGAATTATTGAATAAATTGTGGTTCATTCATGCAGTGGGATGTGGAAAGTATCATCATGGCAGGGAGTTACTTCTTTTGTCCATCCTGTAGCCTCAAGGCTACAAGACTTCCCTGTGTTTAGTAAACACTAAAGAAATACTTCTTGCGATTATTAAATGTAATGAGTTAAATGTATATGTTTTGACCTGAAATATGTTAACAAAAAGTAAGAAATGTGAAGTGCATAAAAACAAGGCAGGGAGTCATTATATATTTCATAAATATTTGTACTTGTCTGTCTATATTAGGAGAGTGAAAGATATGGAAGTGTCCATAGTAGAATATTAAATTGTTCGGTGGGGGTGGAGTGGAAATGGAGATGGTAGAAAGGAGATACAGAAGAAAAAAAAAAAACTTTAGGAAGCTCAAGTTCTATGTTAAATAAAAATGAGGAATGTAAAGCTCTCTAATTTTTTCCATATATGTAAAAATTAAATATTCATATGGAAAAGGACAAAAGATAAAAAACAGCAACTACTGATTTTGTTTCGTAAATGTATTATAAGCAATATTTGTCTAGAATTTATTATTTAATTTACTTTTGTAATAATCTCATGCATTATTTATAGACAATAAAGTCTAAAGAATAAATAAAAATACATGGAATTTCACAATTCAGTTATAAACACTTCTAAGGTTTCTTCCTTCCTTCCAATTGTTTCTTTTCTTTCTCTCTCCTTCCTTCTCCATCTTGTTCCTTTTTTCTTTTATCCTTCCCTTCTCTCCCCTTCCCTCCCTCTTTTCTCCATCTGTTTTCCTGCCTACCTAGTAGAACTAGGCTCACACTGGGCATGAAATTTTGTGTTACTATGTTGGTATTATAGTGGAAAAACTTGTGTATAACTTTTAATGTCCTTTAAAACATGATTTTCTATTGACTGCTATGCTGTCTGTCATATGGAGTTCCCATAATCTCTTATCTTCTGTGGTTTGAGCATTTGATTTATACTACATTGTGTTGACTTTCTCTTGTTTTGTATATGACCAAGAATCTCTTCAAGGCAAGAGTTTGATTTATCATTTTGTCTTGTGCCTTCTGAATAGTAACTGTATACAGTTAGTGCTCAATATTCCTTTCTTTGAATACAGAAATAAATTGGCATGTTGTCCCATTCTGAAATGCTAACTATATCAAACATGCAGATCAATTATGGAATTCACAATTCACAATTGTGTTTACATATCTATCAACTGCAGTGCTTTTTTTTGGAAGAAAGGAATATTCCTTCAACTTTGATTAAAGCTATACATGTTTTCAGTAAAATATATAATGTTTGCATTTCTTCATTGATGGCTTAATTCATCCAATAATTCATCAGGAAATCCTGGTTTAACTTTTTTTAAATGTTTATTTCTTTTTGAGAGATAGAAAGAGCATGAGCAGGGGAGGGACAGAGAAAGAGGGAGACACAGAATCTGAAGCAGGCTGCAAGCTCTGAGCTATCATCACAAAGCCCAATGTGGGACTCGAACTCACAAACTGAGCTCACAAATCACAAGATCATGACCTGAGCTGAAGTTTGACGCTCAACCAACTGAGCCACCTAGGCACCCCCAGGAAAACCTGGTTTAAAGCAACAGTTGAATATTCTGTCATTTATAATCAACACACATAGTCGGTCAAGATAGCAAAATATATTTTAAAAAGCAAAATATAATTTCCTTTTCTATAGATTATAAATGCATTTCTGATTTATGAATTTATATATTTATGGTATCAACAGGAGCTCATGTCTGGTTTTTGTCTTATCTGTGTATGTGTAAGCGTGATGCATAATATTTATTTCATCATCTTTACTGAGTGGCAAATAGTTGCTATTATTTGCCAAGAACAGATGGTAAAGACTAAAGAAATATTTTCACATCATAACAAATGGGAGAACTTTCATTGTCAGAAAATCACCAAATGAGGAAAGAAATAGGTTACAATAACTGTTGAGCCATGCTTTTAAAGTTAAAGCACAGAGTTGAAAATAATTATTAAAAAATTCTCAAGAGAAATAAACTATTTACGCATAGAGTCCAGGATTTTGAGGCCTGAATTACGCAGAGTATTTATCTACACAATGCTTATTCTCTGGATATTGGCTCACTTTTCTACTTTGCCTGATAAAGATTTTATTCTCAGACTGACTACCTTGGAATTGGTACTGAGCATTCCAAAGAGATTGTTAAACCTCTATTTTTGTCGAAAGAGAATGAAATAATGGAAAGCTTATTCAAAAACAAAAGGGCTCATAGCAGAGAATGTATAAGATTTATTATGTAAGAATTCAGTGTCCTGAGGGCAATAAGAACTAGATACATACCCTCAGGGCAAGGCACTGGTAAATCTATATCCAGCTCTGTGACATTTAGCCACACGTGGGCAAAAAAGTTTTTAAGTTGTATTGCCAGTTTTTGCTAAAATTGCTAGGGAAATGAGTTAGTCAGTATTCAAGCTTCTCAGTTACTCAGAACTTTTGAATTATGTATTCATTTCAATTCTTTATTGTTTTATATTTTTTCTGTAGATTGGTGAATCATAATATCTAAATTTACAAGGCTGGTGTCACTGAAATGGAATAATGTGTATGTCCATACAAAAATTCAAAGCGTTATAAATATTTAGGCACCATTACTTCTAATCAATATGTGTACATTATAAACAAGTGTATAATTCAGATATTGTAGCCAGTCCATAGCCAATATCAGTAGTTATTTTAAATGCTGTATGGAAACTATGAACACTTCCAAAGAAAATACCCTTGCCATGAGATGCAGATCAGTGGTAAAGAACTAGTGTCTGGTTAAAGCCTATAGCAAGAAAAACAATGAGAAAATCTGTCTTCTGTGCAGTTGTTTAACATTCTGTTCCCAAGGTTAATAGAAAGATCCTCAAATGCATAATTTTACTTATCAATTTGTTGCTTTTACACTATACATCTGACTCGACATTATTTATTTAAGCTTTAAGTGTTTTATCCAATCTAAGAATAATTATTTAAATTCTAATTGATGCAGAAAGTAAATGGAGAAGCAGAAAAATTACTTGAGAATTTAAATGTCTCATTTCTGTGAACGTTGACCATGTTCAGATTTATCTGTCCAGCCTGTGTCAGTTTTGTGACTTCTCATTAAGTCTTCTAGTATGTTTCTTGACTCTAGGATCATATCAGTCTTCTCCAATTATTGACTCAAATGGGTCAGCTACAATTTTTAACTTTTAATCAATTATAAAATCAGAAGTTGTTGTGAAAGACAAAAATTAATGCATCCTATATTTACACTGAATTTTTTTTGTTTGGAAAAATATGAGAATCATTTAGAAACAATGGTCAGCTATTTGTGTGTACATGTAACTTTTCAAAATAAAACCTACTTATGATGAGCGCCTGGGTGGTTCAGTTGGTTGACTGTCCGACTTCAGTTCAGGTCATGATCTCACCGTTTGTGAGTTCGAGCCCTGCATCAGGTTCTGTGCTGAAAGCTCAGAGCCTGGAGCCTGCTTTGGATTCTGTGTCTCCTTCTCTCTCTCTGCCCCTCCCTTGCTTGTGCTCTGTCTCTTTCTCTCTCTATCAAAAATAAATATTAAAAAAAAACTACTTATGAAAGAAAATAAATATTTAAGAAACCAAATCATATAAACATATAGAATTTTATTTCCATATATTTAATTATGTATTATTTCTCTAAATACCGTATTATTTTCCATGTATTTTCTTTGGAAAATGGACTTAAAGTACACAACCATAAGATTAATTGTTGGAACTATCTGTCTTCAGTGAACACTAAGAGGAAAGCAGATAATACTGTGTTGATTTACAGGGCAACAGCTATCTTTGCAACCAGAAGGCTAGAGGTAAAAACTTAATCTTATCTTAAATAATAAAATTTCCTACATATTTGCAGAATAAATCAAAATAAAACATCTGAAAAGAACACCTAAGCTCCTAGCCACAATATCCATATTTTTGGCCAGAATTCCTGCTGTTGATAATGAGCTGGAGTTTTTCCACACCTGCCTAGCAGGTTATCAATTTTTCTTCACTGGTTTGAAATCTGCTTCAGATACAGGTGGGTACCAATGGAGGAAAGATGACCGCGTGTGAAGGGCCAGATTATGAATACTGGAAGGAGACATCAAACATCACCACAGAAACCATCAATTACATCTTTTATAGTCATGAATAAGGTAGATAGTGCCCACTTAGCAATGGGCATAACTTTGATTTTGTTTGTGTAATGACAGATTCCTGGGTATGTTGTATTTTGTAATTCTTTTCAGGACTAGAGAGCAAAGAAGAGGAAGCGAGATAAGTTCCTCCTTGTTTTTCCCATGGTAGTCTTAAATTCAATTTGACAGCTTTCCTGCCATTCCTCCTCGTAGGAAAAGGAAGAACTCAAGAAAGATCAAAAGAGAAAAGAAGAAAGGGATGTTCAAGTCAAATACCCTGAAGTAGATTTCACTTGTTCAGCATCCCAAGAGATTTTGAGAGATTTTTATGTCCCTCACTTACTTTTAGGTGGCTGGCAAAGCCAACACTCAGAATGAATTTAAAATGCTCACAAGCCTGGAAGTCAAGCTGTTGTGCAATGTGGGTAGGTATGGACACACACAGCTCGGTGCCATGGAGGTATACATATAAAACAGAATTTATTGTGAGAACTTAGAAGCAGGAAAACAGTACTCAAGTTCCCCTGAGATCTCATTATTTCACACAAAGATATGCTTAGGCTGGGTGTGGCTGAGCTGGATGCAACAAAGTAAGGGCTCCAACAAATGGATCCTACCTTATCATGCTCCTCATATTCAAAAGAAATTAGGACAGTAGGACACATTCTGTAGCAATGGGAGTTTCCTGGATAAAGGAGTGTGCTCATTAGTAAGGAGAAACCTCTGGAACTCTGGCTGGTACCTGTCTCATCTTCTGTTAATCTAGGTCAGGTATGCTGAGTCCCCTTTTTGCTTGCCCACCAAATGGGGAGACAGACGGATCTGTCTCTTCTCAGTGGCCCCACTCCTCGGCACATTATAGTGTGATGAAAAAAGCTTTAATTTGGAGCACATCTCAGTCAAAAGGCAGCTGTGAAAACAGCCTCCTCCTCAAAAGGATGCTGTCTGTAGTTTTGCACAAGTCCTCAGCAGCCCCAGCCAGCAATGGAAAGCTACCCTGCACAGTTTGGAAGACAGCTCTTGAAAACCCATTCTATATGTCACAGTGATGCATCACCTTATCTCAGGGATGGAGTTCTGCCAGGACAACCAGTTGCTGAGAGGCAAAGCTCATCATTTGGAGGGATATGTGAAGGCAAATTTAATTTTCTCCAGGAGAAAATGTCACCACCACCACTGGTAGGCACTGAGGATTCAAAGAGAAATTTGGCTACATCTTTGCATAAAGTTGCTTCTGGAAGAGAAAGGATTTATGACCAAGGAGCCAACACATTCCCCTAGGGGGTTTATTTCATTTATAAAGGAAAAGGGAAAGATATTTAAACAATAGCTTTGCTGGTTTTGTTGATTATTAGAAAACCTCCCCTGCCATTTTGGCTGTAATAAAAAAAAAAGTAAACTGAATTAAAAAACAACTTCTGATTTCTATGCCGGTGGCTGAGAGACAGGTGATTAACATCTTCCCAAACAAGATCAGCTAATGATGTTTCTTTCCCCAAACAAGGGAACAGTACTTGGTTTCTAGATACTAGATTTTGTTTCAGGTATCTTAATAAACATGCAGTTGCAGGTCGACACACACACGTGCTCACACACACACACACACACACAAACACACATACACAATTTTGCATAAGGTTAGAATTTTTTTTATGTTTATTTATTTATTTTGAGAGAGAGAGAGTGAGAGCAAATGGGAGAGGGGCAGAGAGAGAGGGAGATAGAGAACCCCAAGTAGACTCAACACTGTCAGTGTGAAGTCCAATGCAGGGCTCTAACTCAGGAACTATCAGATCATGACCTGAGCTGAAACCAAGAGTCAGACGCTTAGCCAACTGAGCCACCCAGGTACCCCAAAGGTTAGAATTCTTAAGTAAGTGTCTTTAAGTCAAGGATCACTTTACAAAATTTTATTTGGGAACATCAAAAACATGTTATTTTATGTAGGGTATGTTCTAGTATAACAGATGTTTTTGAACTAAAGAAGTTCAATAAAGCAAATGGTAAATAAATAGGAACATTGATTTCTTTAGTTATGATTTGATTAGACATTTACAATGTTATATAAAAGTGCTTTGAGTGTGTTCTTAATTTGATAAATCATCCTGTAAGCTCTGCTTTGATCAAGGAGACATTTTTCTTCATGTCAGTTCCTACAGTTATGCAGTCAGTGTGCATAGGTAAAATGTAGAAATATAAGCCCTATACTCTGCTCACTGTATTGTACAAGGATTAATACAATTTGCATTTGCTTAGCTGATAGTAGTTGCTATTATTACTGCTTCTTTTTCTGGAAATTTACTGTGTTGTTCATCAATTAAGTGTCCCCTTATTGTGTTTTTCTCATTTATCCCAGTTTGCTTGACCTGATTTTAATTCTTATATTCATCCTGTTCCCATTTCTCCCAGGTTTTTGCTGTTTTCCGTTTCAATGAGCACTGCCAAAAGGTTATGTTAAACAAGACAGACATGATAACAGTGTTTGTTATGGTAAGGAGACATCTTCATCCTTCCTTCATCATTATTTTAATATCTTCATTCAACATGTTTAATTTACCTACCCATATGCATTCCTCTTCACACCATAGTATCTCACCATATCAATATGAAAACACCATCAAATTCATGTACACTGTAACTTGGTATTCTTCTAATCTACCAATTTAATAACTCCCTATATGCACACAAAAACAAAACCAAACTAAAAACAATCCAACAAAGACAGGGAGGAACTTGATTGAAACAAGATATACAAAAACTAAATATTATTTAATGCAGAAATTTTAATTCAGTTCAACAAATATCCATTGCATTCCAGAAGGTGGGGACCCCCCACCACCACCACCAGCAAAAAAAAGAAGAAGAAGAAGGTGAACCCACCCAAGAGTCTAAATCCTTTTGAGCCTCTCTTTCTGGGCCTAGCTCCATAAGTCCTACTTTCTATGCAGTGTCTGGTACCAGTTTGGTTTTGGCCATGTTATTTCCTGTTTGTTTTCTGTGTACATCACTTCCTGTTGTGACCCTTGAGGCAGCCTCCACTGTAATTTCTTAGCATCTCTCCCCCCATCTTATATACTTAATGGCCTTAACAGACACGGGAAATAACCCATTTTGGAAGGATTGTACTACACAGTTGATGGTGGGGGGAGGCTATTTCTGAATTCCTACTTTGAAATCTTGCTGAGTGAGTTTTCAACAAGAAGATGATATTTTGTATCATTCAGACTGGTACAATCAAGCCATGATAATCATGGAAACACTTGGGAAACGGGAAATAGGTAAATTTAGCAATAGGCTCATTTATATTTTGTGCAGGTAGTAAGTGACCCTTTTGAAACAAGGCAAAATCAATCACTTCATTATTTCATTAGATTGTTCTACTTGTACCCCGTTGATCAGTTAAATTTTCTGCTGAGTCTCAAAGCATATTTAGAAAATCAAACTAGGATGCAAAGAATAGAAACCAAATAACACTTGCCTATTTTGTACATAGAGTGCTAATTGACCTTTTTCTTGTTACGTTCAAGATAATTAAGGAAGATAATTGTATCTTAAGAAAGTTACAGTGAACTAGAGAGATAAATATATTTTGTCTTGAGCAAGTGGAGTTATAGCATTTGTGAAAGGGCCCCCATGATGCTGGGAGTGGCAGGTAATTTTTACAAATACAGTGGCCCACATGGTATATTATATAGGTTGTGAGAAATTCAGATTTCTTACTCCGTGGGAGATCTTTTGTCATAAAAGCTAGGTGAGCATTCATGATCCCCACTAATTTATTTAAAAGTTCAGAATGGTGGCCTCTGTCATGCAATATTTCTGAGGAGCAAACTACACATTCTTCTGAATTGAGGCTGAGGCAGGTAAATCCTTTCAATTGTAAAGGAAAATGATAGATGTTTCCTTTAGGTGCTATTGTATTTACCTCATGCACCTCATAGGCTTGAGTTTTGAACACTGAGAATCTGCACAACACTTGGTTTCAGAATGCAGTGGACTGAATCACCCCAACAAGAAACTGTATTCGCATATTCCTTTGTGTCTAATCTTGAAACAGGCAAAATGACTCAAGTTGTTTTGGAGCTGTTGGGTAGAGGGCTTTTTTCTCCCTTCAGGCCTGGGATGATGCAGTAAATCTTCCTCCCTGGCTTTAGAGAAGTGCAATGTTCTGTCATCCTTCTATTCTTTCCAAAGAATGCTAATTTAGGAAGATCAGCACATTTTTAGTATACATCTTTTAAGTGAATGGAGATGATGAGCTCAAGAGTTTTATGAGTGTGAGGACTGGGTGGGATAGTCAGGCACATTGAAGAGAAAGAAGGTCAGAAAGAAAATGATGCTGGGGGATGTGAGGTCAGCAGAGAGACAAGCAAGGAGAACTTTGTAATTGAAAATTTCATTAAGGAGAAACAAGCAATGACAGCGTTCCTGAATTGTCCCCCTTCCTTTTTAGTACAATATTGCAAAAATCTTCAGACTAGGAAATATGACCCAGAAAGCTATAGATAAGAGAGAAATTCATTTTTTATAACTTTATGAATAATTTGGAAATCAAATTTGCAAAGTAAGTACACAATTTTGAAGAGGCATCCTTTGTTGTGTAGGGTACTAGATGTGAGACTTAGCTAAGTTGCCAAATCTCTCTGTGACTCATTTTCCTCATCTGAAAAAGGAGCTAATAATAGCCCCTCACATGATTGTTGATGTCCACTTAACACTAATCCCACAGTATGCATGCATTTTAAATATTTGTCATTATGGTTGATTTCTCTCATTTATGTAATAATATTAAAATGTTATAAATAAATGTTGAGAAAATACATAAAACAATAGTAGTTTAAAAATATTTCAGCTGACATTTGCTGAGTATCTAATATTTGCTAAGCATGATTACCTGCTGCAGATGCAAATAAAAATGAGTCATGGCCCCTGTCCTTAAAAAGGCAGGGCCTAGTAACATGCAATGTTAGTATTTGTTACTTTCTTCTTTTCTCCCTTTCTTACAGGTATTTTAGAATGGTAGTGAACATTCTGCACATGTATTTTTTTTCTTTACTAAAAAAAGGGTCAAAAATGATTAAAATGAAGCAGAAGTCTTAACTAGATTTTATATGGCAAAACATTTGAAAAAATGGTGTAAATAAATCAAACGTGTACATGTATTTCTTTTGCCAACATGAGGGGAAAAATCAATAGAAGAAAATGTATTTGCCAAAAAGATGCTTTTAAAAATCTCCCTGTTTTAGGGTTGGATCATGAAAACTATTTGATAAAGAAGATGGGATATTCAGTGACCCTTAAATGCATCTGGATTGTGAATTCATATATCAAAAAAGGGAAACCATCAGAAAGTCCATATAACTGGGTCACATAACTGCTAAGCATTGGCTGCTGATAAAGTCTGGAATAAATAGAAGTATATTTTTTGTAGTACCACACAGGATATTTATTCTCCTGGCTATTTTAAGCACACAGGGTTAGAATATCAATAACTTCTTATTTTGTAATTTGTCCATGTTCAAAGGAGGTTGGAATGAAATGGTCCATTCAGAATGCAAGAATCAGAAGTCTACTTGATGGTCTCACTTTAGGAAAATAATTTAAAGGGATGAGGTTTTAAACATCAAAGCTTCTATAAGAGGGAGATTGAAGACTATCAGCTCCCTCACTGTTCCTCTGCTTTTCTTGGTGGATGCATATACACTCACATGCTATCATTGATTTATCCATCTGGTGGAAACACCTTGCTGACTCCACTGCAGGCCTCTTTGTGACTGGAATGCTCAACAAGCACCTTGACAGTTTCCATGTTTCAGGATGTTATCATTCAAAGACCATTGGGAGGATGTTTAAAGTTTTCTTAAAATTGGCATGAATTTTCACTAGGACTACTGTCACACCAACCAAAAAAAAATATATATATCACAGATAGCACTAGCTTGCATAAAACGTTAACCCTTTTAACCTGTAGTTGTTCTGATAATGCTTATTCAGCATAGAAGCTTTGAGAAAATAGCATATTATCAGTTCTGCAGAATATTGGCATTACTCCCTGGAATATGAATTCTAAATTATCTCTGGAGTACAACTGAGCTTTTTAAAGCTAAAAGGGATCTGGAGAGAGCTCATAATCTTCATTTGGTCAAGTTGTGGATTATCTGATTTATGAAACACACTTCAGGTGTTATGAATTGTTCAGTATCATCACAGGGCACTCTGAGGTTGTGGATTTCTTGGAGGTTTGACTGATTAGCTCTACTTTTTCCTCCTTACAAGGGGAAGGTGACATAGTATAGTCTGCTCCAGATGGAACTTCTCTCTGGACAGTCCTCACTCACAGAAATCTTGCCAGAAATTGTGTAACCAAAGTCAAACCTTGTTCTTTTGTTTTTTTTTTTTAAGAGATTGAGTTTATGCTGCCATGTTTGTTGGAAAAAGTTGGGGCTGAGTGTCAAAGCAATTTCTATGGGAAAAAGAACAAGAATTAAACACAAATTAATTAGGGTTATGTATTCTGTGAACTCCTTCTATATCTTTCTATTAGAACATACCAAATCGTGTTTTAACTTCTGCTTAGGGATGTTACGTGAGCACATTTTTTTGTAATCTGAAAGTATTTTGTATGAAGTAGGCAATTAATGATGCTTGATACATTTATTTGTTATTCATTTTATTCTATCATTTGAACATGTTTGGTAGATACTTGCTATATTCTTACTGAAAATCTAGCAACAGGATATATAGCCATGAACTAATCTGACAATCTTCCTGTCTTCTTGAACCTTCCATTCAATGGAAGTGAGAAGGGAGTAGAGGAATACAGAATGACAAATAAGGAAAATAAATAAGATAAATTCAGGCAGTATAAGAGAAAGAAAATATGGAATAAATAAATGGGTGTGAAAAATAAATAAATATATAAATATGAATAAATAAATATGTATGAGTGAGTGATCTGAAAGTAGTCTCCTTGAGTGAGGTTAAAAACAAATGAAACAAAACAAAATGGAAGAAAAGGCTGAACTTAAGTTAGAGCTCATTTTCTTTTGGCTTATTTACTTTTTAAAAAAATTATTATTCTCATTCCTCTTCTTCTAGTTATTGTTTTAGATTACGTTAAGGTTAGGTATAGGGACAGTATGGTAAACACTAAATTGGGTTACCAAAGTGGTTACATAATGCTGATTTTGAGCTACTTAAAAATAGACCGTACTTTTGAGAGTTTCTTGGTTTAGGTGCTAATCTGCCTGGAGGCAGGGAGACAGGCAGGGTGACCTCAGAAGGACTCCACCAGCCAAGGCATCTCATTTCTGCACTCAGCATTTAAGTCAGTTGCAAACTTGAATGATCTAGTAGTACCAGGTTGCCAAGGAGCTAAAGGATTCACATACTAGGTAGAGGGAGTGAAATCCTCTGACATCAATTTGTGTGAAAAGGGGCACCTCTTTCTACATATCCTTCAAAATCAATTCATTTGGAGACTACTTCCCTTTTCTCCCCAATATACATTTCACTTAGAAGAAGATTCTACAGTGTAAAGCAATAATAACCCTGGAGATTAGTAGGAGAGGGTCGTCAAGGTGCCAGACTGTAAACTGCAGCTTTCTTGATCCATCACTGATAATAAAGTCCAAAAACAATGAAAATATGAAGGGGTGTTCTGTGGGCAAGGGCTACTGACCTTGTTTACAGTGAAGGCTACAGGGTTCTCCTCCTTTCAAGATCTTTAACTATTCATCATGATAACCTGCAACCAGGAAGATATGGCCAACTCAAATCATACTTTATAATCTCAGATGTTCCAGAAATTCATTTATCTATTTTTTAAGGTGAAAATCATTCTGAATCCATGGTTCCCTACCATTAGCTAGTGGGAAAAGTGATATTAAGTATTACTGGGATTGGCTTGCCCAGATCTGTGCAATATTCCTAGACACTCTTTCATGTCATGGCACTGGACACATCTATAGGACCCTTGGTCATCCATCTACAGTACTGATAATTGCCCACTGTACCATTGCACATAACTTTGATGCTTTGGTTCTCTGCTTGGGGAAAACATAATTATGGGACATAATAATTATGTTGGGGTTGCTTTGACACTCAACCCCATAATAAAATTAACATATATTAATTTTAATTTAATTTTTAATTATATTAAAAATCCTTTTGCGTGGTTGCCACGTTGTTTAGAAAAACCATAAAACCATTTCCTTTCAGTTTTCTCCGATTTCCTGAGATATAGATACTATGACCTAACAGGACCCATTTTCTTTGTTCTTGTTTACTTATTTCTTCAACCTCCAGTGTCTTTTTAGCCTTAGTAAGATCTCTTTATCTTTCTTCTTCCTGCCCTTGAAGGCACTCACTTGCATAATTATTTAAAAGTTTTTATAAGAGACAGGAAGAGGGATTTCAACTCTAAGTGGCTTCTGACTACCACTCTGTAAACATCTGTGACTAAGGACCTGCCTTCTAGCTTGTAATGAAGGAATAGAAAAAGAGAGGAAGAGCCAGTACAAGTTAACCTCTCAGTAAGTTATTCTTGCACAAAAACATTGTGTCAGAAAAGGAGAAGAAAGAAAGAACATTAAAAGGACTAGGAGAATATAATAACAGCATCTTACTTAATAGGTCACATTCCCCTTCTTGACTATTTTCAACTATATTACCTGTTCAAGTTGGAACTGCACACATCTTTCCTTTTCTTTTGTAGCCATGATTTAAAGAGTACTAGGACAGGAAGAACCTAATGCAGGTTTTTATTAAGGTAGATGAGCCAAAAATATCTATTTGCAGTGGAGTTAAAATCTTTTCTATGCTGAAAATTGGCATGTTTCCAGCCACTCTTCAGCTGCAGTGCAGTGGGCCATTTCCTCAATATGCTACACCCACATATTGGGAGAGGCCATGATGGATTGGCTGCCGAGGCAGAACAACCCATGGCTGGGTGTCCATCTGTTAGCAACAGAAGCAGCTGGGGAAGGCTTGATGATGGCCAGGACTCTAAGCTTAATGAGCTTTCCCCATACCTGAGAAAAGGACCTGCCACTTAAGGAGGTAAGTGCAAGGAGAGGTAAAGTGCCAACACCAAGGTCTGCATTGTAGTCATGTGGGCTTGGCCACAGAATTCTTCTGCCTGCATTTCTCAAAGGTTGTCAGTGTGATGTGGACCCACAGACACAAGAGGAAGAGGCCAACAGAAGAGGTACATTTTTGGTTGCTATGAGTTGACTGCCTTTTAGAAGGGAAAGAGGGTGGGGAGAAGAAAGAAGATAGGATGAAAATAAGGGATTACAAGCAGCCTACTGTTTACTGCTGACTCTGACTGAGGCTGAGATCCTACAAGAGGTGGTCAAGGTTGAATCAAGGTCAGAAAGGAATGTAGGGCTGAATGGAGTCTTGCTCTGAGGTGAAATTAATGTAGTCCAGACTCTCCAAGATCAAGACATCAACCTGACAGAGTTCTTAAGGCCCTACTGTGCTTTGTGAATAGTAGTCTAGCTGTTAAAAATGTAAGGACACTAGCTTTAAGATGCCCTAATAATTGTTCTTGGGCAGGAAAAGACTCTGAAGAGTATAATAGATTTCTCTAAAAATGGTTGAACCTATCTAGACCAGGGATTGACATACTTTTCTCTGTAAAAGTCTAGATATTAAGTATTTTAGGATTTTTAGGCCACATATACTAGTATACTGCTGCACCTCCTCTCTTGCCCTGGCCCCCACCACCAGTTGCATGTTTTGTGTTGTTTGTTTTGTTTACAACACTTTAAAAATGTGAAAACCATTCTTACTGTGAGGGCTTTAATAAAACAGGCCCTAGACATAGTTTTCCAGCCCCTAATCTAGAGCATTTCAAACCCAAACTGTATGAAGCTTTAAAAAACATGTGGTTAGGAGGATGCAGTGAGGAGTGAGAGTGGAAGGAAACCCAGAATATTCTGGAAGACCACACTTCAGAGGCATGTGGGGCACAACTGGTGTTATGCCAGCTCCTTTTAAATGCACAGAGCATTTTGGTTTTCATAGCCTCAAAGCCAGTACAGAGGCAATTGCCCCAAACTGAGGAGACAACCCTAAGCCCATTGATTAAAGGAAGGTTGGCTATTGCAACAGGCATGTGACATCTGGTTGGCCATAGGCCTCTTATTCACGGTGTGATCTAGTTAATTTCAATTCACACCTTTTCTTTTAAAATTCCCATAAGAGATTTTTGTGGTCATTTCATCAGCCACAGTAAACCTGAATCTGGGTGGACCCTAGTTCTGTACAAAAATGAGCATCCTGACAGAGACAGCACATAGGTTTATCCTCCTGGAATTAGCCCATTTTTTTCCTCTTTGTCACTCAAATCACATCTCTTCCCACTGCACTATTAAAGACCCAACAAAATTCCATATTTTCTTTTTCTTCTCTAGACAAGTCATTGAGTTTTTTCTGTAAGTTTGAAGATGACTCTCTTGGTATCTTTTCTTGTCTGTCATGGGCAAACAGCACCAGCTACATAATTTCTGGGCCCTGTACAAAATAAATATGTGAGACCCTTTGTTCAACTATTATCAAGAATTTCTGGACAGTGACATCAGAGCCTTAAACTTGGACCATTCCAAGCCTGGGGCCATTTGCCACTGCATAGGTATTATGTCTTTGAAGCTGGCCCTGGATGGAACTAATGAAACCTATCTGCTGTCATAAGATTTAAATGGAAAGATGGATGTGAAAATAGTAAAGCACAGTATGAAACAGCATTTTAGAAGCCTTTGGTAAGTCTCTTAATAAAGAATTTGTTGTTATAACCTCTTTCATAATTTTTTAAAAACCATTTTTACCTCTTTGTTTTGTAGATAAACTAAAAATCAGGAGACCAGCCTTTCATTTCTTCTACAGTAATCTCTGCTCTGGGCTGATGTCTAGTATGATGCTGTTTGTCATCTAACAGGTGTTCAATAAATGAGCCATCTAATATCTAAATGGTCAGATGAAAAAAATTATTCTCCTGTAATGTCTTTAGATTCAGGCAATATGGAAATGTGCTCAACTTTTATGTTTTTGATTATAAAAATTTTATAACCTTCTCTAGAATTAATATAAACACCTCTATTTATATTTGACTTATTTAATTTTTTACAGTAGTGTTAACACTAAACAGAAGTTCTTTTCAGCAGTCAGAAGGAATTATTGCAGTTCATTTACTGTGTTATTTAGATAAAACAAACTCAATGACTAATTGAATTACTAGCCATATTAAAGCTGGTATTCAGTGTGGCTTCCTGGGAAAATGACTCCTACCCAAACACCACAGGCCTGTTTGAGAGGTTGAGGAAGGAACTAAATAACCCATAGTAACTTCAGTTCATTTAAACCATTTATGTGCAAATAAGAATGTAGTTAGTGTCAGAGGTCTATGTTTGTCAAGAGAAAATTGCTTTTTCCCTTTTAATGTTTGTCAGCAGAATTGCTGAAACACCCAATAACCACTCAAAGTCTAATTTGCTATTAAATGCAAATGAGCTATAAGTATAGACTAGGAATTCCTTTTCAATAATCCTATTGGCTTTCCTGATTCTGTTAGTGCTTATTATTATTATTATTATTATTATTATTATATTGGTAGCCTTCAGGAATATTTCAAGTGAATATATTACAAACACAGGAATTTTAGTGCAGTGTAGACTCCCTGGAGGTGTAAAAGCAAGTGCTGGTAATCACACTCATATTGCTATTGCTTTCAGAAAATAAGGCAGGGGTATATAACAGAGAACCTCTGGATTTATACCCATTGAGAATGTTCAGGTTGTTAAATTAATAAGACCCTTTTTTGAGATTTTTTTAATACAACACGAGTATGCTATCCACATGTAAAGATTAATATCAATAACTTGGAGCGTGGAAGATTCCTTCCTTAACATAGATTAAAAAATAAATACAAAAATCCAAGGACCAAAACTTTTTATCATTTTGCTCCCTGGAATTCATGGGATATAAAGATAGTGAAAGTGCTTTTCCTTCCCAATATATTTATTAAGCATTTTAAAATTATAGAACTGTATGGTGCATTTTCATAATACCACAGAAGTAAAAGAGATGGTGCTTGTCTTCACAGAGTTTAAAATCTCACTGGAGTGACAAATCAGGCCAAATAAAAGCTAAATAACATTTTGAAATAGTGGCGAAATTTAAATGTCAAATAAGTGAGTCAGTCATATTTGTAAGAATTCTGAAGTGGATGTTTTCTAATTTACCTTGAGCTGTTAGGAAAGTGGCTATTTGCATCCAATGTTGGATACAAATTCATCTCTTTTCCACTAATGCTTTTTGTACTTCATTCTTAGATACTCATATATTACTTTCTGGACATATGAGTAATTTACTTAAAAAATTATTATGTGTCCATTACTCCAGTCTTCTCTGAATAATGTCTGTCTATATCATTACCATTCACGTTAGATATTGTTTGTAGGAAGTAAGAATAATACTTATTGAATTTCTTTTCTGTAAAATGTAGCCTAGAGACTTTTGAGATCCTGATAGTTTTTTTCCCCTTTCTTTTAAAAAGAGTCCCTTAATGTAGTGACCATGCAGAACTGTTAATCTAATTCCGCCTAACTCCCAAGCGACCTGCTTCAACGCTCAGCTTTAAAAACTGCTTAGGGGCTCCCGGGTGGCTCAGTCGGTTAAGCGTCCGACTTCGGCTCAGGTCATGATCTCGCGCGGTTGTGGGTTCGAGCCCCGCGTCCGGCTCTGTGCTAACAGCTCAGAGCCTGGAGCCTGTTTCAGATTCTGCGTCTCCCTCTCTCTCTGCCCCTCCCCTGCTCGCGCTTTGTCTCTCTCTGTCTCAAAAATAAATAGACTTTAAAATTAAAAAAATAAAAACTGTGCTTATTTTGTAATGATACATACATACACATGATATACATATACATACATATGATATATACATATACGTAACAATATGTACATATACACGGAATGTAATCAGAGGACATCTGGAAGGAACTCTTCATTTATTAGTATCAAAGGAGAAAACTAGAACAAGAGTGTGAGTTGGATGCCTTCAATTTCAGGGAAAGCACTGCGTGGCGGGGCTGGGAAGTACGGTGCCTTGAGAGCCGCGCTGAGCTCTCTTCTCGCGGGATTTTGGGCGGGAAGAAATTTCACAGCCTTCCAAGCTGCAGGTGGGCAGCAGTGCGTGATTGGCTGGGGTTGCCTGTCTGACCTTATTTAGAAAGCTCTCGAGGAACTGGGAACCTAGAGCGTGGAACCTGGAATTGGCTCGGCGTTTTGAGGACTGGCTGCCTGGCTACGCTGTGGTTCTGGTCAACCCGAGCATTTAAAGGGACCCAGAAGTTTGTCGGGCTGAGGAGGCAGTCAAGGGCGGCTCTATCTTGGGCCTAAGGGTTTATTTCACCTGTGCCCTCAAACTTTAATTAACGTGTTCCAAGTGCATTTGTGGAAGACGTACTGGCCGGGTCAGCGTAGATGATGTGGAACAGGACAAGTTCGCGCAGCCAAGTGGGTAACTTCACTGCTGCCCTCACAAGCCTATCCTGGAGACCAACATTTAAACAATTAACTGTAACACGGAGGTAAGTCCAGACGGTGATGAAGAATGCACTTTGGAGGATCAGGAGCAGGGCTGATTAATTCTTCATGGAGAGAGGTCAGGAAAATCATTACAGAGGAGGTAATATTTGAAATAGGTTTGGAAGTAGAAGTGGAATTTTGCCTAGCAAAGATTAATGGCATTTCAGTCAGAGCGAAACCTGTGGGCAAAGGCAAGGAGACTGAAACTACGTGATCTTTTTCTTGATTTTAAGTCTGAAAGTTTGCTTTATTGGTAATCTGAGCTTTCTGCTCCTACAAGAAAAAGTTTTAAGAAAAGGGTGGTGGGTACGGGGGTTGGGTCAGAGAGAATGTAAATGTGTGTGTCCTCTGTTCCTTCCTTCCAACCTGGAAGTCCCATCCAGGTTCCTGGTGGGATGTACTTTTACCTGTCTTTGAGCTGCCTTGACTGCCAGCGGGCTGGGCCAGGTGGCGACAAACTGGGCTAACCAGGTACTCGCTCCTGGAATCCCTCCCTTGAGCCTAAGTGACACAAGAAGGAGACAAGGATGAAATCATTGATCAAGCCAGTTCTGTCATCAAAAATACAATCTAATCGTTTCTGCTTCCTAAAAGGTCGGAGCATTCAGGCTTCTACTCTTTTGGAACCTAGTTTCACCTTTTCCTGACAAATTGTTTTTGTTTGCTGGGGTTAGCAAGAGTTGCTTTTTGTTGTTTGTAATTCTGATGGAGCAGGGAATGAGAGAACATCCTCAGACAAGTAAAAAAGGAGGTTGAGGCTGAGGTTATGGCTTAGAAGGAATGAGGTTATGGCTAACTCAGAGTTAAGGTGAAGATTTGAAGCAAAATCTTAGCCAACCAAGATGGTAGAAGCTGTTTGGTGGAGTTTTGTCTGTTTACTTCTCCATTTGTCTACTATAAAGCCCATTTGGTGGCTCATGGTTAGAGCTATGGAACTATATGTGATGCTCAGGAATGCATTAGGCACCTCTATTGAATAGGTCAGATGAAGACTTGATGAATGTTGACATAGTCTTCACGTTAAAAAATATCGTCTATAAATTTTGGTTCAGTTTAACGTAACTCACTGAAATGATTTCAAAATAAAGCTAGAGATTATGAATTAAGTGTGTAATTCCTCCTAAAAGTTTAGCGCTGACTGCCTTTCGTTTTCCTTCGACTCTTCCAGACAGACTAAATGAGTCTAAATATGACTTGCATCTTTGTTAATTTGTCTTAAATCAATTTTGATTGAGTCATTAGTTATTAATGTCACTGTAATTTTTTCCTTCTGTTGGAATTCCGGTTTGGAACAAAAATCTCTATTCAGCTTGTCTTAAATTGTTTATTTGGTTTTTGAATAAATGCATGTATACAAGGAGGGTGAACTTTTAAACAAGGACAAATAACACAAGCAAAGCTAGCTATTTGAAAATAACCTGCTAATTTGTATGTATTGCAAGTTTAGAGAATAATTTACCTTAGATTTTTACAGCTGTGGTTTTTTTCAACAAAATTCACTAAAAAGGGAACTGCAGGAAATAAATTCCCAGTGTAAAGGAAGTCTTTATAAAGGCAGTTCCTTTGCTGATTAAATATTTTTTTTAATACAGTTGTTTTTCACTTAAAGAGACTGAATTGTTTTGTCACATAGATTGAAGTAGATTTTGGGGGCATACTTTTATTTATTGCATGATGTGATGAATTAGCATTTTGTTGAATGCCTGCTCATTACGAAATGCTTTTGCAGATGTAAAAATGAACAAGACACCATCTTGTCCTCTGAAAGCATATCTTGTAGTTGGAAGGCAAATATAAATCAATTAATTTATCAAAAAATATCTTTTAATGTTTATTTTTGAGAGAGAGAGAGGGACAGAGTGCGAGAGGGAGGGGGAGCAGACAGAGAAGGAGACACAGAATCCAAAGCAGGCTCCAGGCTCTGAGCTGTCAGCACAGAGCCCGACATCGGGCTTGAACTTGCAAACCATGAGATCATGACCTGAGCTGAAGTTGGACACTTAACCAACAGAACCACCCAGGTGCCCCTCAATTAATATAACACATGAGAATGTGACATCTCATAAGACATCTGAGAGTACACAGTAGTGATTCAGAAAAGGCTAAAAAACATTGGATTGAGGTCTTTAGAAATGACTTCTTGAAAGGAATCACATTTGAAATGGTCCTTAGAAGAAAACATAGTGAAAGGAGAATAGGCAATCTAAAATGAGAGCCCAAAACAGGCTCTCTTTTGGTAATTACAGCCTGCCAGGTATGAGGTAAGATAGAGATTGAGGCATTTAATGGGTATTTCAGGCAAGCTTTATTTGCCATTTGCTCCAGCATTTGTAAGGGAATAGATTAGTGTCACAAAATTATCACTGTGATCACCTCCCTGTTATCTCCACCAGTTCTACCCCAAAGTCCATGCATATTGGATTTGGCATATAAGAAAGCAGATTTTTCCTAACCTTGTCACAGACCAAGCCCTAACAAAATTGAAATCAGAAAACGGAGGATAGTGTTCAGGGACAAAGAACATACAGTGCTTAGACGGAAACATAAAGAGTATTTTAAAAAATAATTAAAGGAAAGCTGTTTTTGTTTTTGTTTTTTAATTTTTTTAAATATTTATTTGTTATTGAGAGACAGAGACAGAGCATGAACAGGGGAGGGGCAGAGACAGGGGGAGGCAAGAATCCGAAGCAGGCTCCAGGCTCTGAGCCGTCAGCAAAGAGGCTGATGCGAGACTCGAACCCAAACCACGAGATCATGACCTGAGCCAAAGCTGGACGCTCAACTGACTGAGCCACCCAGGTGCCCCTGTTTTGTTTTGTTTTGTTTTTATTTGGACAAAGGCACTAGGAACCTGGAAAGCCAAATGCATTTGACATATCCCTGGATTTTGTGGGCAGATTCGTGTTAAGATTTGTGATTCAGGAACATTCATTTATCAACAAAATGTAGGTTGTATTGGAGGAGAACGATAATGGAGGTAGTTAATATTTGATGTATTTCCATTTAGACACTATCAAAACATTAAGCATCGAAGCTCAATAATAGACTTCATTTTGTATAGAATATTGTAGTTCATAATGAGTCTCTCCAGGCATTTCCTTATTTTGTTCTTATAATATTATAAGGAGGGAAAGATAGGTTGCTCTTTCTAAAATAAATACTGAGATTTGAAAATAAAAAGGATTGAACTAGTCACTGAACTAGTTAATGGTTGGGACAAATTGCTAAATTGCAAATCCAGCTGCATTTCTACTATTCTCTGCTTTTATGTCATGCAAAGATTAACATTTGTGGTTATATCCACGATGAATACAGTCTCCCCATATTCCACTGCCCTGAATAAAAATTATTTCTGTAGGTATTTAAAATTAAGGAATAGGTAACATGTGCACATTGTACACTGTTCAAAATACATAAAAAACATGCACAGTGAAATAATAGTTTCTTCTCTTCTCCCCAAGTCACTTGGTTCTCCGCAGTGTCAGTGCAAAGCCTGATGTGGGGCTCGAACTCATGAACTGTGAGGTCATGACCTCAGCCAAAATCATGAATCAGATGGTTAACCCACTGAGCCACCTAGGCATTCCTGTCTATAAACATATTTATGTGTCTTTTCCACACACACACAAAATATCTTGCTTGTTTTCACTTAACAACACTTGGGAGGGGGTTCCATAATATTCTATCCTTTCAAGTGACAGAATAGTTTGCCATTGTGTAGGTATAGCATGATGTGTATAACCAATCCCTTGTAACCACATTTAGGGTTTTGCTGGCCTTTTGCTAATATAATCAGTGATGAAATGAATGTTTTTCACTGCCATTTTTGTGCGTAACTGGTTCACCTGCAGGTGGAAATTATTTTTATTTTTATTATTTAAAAAAATTAATGGTTATTTTTGAGAGAGAAAGGGAGGGGGAGAGAATCCCAAGCAGGGATTCTCAAGCCCCCATGTAGGGCTTGAACTCATGAACCGTGAGATCATGACCTGAGCTGAAATCCAGAGTTGGATGCTTAACTGACTAAGCCACCCAGGTGCCCTGAAAATTATTTTTAAAATGAAAGTTCTACTATCCTTTTTAGTTAATGACTTTAGCTCAGTAAGTAAATAGCTCATTTTTATGCTGTGTTTTAGTAGTAATAAATATATGGCTGGTAGAACATTTTTAGCTCAAAATTGCTATTTTTCCTGTCTTCTGTATGAAACCAATAAGCTCTTATGTTCAACTTACAGTGTAGGACTAAGAGTGATCATCACATAGTTATCCGGGTCATCCTAGCCTTTTTCTTCAGTGGGTTGAAAGTGTATTACTTCATGCTTATCAAACTTAAGTATATCTAGAGATGTTAAAATACAGGCTGTGCGTCAGTAGATCTGGTATAGGTCCTGAGAGTCCATATTTCCACCAAGCTATAAGTGTAGACCAGACCACGGAGAACTGAGGAGAAAGGATCTGGGGTGAACTGAGGAAGGGCTGATAGAAAGGTTTAGTGGGACAATGGTCCAGAAACAAAAATCTGGGTTTTAACTTTCCTATTCATTTGAACTAGTTTTTCCAACTGGCCAATGAAGTCTCAATTTACCCATCTGTTAAACTGGTATAAAAATTTCATTGCTCCCAACATACATTAGAGAGTTGAATTGAGACTTAAATGTGAATACATGCACATTCAATTTGTGATATGCTGGAGATTTAAACAAATGTGCATAGATAATAATAGTGATTTTGTATGGTACCTTTCTTCTGGAAAGAGATTGAGTATAAGAAACTTCTAAATCTTAATCTGCTTTAATTAACATGAAAAAATGTAACAGCATACAAAAAAAAGTAAAGTTTGACCCTGTATGGATATGATCGCATAGAAAAAATAAACTACAGGAAAAGAATTACTATCAGCAGTTACCTGTGGGAGAAAGAATTACGGTTGCAGATTTTCCTCTTAATCTTTAAGATGGTTCTGCATAGTTTTATGGATTCCATAAATGAGTGTGTATGACTTTTATGGTAAAGAAAAACAATTAAAAGTGAAATAGACTCAAATTTTTGGTCATTCTCCTTTAGGATTTGGGATCCATTGTTTGGGATTATAGATTTGGGATGCATTATCACATCATCATTAGAAAAAGATAATAATAAGGTAATATTTATTGAATTCTAATTATTATTGAATTCCACTCTTAATGTTTTTACAGTGTTCACACACACACACACACACACACACACACACACATGTTCTTATCTAACTACTAGGAGTTAGAATTGTTTAAAATTAAGTACAGTAAAACCTTGGATTGAGGGTAACTTGTTCTATGAGTGTTCCACAAGATAAGAAAACATTTCTAATAAATTTTAACTTGATAAACGAGCAGTGTCTTGCAATATGAGTAGTATGTGATACCAAATGTCACATGAGTACAGCTGAGCCAGTGGTTTCTCTCTCTTTCTCTCTCTCTCTCGCTGTGGGATTGTGGGTGATTGTCTCCCATGCTCAGATGCTTGGTCTCAGGCCATGGTGTTTGACGGAAATAAGTTGATTTTTCAGAACATTGGAAGGTGTCCACAACTGGCACTAGTGTATTTTTTGTCACTCCCAAACACCTATGGACAGTCCTTTGCTTTTCCATATAAGAGTAAGCTTAGGAATGCTTTGCTTCATTCTAGATCAGGCTGCCTGCAGATATAGACCCTTTCCTCTGCTACCTTATTGGTGGTTACATTAAATACAGTATATGACAACAGCTTATTATTACTGTACTTTGGTCAACATTTGTGTAAGTGTATACAATGGCCCTTGTGCACAAAAAGATTCCATTGAGCCAATAGATAGCAGTGATTCTGTTAGTGAAAGTCATCCTACACTCCTCTTTCTTGTCTCTTTCACACCAACCATGAAGGTTTTCAAAGGTAAGTGCAGGTTAATTTGTTTATTTTTCTTTATATTTTGTATTTTCTTTATTATTTTGTATTATATTACAGTATTGTAATCATCTTTATATGAGTATTTTTGGGTTTTGGAATGAATCATCTGAGTTTCCATTATTTCCAATGGGAAAGTTCTCTTTGATATACAAGTGCTTTGGATTACAAAAATGTTTCCAGAACAAATTATGCTTGCAAACAAAGGTTATACTGTAGATTTTTACTTGTTTGATATCTTTAACCTCCACAAGAATGTGAACTTCTGGAGGTCTCAGGGACTTTATTTGCCTAACTAATAAGGTCTGGATTTGCTGGACTCAGGGTCCATGCTGGTGTTTGCTTTTCAAGGCTTCTAGTCAGTGCAGGACCCAGACTTACCTGTATGTATGAGTGTGCATTTGGTGCAGTCCTTGGGGGAGCTCAAATGTGCCATATTTCCAATGTGGGTCTATTCCTCAGGGTCACTAGGGTAGGTAATAGAGAGGAAGAACTTACTTAATCATCTCAACTGTAGTATCTCAATATTACAAGGGTATATATGGAGAAAGATGGTTGAAAGAAGAGTATACAGCATGAACGTTTGTAATACCTCCTTGCATTCATCTTGCCATGCTGGTGTCAGGAATTGATGTGCTCTGTATACTTCTCTGGATAAAAACAAGTCTTAAAAATTGTTTATTCTTTTTTTTAAGTTTATTTATTTTTTGAGACAGCGTGAGCAGGGGAGGGGCAGAGAGGGAGTGAGAGAGGATCTTAAGTAGGTTCTGCGCTGATAGCAGAGAGCGAGATGTGGGGCTCTGACTCCCAAACCATGAAATCTTGACCTGAGCTGAAGGCAGATGCTTAACTGACTGAACCACCCAGGCACCCCCCCACCAAATAACTTATTCTTAACATTTGAAATACCTTTAGACAGAGTCAGTAAATCCAGTTGCCTTTAAATTTAGAATGTTCTCCTCCTACCCTTTGATGTGTTCTGAAAACTATATAGCATGAAAATGTATAGCTGAATATAAAAATTCTACTTAGGTTGTTTGTGGAAAGAGTTGACAAAATTCCTTCTATGAGGAAGCTATTGTAATTGTGACTCTTGTGTTCAAGAAAACTAATTGCTCATTGGCTTTTCTGGGGCTACTGGGGTGCTGTAGTGTAGAAATAATTCCCTCCAAACCTGAGGTGTATAGACTCAGGATACTGCTGAAATTTTAATATAAAAAGAGCTTTGTGGAAATATTTAGATGGTGAATCTTATATTTATAGGTCTTGAAGTGAGTTGACCAGGCAAAGAATTTTTGTGCCTATATTTAAATCTCTGGTTTACGGTAGAATAGAGGAAGGAATCTTGAAGGTAAAAAAGTAGAGGGAAATTGATAGTTATAGGGCTATTTCCTTGAAAATCTGCAAGCTCTAAACAGAAGGCTTCAGGCAGTGGAAGGTGCCTTTGAATCCCTTTTGGTATGTTCTGCATTGGGAATCACTTTAAATTTCAGTCAAAAATGAGTTTTAACTAGAGTGTTTCATTTAATTAGCAGCATAAGGGAGATTAAGAGTGCTAACATATTAATTTAACAAGAAGAGATAGACCAGCTATCCAAAGCATACCAGACTGTGGAGTCCATATTTCAAAGCCAAATGATACATATTTTTAGTATTTATCACAATGTCAGAGTTTCTTTTGGCTTTTAAATTGCCTTAAGAATTATGGATAATTTTTGTCATGATGGGATGAATCTTCTGGACAGTTCTTAAAGCCTTCACAATCTACAAGACACAATAAAATTCTTAGGGTTTTTTTTTTTCCTGAAAATCCTCCATTAAATTCAATAGACCTTTCTCATACTCCTTAAACATCTAATAAGATGTTGGGGGTTGTAATTGGCTTGAAGATAAGTCATTTGTATTAACCCACTTCAATTTGCTGCTGGTACAGTTTCTCTTGAAGAGTATACAAATTAGAATGCAAGATAATCATCTCCTCCTAACCTATTCAGCAAAATAAAGTTTTAAACCTTAATGGAAGTTGTAGATAGGCTGTCTTTATAGCTTTTTTAAAAAGAAGGCTTTTAAAGAATATATTTACTGTATGTGTCAAACAGAGATAATAATCTTACCTCCTTATTACTGTTTTTATGACATTAAATGAAATAGAATAAGTATATCAGTTGGGATTGTCTTCAGCAGCAAGCAATTAGAAAACCAGATAAATTGTGGTTTAAACACATAAGTACTTACTTTTCTCATATAACAAGAAATCTAGCAGGCTGATTGCTGTAAGTATTCAATGGTGCCATCAGAGACCCTGCTCTTAGAGCTGTCTCCTTTCCCATCCTAAAGACTCTGCCTTTTGACTTCACATTCTAAACATTGATGCTTCACTTCCTGATGCTGTGTGTGTCTTTCAGAGAGAAATAATGGCAAAGAGTAAAGGAAAAAAACAGTGATGTCAGTCTGTCTTCTTCAAAAGTTTTGCTAGATGCTCCACCAGTTGATTTCCACTAATGTCTTACAGCAAGAAGTAGGCCACTTAGCCTTCTCTTGTTACAGTTTAGTTTTCTAGTCTCTAAATAGAGAAAATAAGGAGAAGGGGGTTGAAAGTAGCTTTCAGATATTAAATCAGCCTAGAGCCTGGCACAGTTTTCACTAATGTGTCAGATGCTTATTATGACAATCATGTTGATAACAATGATGTTTGTAACTCCCCTATATAATTGATACCAGCAGTGTCTTAATTCAGACCCCTTATCGGATAAAATATAATAGTGATTTTAAGTAAGAATGTTAGGTAAACAATAACAATATAATGTGTATTGAATGCTTACTGAGCAGTAGTCATTTTTCTAAGCATTTTATATGTATTAAATGAATAAATCTTCAGTATATAACATGATGATATAGGTAAGGTAATTCCAATATCTCTATTTTAGGGATCAGTGGGCTGAGGCTTCCAGAGGATATGACAGTGATAAGAGCTTGGATTTTATATTCAGGCCGTCTGAATCTCAAGTCCCTACTCTTAACCACTACACCAAATTGTGTTATTAAGATGATATCCTGATATCCTGTGACTCAAAAATTCTTAGAACTTTGGTGTATAATATAAGAAATAGTTATTCAAAACTTACCAATAGTGGAAAAACTGAGACCCTGAGAAGGAATAGAGGTAGACAAGGTCGCTGAGCTTTTTCAGTTAAAAATGGCTTGAACAAGGGGGCTCCTGGGTGGCTTAGTCAGTTAAGTGTCTGACTTCAGCTCAGGTTGTGATCCCATGTTTCATGAGATTGAGCCCCATTGTGGGGCTCTGCGCTGACAGAGTGGAGCTTCCTTGGGATTCTCTCTCCCTTTCTCTGTCTGTCCCTCTCCCGCTTGTGTGTGCACTTGTACTTTCTCTCTTTCTCTCTCTCAAAAATAAACATTTAAAAAAATGGGTTGAGCATGGAAGTGTGGGCCTTTACATATAGTTAGTTCTTTTCTCTATGGTACATGACATTCTCAGTTAAATCCCAGCTTAGCTGTGAATGGCCACACCCATTACTAGAATGATTAGTCATTGTCTTAAGTTTACTTACAACCTAAAAAAAACCCTATTTTTATCAAGTTGTTATTATGAGAGTATTTCATCAAGTACCTAATTAGAAGAATTAAGTCTTTGGATGAAAAACATAATGTCTGGCAACAGGTGATATGTGTATTCTAAGTTGTATCGTAACAAAAGGACGTAAAATCAGACTGCCTCAGTATTAGTGGTGTTAAGTTTGGTCATATGAATTACTTTGGGCCAAAAGATTTTTCCATTTCAAAGCTATATTTTTTCCTTTGTAATGAATAAGTACCCTGGAAGGAGTGGGAGATTTCTTTGTTACTGGACTAACAGCTGGTTTTGTAACAACCTTTCATCTAATAGTTTTAGCATCCGTTGGTTGTCCATTCCTTGATCATGATTCCTTGGGCATTGTAGAATGGTCATTTTCTAATTCTTTCTTTCCATCTACAGTTATTGACTGGAATTTCCTATTAAGAAGCACTTTTTCTCAATAACTTGGGGTAAAATACAGTTCCTCCTTAAAAAAAACAGGCTGATGGGGTACCTGGGTGGCTCAGTCCTTGGTGTCCAGCTTCGGCTCAGGTCATGATCTCACGGTTTTTGGGTTCTAACCCTGTGTCAGGCTGTGTGCTGACAGCTCAGGCCCTGGAGCCTGCTTTAGATTCTGTGTCTCCCTCTCTCTGCCCCTCCTCCGCGTGCTCGCTTGCTCTCTCTCTCTCAGTCTCTCTCTGTCTCTCAAAAATAAACATTAAAAAAATAAAAAAAACAGGCTGAATATTTATTTCCATTTGATTAGAGATCTTCAAAGGAAAAACATGATGTAATAATTACCTCCAATGAGAGTATTTTGTAGGCCTGTGAGATTTTATTGATTAAATGTGTTAGAATCAATTAAATTTCCAGGAAATACAAGAAAGAATGAACACACTAAAAGACAGACATGAGACAATTCCAGGTGCAGAATATTCTTAAAAATAACTATTTTAGTCTGTCTAGAAAGTCAACATAATAAAAATAAGCAACCAAATGTATACTTTCCATAGAAAAATAAAAACCAGAGGGACATAAAGAAATTTAATGCATGAGTTTGAGAGTTGTAATTCAAATGGGTAAATTTTGAATGTGAACTGTATGCTAGATATTAGGGGAAATGGTTGCTAATTATTTTTATGATGTAATAATGGTATTTTGGTCATGTACGAGAGCATCTTTAAGAGAGGCATCCTAAAGAACTTAAGGGTGAAGGATCCTGATACCTGCAGATTAGATAGAAATAATTCAATGGAAGAAAGGTTTGTAAACGCATAGTCAAACTATCTAGAAAAAGCAAATATGGCAAAATGTTAAATGTTGAATTTATTTGTAGAGTTTACTGGTCATCGTTATATTTTTAATGCAAACTTTCTCCATGAGAAAATTGATAAAATGTTTTAGGGGGAAATAAATGATGATGGTTCCTTTGGAAATGTAGAATACCATCTTATTCTTGAATTCTAGAGCAGTGTTTTCTGAAATATTTGTTCTACCTTAGAAGGATTGGCTCAATATTTAGGTGAGAGATCTGGGCATCCTTTCTTCACTTTAAATAGGGCAACTCAATTTTATTCTGATTTATATTTTGGGAGTCTGCTTAAAATTTTATTTGAACAAGGCTTCCTGTAACCTTGAAAAAAATTATAACATCCTAGAGAAGAAGTTTTACCATTAGTCACAAGTTCCTTCATGAAATTGTCCCAAAGTGCCCAGGGTTTTGCAAAATTTGGCTGATTACAAGTCTATTAATGGGGTTTGGAAGGGCCAGATGGGAAATATTTTGGTCTCTGTAGGTTGTATAGTTTTAGTCACAATTATCCAACTCTCTCTTTTTATGGGTGGAGCAGCACACAAAATATGTAAAAGATCTCTGTAGTTGTATTCTCATAAAACTTTATAAAAACATTTGGAAGGAAAAACATTAAACCTGCAAAAATAGTGTACAGACCCCTGTCAATCACATCAAATATATTTATCCTATTACAAAAATATAAGGAGGTGTTTTTTGATGTGATACAGTGATCCATCACCTCTCAGGACCTATGTATATTGTTAAAGAAAAAAAAAAAAAACAGAGTCTGACAGTAGTTAAAGCAGTAAAAACAGAGACACAGAATCCAAAGTAGGGTCCAGGCTCTGAGCTATCAGCACAGAGCCTGATGCTGGACTTGAACTCACAAACCGTGAGATCGTGACCTGAGCTGAAGTCGGATGCTTAACCATCTGAGCCACCCAGGCACTACAGTAAAAACAGATTTTAATCAGGAAGTATTGGAATAGGGGAAAAGAGACTTAGTATAGAACTCAGTTCAATTCTGAATCCAACATGGAAAATTGGGGATTTATAAACAAGAAGCAAGGTTGGGATCAGTGAATGGAAAATTACTAAATGGAGACATTATGGGTAAAGGGGGAATTCTGCCTGAACCATCCTGACAGGATTCTTGCTGAAGGCAGGTGAAGGTGATCAGACTTTACCTGGAGGGTGAGTGAAGGATAATGAGGAATTTTATCAGATACCAAGGTGGAGGATTCTGACTAAATTGACTTAGTTGGATCTTTGCTAAAACTGGGCTCTTGAGGACAAGCCTAAGGGCAGGTCCTAGTCAAGGAGAGTATTTGTCAGCCTTCTTTCTGTAGAAATTTCTCTCCCCTTCTCTTATTTCTTATTTTTAATTTCTCCCCTTAAACATCACATTCCCAGGAAAGATTCCTTAATTAGGTCAAATCCTGAACGGCAGTATTTTTTTCTTATTCCTAATAATTATATACTTATATGATTAGTTGATTAATTGTTACAGTTAATGATTAATAATCATCTTCTAGGATATAAGTCATTGATGGCAGGAACAATTTCTGTGTTATTTTGGTGTTACCTGTTAACTGTTTTTGTTTTTGCCTCTTTCTCACTGTTTTATCCCCAGTGTAGCAAGGTACCTGGTGCTTAGTAAGCACTGAAGTATTTGTTGAATGGATTAATCAGTTAATGTTCAGACTAAGTTCTATTATAACATCAATGTGAAGAATAAGACAAGTTTAAAAAATATGGTTAATGAACACATTCATTTATAAGCTGACTTATTTTTCTTTTCTAATCCATTGTCTTTTAAGTGCTAGTAAAACCAGAGCATTATAAATATGGTATAAAATCTATTATTTAGCATCTTACAGATTTAGCTTGATGTCTTTGAGAATGTTCTAATTTCTTACCATGTTTGAAAGTTGTTTAAAGCATAAGTAATGAAGTAGCCAGATGGATTTTCTTGACTGACATGTAACTTAAGTCATTTGGGTCCCCTTTTTTTGAGAACTTGGGCTTATTTATTGTGTCATTTCAGGGCACCTGAAATGGGGCTCAGTTGTTTAAGCATCCAACTTTGGCTCAGATCGTGATCTGATGGTTCGTGGGTTTGAGCCCCACTTTGGACTCTGCTGACAGCTCAGAGCCTGCTTCACATTCTGTGTCTCCCTCTCTTTCTGCCCTCCCCCCCCCCTCTCTCTGTGTCTCTCAAAAATGCATAAACATTAAAAAAAATTTATTGTGTCATTTCAGACAGAATCTAAATTCTATAAAGTGGTTTTTCAGGCACCCTAACATCTGGTCTCAATATTTAATCCTAATTATTAGCTATTTATTTTGTTATTCTACTACAAATCTTCTGCTTTTGTGAAAATGATTTATTTTGGATTTTGGATCTCATTTTTTGTTTTTTCTGACTGTGACTTTCTGTACTCTGAGATTTTTAGTGAGTTTATTACCTTAACCTTATACTTTCTACATTAACTGCTTCTTTTCCTGTAACTTTTTTTCCAAACAAAACATAAATTGCGTTTACATAATTATTTTATTTTCCCCACAATCTCCCATGTAGTATATGCTATATAGTGAACACTTAATAAAAATATTTTGGATGTTGAGATGCTTTGGGAGGGAGATCTAGATGACATTAATTGCTCCCATATATAATATATATATAATGTTCCTTACCAACATGAGCCACCCTATAATTAAACCATAATTCCATCAGAGTCTTTTCCATTCAGGTTAACTTACATAAATATTTATCTGCTGATTTTTATATGTTAAAAAATTATTTTTCATGTTTATTTATTTATTTTGAGACAGAAAACCTGCAAATGGGGGAGGGGCAGAAAGAGAGAGAGGGAGAGAGAGAATCCCAAGCAGGCTCTGGGCTGTCATTGCGGAGCCTAATGTGGGGCTCCATCTCATGGCATGAACCATGAGATCATGACCTGAGCTGAAATCTAGAGTCAATTGCTTACTGACTGAGCCACCAAGGTATCCCCTGATTTTTATATTTTTAATTAAAGTTAAGTAAGATTTCATGTTGGCACCTTGGAGGGCATAGACCATCTATAAAGGTAGCCTTTCACAGTTCATCTGCTTAAGATTTGGTGTTTACCAGATGAGGGTTGATTAAGATACTTCCTCAAAATAAAGTTTATATTTGTTTAGAAACAAGAAACCTATCAAAATAAAGGAAAAAGGTTAGCCTCATTAAACTGAGTTCAGTCCAAATGAACTAAATTTCATTTTCTACCACACTTATTCTTCTTTACTGAGCAGAAAAATGAAAATGTATTTTTTACTGTATCCTAATGGAGCATGAAGAAAGAAAGGAGACAAAACCCAGAGCAGTTTGTTTTCATATTCATCCACTGAGATGAGGTGATTTATCTCTGACTTAAGCTACTTTACTGATTGGGGATGGGTTGGGTGTGGGGCGGAGGATGTAGATAGATGCTATTGTTATTCTAAAATGATTTAAACTTTATTGAGTTCTGGTCAGAAGAACACTTTATTTTTGTTGACTCAGACTCTGTATCTAAAGAGAAATTAAAGCAGTAATTTGAGGTGGTTTTTCTGAATAATTCAAGATAAAGTACTGACTGAGAATAGTATAGTCTTGAGGTAATCGATAACTCTTTGATCCTTGCATTTGAAGAGAAACTTTAATAAGGTGTGTGTGTGTGTGTGTGTGTGTGGTGTGTTCATTAGCATAAATTTGTATGTTATTCTATGGCTTTTATTTTTACTTATCTCTTAAAATAGAGGTCATCGCACATTGCTTTAGAGAATGGTAAACAAAGGCTTGAAGTTGGAATTTAAAAGGTCCAATTTTAGGACACAGTGATTAAAATGGCCTAGTAAGAGTTTAGTCTATGAAGTGGGAGGTAGAGGGAGATAAACCTGGACAAATAAGATAAACTTGTTCAATCAGAGCTCTCTGACACCACCACATACAGAACACGGTCTAAAGTCAACGCACATTTGCCTCTGCACTTCACATCTCAAGCAACTAAACCCCCAAAACAGATTCTTGCCCCAAACTCCATATAATGTCATTCGTTTGTTATGCTAAATGAGACAGTCCTCAACCAGTCTATTTCACCCTTAAGTAAGCCATAAATATGGTTTTATAGTTTAGATTTTGAGTGGTGCTCTTGCTTGACCAAAGTTTCCCCATTTTATCAGTGCCTTCTCTCAATCCTCCTGTGTCCCATGAATTTCCATCTTAACCCCTTCCTTTTAATGACTGAAAGTCTCAAAAGATTGTTGCATAATTGATGCCTTTGTTTTCTTAGAGTCTATTTACTTCATATTTTATGTAATGGAGCTACCTAAGTCAATCTAAAAGTTTAATTCTTGATGCTTAGCGTTCAAAATCTTCAGAACCAACTTGGATCTACTTTTCACTAACTTTAAAACTAACTACATCCTTGAGTCAAGCTAAACTAGGCTTGTCTTTTCCATTTTAAGATTTCATGTGGATTAGCCTGTTTGTTTTCTACTAGCATTCTTTTCCTCTAGAATCCCCTCTGCCTAATTTCTACATAGTTAACTCTGGTCTATCTTATTTACTCCTACCTTTTTCTTGAGGTTGCCTCTGACTTCCCAGATCTAAATAACCCTTACTTTCTAAGAAGTGTAATGCTTTTATTAAATCACTGGTTCCCTAAGCTTGTAATTTAATGGAGAGATGCAGTTTGCCAAAAGAACCCTCTCACACACATGTAAAAATAAGGGAACCACATAGTGTTGATAATATTCTTTTAAAGCTCTTTTCTGATGAAACAATCACTGAATATCCTCATGGCTTTAGAACTACATGTCATCAACAAAATTATAATGGAAAACAGAAAATACAGTTTGCAATATAAAAAAAATCTTAAGTGTTGTTCTTACTATTGTCATTCTGCTGCAGACCAGTGAGAACTTCATCCTGGACTAGCTCTGATCTGGTTGCCTGCTTGCTTGCTTGCTTGCTTTGTCTCTCTCTCTGTCTCTCTGTTTGTCTCTGTCTCTCTCCCTTCTGCTTTCTCTCCTTCCTTCCTTCCTTCCTTCCTTCCCTTTTCTTTCTTTCTTTCGTTTTCTTTCTTTCTTTCCTTTCTTTCTTTCTTCCTTTCTTTCTTTCTTTCTTTCTTTCTTTCTTTCTTTCTTTCTTTCTTTCTTTTCTTCCTTCCTTCCTTCCTTCCTTCCTTCCTTCCTTCCTTCCTTCCTTCTTCTCCCTCCCCTCCCCTCTCCTCCCCGCCCCTCCTCTCTCCTCCCCTCTCCTCTCCTCTCCTTTTTCCCCTAAGAGTAAAGCCTGTTTTTGGTTTTACTGAAGGTTCAGATTGCACATGACAGTTCATTAACTGGCTTTACAAGTAATGGTATTTTCTTTTAGGTTTTTGTATTGTTAATGATTTTATCTTCCCAGAGGGGTTTACTCTCCTTATTTTCATTGTATATCAGTGGAAGCCACTAACAATGATTTGTGCTTCTTTATACTCTTCCATGTCATCTTGGAACCTTGAATGAGGAAGGAGCTCAGCTAATGTGGGTTGAAGCTAGGGTGCTAATAATGACTGTAAGAGAATGACATTTGACTTTTTGGGTCAAAAATCTGAAATATATTGTATATACTGCCTGAGAAATAAGATAAACTTGTTCAGTCAGTCAGAGCTCTCTGACACCAACACATACAAAACACTGTCTAAAGTCAACACACTCCTGCTATATGCTGCCTGAGAAAATAAATTCCCATTTTACTTATCTTTAATAATGGGAATAACAATTGTTCACAAAATTTTGTATCAAAGAAATGAAATAATATATGAAAGCTCTTTTATGCTATAATTTGACATTCAAAGTACTACATATATAATAAGTTGAATGAAATAAAGCAAATATTAAGGAACTATGTTAATAAATCACACTAATGATTTTCTTTTTAATTTTTTTTATTTGGGCAATAACCTCATGCTTTTAAGTTTACAAAACAATTGTTTCAGAGGAAAATGGTGGTTTTTATTTTGTATCCATTCCATAACATGGTTTATTTTTGAAGGTGGCATGTTTTTAGCAGTTTTCAAGTAGGTAAGCTGGTATATTTTGTGTTGCCATAGTCTAGGAAGAAAACCTAAGTCCAGTGACCCAAAGGCAATAGGTATTGAGATAAGAATAAAATACCAGTGCTTCCTTTTATATTTGTTTATTAAAGTTGAAAAAAATTTTAATTCCATAAACCATTTTTTGGACATCATTAAAATTAAAACTGCTACTGAGTATAAAACTTAACGTAAATGGCCTTTGGATAATTCAAAACAGTGTAGATCTGCCTTTGTCAGACCCAAGCTGGGTTTTAAAAACATTGGTTGGGGGCACCTGGATGGCTCAGACAGTTAAGCATCTGACTCTTGATTTCGGCTCAGGTCATGATCTCATGGTTCATGGGAGATCTGCACTGATAGCATAGAGCCTCTTGGGATTCTGTCTCTTCCTCTCTCTGCCCCTCCCCTGTTCACTCACATGCTCTCTCCCTCTCAAAATAAATAAATAAAACCCCAAAATTAAAAACATTGGTTAGAAAATTGACTTTGCAACCATTTCTGTGTTTCCATTTGTTTTAATAGCTTATTTTTAAAATTTACTCTGAAATAATGTTTATTAATCCTTCACGCTGAAAATGTGGTAGTGGTGGTGGTGGTACTGGTGGTGGTGATGATTTTGGTATCTGCCTATATCCAGACTTTGTGATGAATAGATTTATTAGTTACAGTTTCTTGAGAAACAACCAATATGGTGTTTACACCACCAAACAATTAACCCCATTCTAACATTACTTGGACATAGTGTCTGATCTGACAGATTAAAGGCTCAGTCCCACATAACTGTCCCACCCACCCACAGTTCAGAAATCAATTGCAACTTTAGGTTGTTACCTGAGCTTCTAATTGACCAGCTTTAGATCAGGGATTCCAGTGACCTCCCTCCTTGGGTTCATTTAATTTGCTAGAGCAGTTTGCAGAACTCAGGGAAACATTTTACTTACTAGTTGTTGGTTTATTATAAAAGTATATAACTCAGGAGTACACATATAGAAAAGATGCATAGAGCAAGGAATGTGGGAAGTGGTGTAGTGCTTCCAAGCTATCTGAGTGTGCCCCTCTTCTCAAATTTGCATGAGTGTACCAGCCCAGAAACTCTCCAAATTTCCATTCTTTTGAGTTTTACTGGGGCTTCATTACATAAGCATGATTGAATAAATCATTAGCTTTTTGTGATTGCTTCAACACTCCAGTTCCTCTCCCTCCCAGGAGGTCAGGAAAGTGAGACTCAAAGTTCAAGCTCCCCACTCACATGGTTGGTTCCCACGGCAAGCAGCACACATTCTTAACTGTTTTCCAAAGTCACCTCAGTAACATAAACTCAAGTTTGTTGGACAGAAGTTTGCTAAGAATATCAAGACACTTTTATCACTCTTATCACTTAGGAAATTTTAAGGGTTTTAGGAGTTCTATTCCAGAAACTGGGATGAAGACAAAATATGTATTTCTTATAAATCACAGTATCCCAGTGGATATCCTATGTGTAGAGAGGCTTACAAAAAGGAATTGGGTCATGTGATTATGGAGGCTGGAAAGTCCAGAATCTATAGGGTGGGCCAATAGTCTGGAGACCATGAGTGCTAATGTTTTAGTTCCAGACTGAAAACTGTCAGGCTAGAGGCTCAGGAAGGTTGATGTTCCAATTTGAGTCTGTAACAGTCTGCTGTAGAACCAGGAAGAGCCATGTTGCAGATGAAGATTGAAACTTCATTTTATAGCAATTAGAAAGTTAAGTATCTTATTTAGTACAGAATGTAGCGTGGAATGTCAATAAGCCAAATATCAGACCAAGGAAGAAATAATGTAACATGTCAAGCAAAAGAAAATGTTTTTTTCAAGAGACACTACTGTTGTCTACCAAGTTTATTATTGCAATTGATCACATTTATGAAAATAACAGTTGTAACACAAGTAAGATGGTTACAGTATAATGTAAAAAATTCTCTCCATATACTATTTGACAACTTTATTTCCACCACAAACTGGTGTTATGGTGCACATAAGTTATCCTGCGGCAGGATACCACTAGTGGGTTATGTTACTATATGTTATTTGTTGTAAGAATAACAATAATGTTGCAGACTATTGAAATATCTATATCCAACTGGGAAAAAATGACTTCTGCTAGGCCAGCTATATTTTCCATGCTCATCTCGACCATTACTTCTCATTATTAGATTTTTGGGAAGATTATTCTTCAGCTGACAGGCTTTCAGAACTGTAATTTGGAGTAATGAAACTAGATAACAAACTCCTACATTCAAATGTAAGCACAGAGTCCGTTCTGTTCGTTTCACGTGGTAAAAATCCTCTTCAAATAAAAAGGATTCTTCTGGGCTTGAAATGTTTCTTTGTTCCTGATATGTTGGACACCTTAGGAGTAGTAGCTATTTAAGTTTTAAGATATAAATGTTATAAATGCTACTTGATAATGCTGAAGACCAGTACTGAGGTTTTGAGTTTTTATTACATTTACTTTTGTGTATTTATTTATTTAATTTTCATACCACCAGATGAACAAATAGAGGCTTAGAGACTTACCTATAATCATAGTGAGCAATGTATGAGCACAGTGTGTCTAAATTTAGAGATCCTTCATTGAATTCCTCCCTCCCTTCTTCCTTTCATTTTGGTATAATTGGCATGCAGCATTATATTTGTTTTAGGAATACAACATAATGATTTGATATTTGTATGTGGTTATATAATTTTTTTAATCTAGAGATGTGAACTTTTAGATTTATTCTCCATATGCAATACAGTATTATTAAATATAGTTGCCATGCTGTATATTACATCTTCATAGTGTATTTTATAACTGAGGTTATGCCTCTTGACTCTACAAATTTGGCATACCTTCTACCCTCTGCCTCTGGCAACCACTAGTCTGTTTATATCTATGACCTTGACCTTTTCTTTCTAAATTCCACCTATAAGTGAGATCACATGGTACTTATTTTTCTCTTTCTGAGTTATTTCAGTTACTATTATGTTATTGAAGATGGTAAGATTTCATCAGTTTATGGCTAGATAACGTTCCATTATGGATGTTTGTGTGTATATACATGTATACCACATTTCCTTATCCATTCGTTCATCAGTGTTTACTTAAATTGCTTCCATGTCTTTGCTATTGTTAATAATGCTGCAATGAACTAGAGGGTGCTGTTAGTTTTTTGTTTTGTTTTGTTTTGTTTTGTTCAGATAAATACTCAGAAGTGGAATTGCTGAATCATATGGTAATTCTATTTTTAATTTTTTGAGGATACTCCATACTGTTTTCTACAGTGGTCGCACCAATTTATTCTTCCACCAGCAGTGCACAAGTGTTCCCTTTTCTCCATATTCTCGCTAACACATGTTATTTCATATCTTTTTGATAATAGCCATTTTATAGGTGTGAGGTAATAGCTCACTGTGGTTTTGATTTGCATTTCCCTGATGAGGAGTGATGTTGACCATCTTTTCATGTACATGTTTGTTATCTGTATATCTTTGGAGAAATGTTTATACAGGCCTTCTGTCAATTTTGAGTTGGATTGTCTGTATTTTTGCTACTGACTTGTATGAGTTCTTTATATATTTTGAATTTTACTCCCTTATCATATATATGATTTTCAAATATTTTCTCCCATTGAGTAGGTTGCCTTTTAATTTTGTTGATAAATTAATTTTCTGTGAAGAAGCTTTTTAGTTTGATGTAGTTTCACATGCTTATTTTTGCTTTTGGTGTCAAATCCAAAAAATCATTGCTAAGATGAATGTCAAGGAGCTTAGCTTACTGCTCATGTTTTCTTCTAGAAATTTTATGGATTCAAGTCTTACTTTCAAGTCTTTAATCCATTTTGACTTAACTTTTTGAGTCATTTCCATTCTTTTTGTTTTGTCCAAATGAATGAGACTACCCTCTGCGTAGGTTTATTTATGAGAAGTTCCTATGCCCACCATTTTGTTTTACTCCTTGAAAGAGAGAACTTAAAGGTGGGTTAGCTGTAGGGAGCATTACGTTGAACCTGTACATTAGTAAGTATAAATTACTGGTTGTACATCTGGATGACTAGAGTAAGCCACCACGTGCGACCAAGACTTATTTCAGTGATGGCATTCCATATGGCTGTTTCATACCATTGTACATTCATATCCATAAAGTAACATGGTTATGGAAGCCAGTAAGGAACTGACCAAACCTATAGGACATGCATGTAAGAGCAGGTGTCTGTTAACATTTTATGTCAGTCATATGTCAGGCCAATTTTACATTTAGTTCTGATCTTCATCTGCCTCATCTTTATAGGAAAATATAATCCTGATGCCCCTTAACTCTTTACCATCTAGTCTGAGCCTCTTAATTTCTGTTTTCCATATTCAGCATACTTGTTTTCTGGATCAGCGTATGTAGCTTACAAAAACATATTGTTACATATAATTAAAGATAACTAATTATGTAAAACAATACTGTATGTGTAATGAAGCTAGGCATGTGTGACAGAAATCTGGAAGCTTAAAGTCTATAAAAGTGCCTTGAGAAAGATGTACCATTACCATTTGCATTTTTAAACTGTAGGTGTCATGTAGATTCTACTGATATTTTCAGTAGTTAGGAAAAAAAGCATGTAGAAATGAGGACACACAAAAATAAAATTGAAGCCAAAGAAGAAAAAAAACACATACTGGATAAGAGAAATTCTATTTCATTTTGATGAAGTGTTTTCGAAGTCCTAGGGAGACTTTTTCTTCTAACCTCCCATGTTATATTTATCTCCTGGATTTCTGAGGTAACTAGGAAGAAAAAGAAGATAAGAGGAAAGAACAGAGAGATATATTTTCTTTTCTCCTTGAAGTCTGTTTCTTGGGTACATATGAATGCAGCACAATGGCCAAAAGAATCATCACATTTTAAGGGCAAGTGGATTTTAAAAGAAAAGATAAATAGTTTCTTTCCCAAGCTCTATTTCCATCTCATCAATAGTAAAGTAGGTTTCTAAAAGGAGATTTTTTTTTTTAAGTAGGAACTTATTAAACCATTGCTTTGGGTGCTTTTGTGAATGTATACTGTTGTTACATTTTGAGACCTCATAATATTTAAAGTGGCTCTGTTTCATTAGTTCTTTGCTTTGAGAGTATATAGCTTCACATAGCTGTATGGCATTATATAATTAAAAAAATACATTTTCATGGCAAAACGACATTCATTTTTGTAATCTGAGTTCTACCACAGGTAATTTAACATTTTAAATAATGTCTATTTAATGTACCTTTGCTATATTTATGGACCCCTCCAGCCATTCAACAGTCATTTGGTAAGTCACTTCTAGGAACCGACGTTTTGTTCAATGCTGGGAATATAATGATGAGTTACTCTTTTCTTGTCCTATAAAACCTTATGGCTTTATAGAAGGTGCTTATTGGAATTAGGAAAGTGAAGATCTTGTCTCTGATGTATACCAGTGATTATACCTGTGGAGAGTGACTTCTTCCTTTAATACTTAAATCTAGACCTAACCCGGTCTAGATCTACCCCATCTGGGGTGAATGCCAGGTTACTGGATTATTGGGAATTAGTATTAATGCCCTGATTTTTGTGGGCCACAGTAAAGAATATTTAAGTCTCGTACTCAGATACTCTCGTTTTTTTTAGCATAACTTATCTCAGGTTTTATCTCAAACACAGTTTGTCATGAAGTTGTAGAAATGAGGTTACCAATGAAGAAATGATACCACTAATCTGTCAGTCTCCCATTTTTAATTCCTAGAGTTAAAATTTGGCATAGTTTCCCCCAAGATTTTAGATTTTTTCATTTTTGTACCTCTGTCATTCCATGTACCTAAAAATAAATTTATACTAAAAATTGAAAACTTGGCAAGTCTTCAGCAAGAAAGCCTTTACCAAGTTTGAAAATTATTTTTCCAAAATAAAAAGGTTACAAGAAGACAAATAATAGTTCAACCAACTGAGCTTGAAATATAAAACATCTGTGTGTGTGTGTGTGTGTGTGTGTGCGCGCGCGCACGTGCAAATAAAACTAAAACTGTTTGAGAGAGGAGTAAATATAAAGTTACCAGTTTAAGAGAAAGTGTTCTAGATTATGAGTCTAATGTATTTGGTTTTGCTACGTTGCCTTAACTCCAGTTTGGTGCATTATGGTGGTTTGAAAAATTTGAAGTTCTTAATGTTGTTTAAACATCTGTTTTTGAGGAAATGTATCCTTTCCTTTTCCAGATATAATACATATAAAATACCCCATCTGGGCTGAATGCCAGGGAGGCACCATGCTTAAGTAATAAGCCCAATTATCTCGCTAATAAACAGCAACTAGAAATTGAACTCCTGTTGGCAGATATATAGGATACTTAAACACTAAGTGGGATTAATTAAACTCTAAAAGGACTTACATTACAAACAAATATATTAATAAATCATTATATAAATATTAAGTATAACAGTTATCTCATTTTCTTCTCTTTTTAGTTAATGAAGTTTATGGTTTTTTTAATTTTTTTAATGTTTAGTTTTGAGAGAGAGAGAGAGACAAAGCATGAGCAGGGGAGGGGTAGAGAGAGACACAGAATCTGAAGCAGGCTCCAGGTTCTGAGCTGTCGGCACAGAGCCCGATGCGGGGCTCGAACTCATGGACCACAAGGTCATGACCTAAGCGGAAGTTGGACATTTAACCAACTGAGCCACCCAGGCACCCCAATGAAGCTTATGTTTTTGAACTATCATGAGAAAAGGTTTAAAAAATAGTGGAGAGCTTACCTTCAAGGATCTTCTGAGATATAAATGTCAAATTCCAAACTGATGAAAGATGAATGTGATAATAATATATTTCATTCCCAATGCCAAAGGATATGAATGTGATAATATGTCAAGCAAAGCTTTTTGGGGGGACATACTGGAGGGCATTTGAGGTGGTTCAGGTTAAGCACATACAAGAGTGAATTTATGATCAGTGTAACATATTTCCTTTCTAATCATTTCAAAGCAAACAGTTACAAAAGTGCAAAGTTATCTATATGAAAAAAATTTTTTTGTTTATAAACTACCACCCATTTTGATTAAGGTCATTTTAGAATTGTTTTCTAAGATTGTTATATTCAAAGGGTATTTTAATTTCAAAGAACAAATGGTATATGGAATTTGGGTCTCCAACCTTCTTTCCTTAATAATGTATAATGACAGGGGAATTATAAAGTAATTCCTCCTCCATCAATATAAACAGACCTACTACATACAAACAAATACAAAGAATAACAGCAATCTAGGAAGAAGCAGGGCATGACCTTATATCATAAATTTCAAAAAAGGTGTCTGTACTAATTTGTTTGGGCTGCTATAACAAAATACCACAGACTGGGTAGCTTATGAACAACAGAAACTTATTTCTCATAGTTCTGGAGGCTGGAATTCTGAAATCAGGATGAGGGCCTGGTCGGGGGAGGGGCTCTTTTGGGTTATGTACTTTTCATCATATCCACCCACATAGGACAGAAGGAGCTTGGCGATCTGTGAGGTGTCTGTTACAGAAACACTAATCCAGTTCACAAGAACTCCGCTCTCATGATCTAAGCAACCCCAAATGCCCCACCTCCCAATACCATCACATTGGGTGTTAGGATTTCAACATATGAATTTTGGGAGAACAGAGTCAGACCATAGTAGTGGCCAAGGAAATACAGGAAATTTTAGGATAGAATCGTGCTATACTTAGTCATGGTGTTATATTTTGCATCTGCATATTTGTCGTATTTTGCAATTGACAAAATCCTGAAAATTCTAATAAGCTTAAATCTCAAGAGAAGGAATTATTATCCCCCCCTTTTATTATATAGAATGTTGGGGGTTAGTACCAATTGCTGTTGGAGAGAGAAATGTGAAAATAAGTATCAACATGTAGGTCTGAATGTTTTTGATAAAGTCCTAAATTATTAAATTAGTCACAGCTTTAGTGGTGATGATGGTAGGCAGGGGTGGGAGCACTGAATTTCTTCTCCTAAGGACAGAGCTACATTCAGTTGGAACAAATACCATAACATGTCTAAGTCATCAGAATCTATAAGAAAGATCTAGATTTCCCACAAAGAATATCAGAATGCCAGTGTAGCTCTTCTCTCTCCTCTATCCCCTATTCACACCATACACTATAGAAGAGTGGACTGTCTGCAATGCCCATCTGTCATATTATAAGTCAGAAAAGACAAGTAAGGACTGGATAAATTATAAATCTAGTAAACAAAACTAATCTCAACTATATCAGAAGAGGTATAATATTTGGACAAAGTTATACATGTTAGGTAAGAAAAAATGAAATACCATGGAGACTGAGCAAACATGATGTGTCAGAGGAGAGGGGAAGTAAAAACAGAAGATAGTATGCAAAAGCTTGTAAAGATTTTAGTCTGGAATAAAACATAACTCAAGTACTTAAATACCATCCATGTGAGTGATTTACACTGGGATAGAACTTAAACAGGAAATATTTTCAGTAAATTGATATTCAAAAATGAGGTGACATATTAATAGCTAACACAGTGGTTACTGTGTTTCTCTTGTAAGCAGTCTAGTTGTGTTAACTTGCTTTATCCTCAAAACAGCCCTGCGAGGTAGGCTGTTTACTCATTTCACGGATTAAAAACCTGAGTGGCAAAGAGCTTTAACACGAGGCACAAAGTCTTACAGTGAATAAGTGATGGAGCTGGGATTTTAATTTAAGCAGTCTGACTCTAGAGTCCGTGATCTTAAAACAGTGATGTAATTCCCTTAAAAAATTACACACAAAAAAGGTACATTGCAGATGTAAGTAAATAAAGGTGATGAGTAAAATGAACTAGCACATAAAGTTGAAACAGCAAGTAGAAGCTCATCACCCTGAAGCTGAAGAATAAAGGATAGAAACAAATAACATAACTACAATAGTTTGGGTTATCTTATCCTATATAACCAACCATACCCCAAAGTTTAGCAGTTTAAAATAATAATTATTTGAACGCTTGCGGTTCTGTGAGTTGTTCATGTATGGCTCTGTAGTGATGGCTCCTCACTGCTCTGGTATCAGCTGGGAAAGTTCAAGGAGGATAAAGGTAGCCCCATTTACATGGGTTGGATCTTGATGGCTTCTTCATGACCTCTCTCTCTTCACGTTGTTTTCTACAACACAGTTAACTACACAGTAATAGAGTGAGGCTTAAAGCTGAGGCCAAGAATCAACTCCTGCCACATTCTGTTGCTCAGGGTAAGGCACAAGGGGTAGGTCAGATTCAAGGGGGAGAAGGAATAGACTCTATTTCTTGATTGAAGGAGTGGAAAAGTGGCATTGAAAAGTTGATGCAGAATAACAGGGATTGTTTGGCCATCTTTGAAACAACTCAACAAATAAAGAATATTATACTGCCTGATAGTTAATAGCTAGCACTCAGTAAATGTTAGCTGTGACTTTCTAGACCCTGTTAAACAAGGCATTTATTAATTCATTTGATCCTCACTAGAACTCTTAAAAGGTTGATACTACTATAATGTCTATTACCATTTTGCACATGAAGGAAAGGAGGAACATAGCACTTTTTTATCTTTTAATTTCTAAAGAACATGGAACTTGTAGGTGATAGTGAGAGATGTGAAACCAAGGCCTTCTTACTCTAGTCCCGACTATTAATCTTTCCTATTGCTACAGTTCATAGGACCTTCTTCCTGAAATAGAGAAAGTACTGAATCTTTGCACTGAAAAGGCACACTAATTCCAGAAGTAGTTTATTGGTGCAGTGGCTAGTGAGACGTAATCTAGTAAAATGAATTAGCCTAAATGTTGAAGAGGGAGTTGTTATTGCAACAAAAGGAAACAGCCTATAAGGAGAAATATCAGGTTGTCCTAAGGAATCTTCAAAGCAGTATTCCATGCCAGAGGGCAGTGTAGCAATGCCAGTGATATTCTAAGCAATACATAGTGCAGTGAAAAAGCTGTTATATCACTTTAAATAAGATATATAAATGGCCAACAAACACATGAAAAAAATACTTATAACATCACTAATCATGAGAGAAATACAAATCAAAACTGCAGTGAGATAAAAATCTCTAAGATGGTCACTATTAAAGAACAGGCAATAAAAAGTGCTGGTGAGGATGCAGAGACGTTGGAACCTTTGTGCACTGTTGGTGGGAATGTGAAATGGTGCAGCCATTACATAAGGAAAATAGTATGAGTTTCCTAAACAAGTTAAAAAATAATTATATGATCTAGCAATCCCACTTCTAGATATATATATCCCAAACAATTCAAAACAGGATCTTGAAGAGATCTTTGCATATCAGTGTTTAGCAGCGTTATTTATAATAGCCGAGAAGTAGAAGCAATCCAGATGCCCATTAACATATGAATAAACATATCATATGTACATACATACATATGTACATACATACATACGTACATACAGTGGGGTATTAGGCAGCCCTGAAAAAGAAGGAATTCATGTTATATGCTACATTGTGGGTGAACCTAGAGGACATTAAAATAAGTAAAATAATCCAGCTGCAAGAGGACAAATACTATATGATTCCACTTGTATGAAGTATCTAAAGTAGTCAAAATCATACAAACAGACAGTAGAAAGGTGATTGCCAAGGGCTAGGAGCATGGGCAGGGGAAATTAATGTTTGATGTGCATAGAGTTTCAGAATTGTAAGATCTTCTGCACAATAATTTGAATATACTTGACACTGCTGAACTGTACACTTGAAAGTAGTTAAGATGATAAGTTTAATGTGTTTTTTTGTTTTTTCTTTTTTTTTTTTTATAACATACACACAAATTGTAGCCAGTCCAATTATCTTCTAATGTGTGGTGACAAATTTAAGTTATCAGACATCTGGGAACACTGGAAATGTTATTCTTAGGAGTTTTCCTAGGGGGAAACATTTTGGTAAGGAAAACCAACCATAGATAACAAATTAAAAGGGACCTGAGGAAATTGAAAACCTGAAGTTTTGGGGTTCAAATAAAACAGTAATATGATGAACATTTGACCTATAGAAGCACATCAGAATAATTTTTGAAGGAATTTATGATGGCAGATATTAAATAGAAAGCATAAACTATATTAACTAATATTTTATAGTAGCCATTTATATGTATAAATATATATAACAAAAGCATTAATTTTGGATGTGAAAAATAAGCAGTAGTTGGTAATATAAAAGGAAGTTTTTGTTGTTTAAGGGTACAGGGATCTCTGCACACTATATGCCAACACTGGTTTGTTTTGCTGTGGCAAAGATTACCTTATTTGAGGGAAGTTGCCTCCTGGGTATATCAGAAATTCAGAAATGACTTGTGAAAGAGAAAATACAAGTTTTTTTCATCCTTTGCCAGTTTCTTTGTTAAACTTTATTTACATTAGTTCATCTACTTTACACAGTAGTTCTAAAAGACTAATATTAATAATATTCCTAGTAATTGTGTAATTTGTTAATGGAGTATCATTTTTTGTCAAGTTCTTGTTTTTTTAATGTGAGCATTTAAACATACCAATAGACGACTTACAATGTCTCCCAAAATTTTCTTATACTTTAAAATTTGTATGGTTTTATTTTTTACTTTTCAAACTTTATTTCTTCTGAATTTGATCAGTTTTATGGCATGGGGAAAGAATTGAGATGCCCCTGTGTGTGTGTTTATGTGTGTGTGTGTGTGTGTATACATTCCTTTTTTTCCCCCAAAATGGACAACCAATTGTTCATTTACTATGTATGAATAGGTATTCTTCCTCACTGGTTGAAAAGTTAGCCTGCATTTTATAAAAGTAAATTATTTGGATGGATAGATGAATAGATACTTTTACTTTTTTTTTTTAAACCTATCTTCGTGTCTATGGGTCTACACAGTCTCATGCTTAATGGGTTTTAGCTTTATGGGTTTTTGTTACTTTATTGGGCATACTTGCTTTTTAATATTCTTTGTTATTCTGGCATATGCATTTTTGAGAAGTCAACTTTAAATTTGCCATAGTTTCCTCATATAATCCCATTGAGAGTTTGATAAAAAGATCATTAAATTCTTCTTTTTTTAATGTTTTATTTTTGAGAGAGAGAGAGAGAGACAGCATGAGCAGGGGAGGGTCAGAGAGAAAGGGAGACACAGAATCTGAAGACAGGCTCCAGGCTCTGAGCTAGCTGTCAGCACAGAGCCTGATGTGGGGCTCGAACCCACTAACCGCGAGATCATGACCTGAGCCGAAGCTGGACACTCAACCGACTGAGCCACCCAGGTGCCCCAAAAGATCATTAAATTCTTAAATGTGAGGAGAAATTGCATTCCCACAATATTAACACTCCCATTTAGGATTATGGTGTATCTAACAAAAATCACTTACCTTTTGCTTTAATATTGGTTTGATTATTTTGTGGTGAATTTTAATTCTGTGCATTTTGAAGTTCTATGAACTATTTGGATCATAATTTGTATCTACTGCATTATTTTTCACTTTTTATTGCAGCTCTATAGAAAAAATAATGCTTTTATGAATGTTTTTCAAAATATCTTATTAAATTCTCATTGATATTAATGTACTTTTCAGTTATTCTCAGGGATTTAATGGACCTAATCTGAAAATACTTACATATTCTTATGTTATTTATACCCAGTTTCTTACCCTTGGGTATTGCGTTTGCTAGACATGTCAGAATAATGTTTTGTCTGCTTTCAGAATAATAATGAATAAAAATAATAATTTGATTTTTGTCTTATCTAATTCTTTTAGTTTAATGTTTTTCCTTTGAAATTGATATATTCTGTTGGTTTTTCATTAATACTTTTAATTATAGTTTTTTTTTAAATTTTTTAATGTTTATTTATTTTTGAGAGACAAAGAGACAGAGCCTGAGCAGGGGAAGGGCAGAGAGGGAAGGAGACACAAAATCTGAAGCAGGCTCCAGGCTCTGAGCTGTCAGCACACAGCCTGATGCGGGGCTTGAACTCAATAACCGCGAGATCATGACCTGAGCCGAAGTTGGCCACTTAACCAACTGAGCCACCCAGGCGCACCTTAATTATAGTTTTAACTTGTTTTTAGCCATATTAGTAGTAAATGCTAAATTTTATAAATTATTTTACTCATAAGAAAATAGTGTCAGATGTTTTTCTCTCCTTAATCTATTAACATGATGGGCTGTATTGACTTTATAATTTGAATTCATCTCCATATCGCTGGAACAGACCTTTCTTTTTCATGGCATATTATTCTTTAGCTCAATGTTCAATTTATTTACATTATTTAATATTTTGTTTTTATTCACACTCCTAGGTTAAACCAATATGTTACTTCCTTATATTGTTTCCTTTTAGTTTACATACAATGATCTTATTGATAATTTGACACATCAGTCACTATGAAATATCCTTCTTTCTCTCTGATAATATTCTTTGTCTTGACATCTATTTTATTTGATATTACATAGCCCCTTAATTGCATGGTGTATCTTCTGTCCATCTGTTCACCTTTAATATAGCACTCTGTCTTTTTAGTTAAGATTCCTTTCTTATAGACAATATATAGTTTGTTCTTATCCTTTTATCCAGTTGAATATTGTCTGGCCTTTATTTGGAACTACTTAAATGTAATTATTGATGTGGGTGGTTTTAAGTCTCACATGGCATACAGTAATGAACTCAAATGGATTGTCGTTGTAAATTTAAGAGCTAAAAGAAAATTTCTGTAAGAAATCATAGGAACAAATTTGAGTAACCTTGAATTTGGCAAATATTTCTTAAAATATGACATAAATAATAAGAATGACAATAGAATATAAATCAATAATTAAGCTTCAGCAGAATTAAACGGGTTTAGTTATTCAAAAGTTTCATTGTTACAAAAATGGGAAGGCAAGCCATGAACCAGGAAAACCAAATAATAACAGGTATTTTTATTTTTAATTATTTATTTTTTTAGTCTATCTTGGGAGAGAGAGACAGAGAAAGACAGAGAGTGAGAGAGAGTGCACATGGGAAAGGGGCAGAGAGGGAGAGAATCCCACGCAGGCTTCAATGCTGTCTCTGTGGAGCCTGATGTGGGGCTCGATCTCATGAACCATGAGATCATGGCTTGAGCTGAAATCAAGAGTTGGACCCTTAACTGACTGAGCCACCCAGGTGCCCCAGTACTTATATTTAGACTGTAGAAAGTCTCTTAAACTTCAGTATAAGACAAACAAGCCAATAAAAATGGATGAGACCTATGAATAAAAACTTCACCAGAGATAATGTGAGTGGCACATAAGCAAATGAAAAGATGCTCAACATTAAGAAATTACTAATTAAAACCCAATGAGCAACTACTGTAAACCTCTTAGAATGTCTAGAAGTTTAAGAAGACCGAGTAAATCAAGTGTTGGGGAAGATGTAGGGCAACTTGAATTCTCTGCTGCTGCAGGAGAGAAAATCTTACAAGCTTACTGGAATCAGTCTGACAATTTCTTAGAAATTTATCTCTGCTATATGATTCAGCCATTACATTTCTAGATACTTATACTAGCACAAATTGGAAACAACCCAAATGTCAGTCAATAGATAAATGAATAGGGGTGCCTGGGTGGCTCAGTTTGTTGAGCATCTGACTTCGGCTCAGGTAAGGATCTCATGGTTCGTGAGGGCTCTGTGCTGACAGCTCGGAGCCTGGAACCTGCTTCAGATTCTGTTTCCCTCTCTCTTTGTCTCTCCCCCACTTGCCCTCCGTCTGTCTGTCTCTCTCTCTCAAAAATAAATAAACAGTAAAAAATTATAAAAAAAATAAACAAATGAATAAACCTATTATAATATAGTCATGTAATGGAATACTAATCAGTTATAAGTCAAATGGAAGTAATGTATGCAATAACATGGAAGAGTACTTATCATAAAACTGCATGTTTTGCAGTTCCTCCTCACCTACCTATAGATTACTGCAGACATGAGTAATCCCAGCTCAGGTTAAGAAGAACCACCCAGTTGAGTTCAAGACTAAATTACAACCTGACGAATCATAAGCAAAATATATTTTCTTTAAGCTACTAAGTTTTAGGGTGTGTTGTTACATAATAGCTAGATCACAGTTGTGTCTCTGGGCAAAATTCTTTTAATACATAAAATGGGTGCATTTGGGTGCTCAGTAAGTTAAGTAGACGACTTCAACTCAAGTCATGGTCTTGCTGTTTGTGGTTTCGAGCTCTGCGTTGGGCTCTGTGTGAAAGCTTAGAGCCTGGAAGCTGCTTCGGATTCTGTGTCTTCCTCTCTCTCTGCCCCTCCTCTGCTCATGCTCTCTCTGTCTCTCAAAAATAAATAAAATTTAAAAAAATTACATAAAATAGACATGAGGAAAATTGTATCCTCTGTATATGTCACTTGACTAAAGATTTTGGTAAAGATCAAATGAAGTAACATGTGAATGTCCTCTAATGATAAGATTTTAAAAAATAGTTTGTAAATCTATTTTAATTATTTTATTACAAAACCTTTCAGGAATACTTGTCAATAGTATGGTTGAAACATTTGATTTTATGTTCTGAAATTTGGAAATTGCATTTCATTGGGTTTAACTTGAGCACTTGATATGATGATACCAATAATGAGATAAATAAAGCAAGCTAGCATAATCATTCAAAGTAATGTTAAATTGTAAATAGAAACAAAACTGTTATGCTATTCTATTTCAGAGATGCTAATAATAATATAAAAAATTAATCAGTAATAGAAGATAATTGTATTCAGTAATTAAAACCCTTCTCAGATTAAAAGGTTGGGTATGAAAACTATGCTTGTCATTTGGGGAACTGAACACTGAGAATTCCCGTGAAATTTATTTTAAATGAAGCAAAAATTTGCCTGAAAAAGTTCTTACATATGAACACTTATAAATAATTGTTTTACTTGTAAAATATAAATATAATTTTTCATTTGTTATTTATTTATAAGACATCCTTATGCAAGGTTCAATCACTGTTTTTCTATGTAAATAATGAATACAATATAGAAATACAGTCTTCCTGCTTCTGTTCAAAGATAAAGGGTTTATGCATCTTGGTTCTAAATTAAGCTTGTAATGGAGCACATGGGTGGCTCAGTCACTTAGGTTTCTGACTTTGGCTTAGGTCATGATCTCATGGTTTGTGAGTTCAAGCTCCATGTCGGGCGCTGTGCTCAGAGCTCAGAGCCTGGATCCTGCTTCAGATTCTGTGTCTTCCTCCCTCTCTCTGTCCCTCCCCTGCTCACACTCTCACTCTCTCTATCTCTCAAAAATGAATAAACATTTTAAAAAATTTTAAAAAAAAGCTTGTAAGGATACCTGGGAATTGCATAATGTGTGATATATAAAATATGCTTTAAGTCATTAAAATCCATTAATTTGCTGTGATATAGTAATAATATAAGTACCTTTTGACAGGGAAAAAATGGGGTTTAGGCAAATTTACTTCCTCAATGTTACATAGCAAGTAGGATTTACTCAAAGAAGTAATTTAGACCCAGGTATATTGATTTTTCCAGATTTCTGTCTTTGCCAGCAAGCTGAGTATATGTTCACTCTTGTTATTCTTATTTTGATGAATTAATCAACAACATACATTCAGTTTTTTTAATATACAGTATTTATTTTTGGCCCAAATGGTAAATACAGGATGGAATAAGGGTCCCTGACATCCAGAAGATCCACATCACAATGGAGATAGAGGATGCAAACATAAACAGTCACATAACATGTTATAGCATAGAGGATGGCTGGATGCTTGATAAATCTATCATTTCTTCCTGGAGATGGGGCTTATTGACGTTTCCATAGCCCCTTGCATCCATGTGGGTCTATGTGACCAGTTCTAGATGTTAGAGCATGTTAGAATATGATCACAAGCCTCTTCTGCCTAGAGAGTTTAAGAGAAGGTGTGCCTTTATCTTTCTTTCTTTCCCTCTTTTTCTCTTTCTCTGTTTACCATCAGCCTACTGTATGTCATTTCTTCCCCCACAAAAAATTGGCAGCTATATGTTGAAGATGATGGAGTTTCTAACATCCCCACTGACTTACTTTGGACTGTTATGTGAGATAAGAATAAACAACTTCAGGTTAAGTCATTGAGATCTGGGGATGATTTATTATTAACTAATTTATCCTGACCAATTCTTAGGCACATTTACTTAACAGACATTTACTAAGTACCTACTAGGTGACATGTACTTGTGCGAAAAACCCAAGGGGACAAGTGACAACAAGAATTTTACATTTACAGAGCATGCATTTTAGTGCGGGAGACAGAAACATATGTTTAGGGTTGCCTGGGTGGCTCATTTGGTTGAGCATCTAACTTCAGCTCAGGTCTTGATCTTGCATTCTGTGAGTTCAAGCCCTGCGTTGGGCTCTGTGCTAACAGCTCAGAGCTTGGAGCCTGCTTTGGATTCTGTGTGTGTCTCTCTCTCTGTCTCTCCCCTGCTTGTACTCTATGTCTCTCAAAAATAAATAAACATTTAAAAAATTAAAAAAAAAACACAAAAAGCAAAAAAACATGTTTAAATATTGGAATTGGTATTGGTTATGGCTTGAACTATGAAATAAGTTAAATTAGTTTATGTGACTGACAGCAAGTGAGGCTGTTTCAGGGCGAGTGGCCAGGGCATGCTTATGGAAGGAAGTGGTAATGAAGCTAGACCTAAAGGATTATAAAAAAAACAACCCAGTAAGGCAAGGGGTCTAGAAAAAAGGCTCCTAGCAGAGGAAACGGAGGATGCAGAAGCTTGTCTGGAAGAACTTGGCAGGTTCTGAAAATTGAGAAACTTGCATAAGTTGAGAGTTGGAAGAGAGGGATTGTTGATTTGAGACTTAAGAAGCAGGCACTGGCTTCTTCATGTAGGATTTTTAGGAGAAATTTATTTACTTTTATATGTATTCTAACTGCCATTGAAATACATGGAAGAGTTGTAATCAGGGGCATGATATGGGTTAGGGTAGTTTACATGAGTTAATGTATAGAGAGTGTATAAATAAACACTATATACGTGTTAGTGGTTGTGGTAGTAGTTATTGTTATCTCTTAAATTATAACACTGGATACTTTGGGACATATAAATAGAATATGGAGGTAAGAAGGAAACTAGAGAGATCAATTAAGCTATTATTATATCCCAGGTGATGACAGTAGCTTGCTCTAAGGTGGGGGAAGAGGAGATAGTGAAAAGTAAATGGATTGCAGATAAAGTGTGGCAGTGAATGTGGGAGGAAGGGAAAGGGAGAAGTGAGAAATGTCTTCTAGACTTCTGGTGTTATTGTCAAGAGGTGGTGCTATTCTTTTTTTGGAAAAGGATGGAAATGGAGAGGGAATCATAAATTGTATTTTAGACATTTTCAACTAGAGGTGCCTCTCAAATGGAGAGGTCATATAGGCAGGGGCACATTTGAGTCGAGCTCAGAAGAGAAATCTGAGAGGGAGATATATTTTTGAAAGGTCTTAGTGAAAGGATGAGCTTAAAGCCCTAAGACAAAATGAAATCACTAAGAAGAAACTATAGACAGTAAAGAAAAGTAAGCCAAGAGCTAGTCCTTAAAGAAGTCACAGTTCAGAGGTCTTGACTAAAAGGAGAAGGGAATACTGAAACTCTGTCCTTCAGTTTGTGCCTACATGTTTTAATTACTGTTAAGTTTCTGAATCAAATTAAGCAGCTTAGTGACGTTTGAATCTACCATTCCATCTGTCTGTACTTCCTAACCATCCCATGTGTCTTTATTCTCAGTCATTCCCTGTGGGTTTGTAAATCTCTTTCTTGCCTTTCTCTTGTTTCTAACTCAATATCTTCTTTCCTCTTCTTGCTGCTTTTGCCTGTCTGGTGTTCTCTGTTCTCTAGTCAAGATCCAGATCTTGTCAAGATCCAGATCAATATCTAGTCAAGATCCAGAGAGAACCGATCTATTTATTTGGCTAAGCTATATAGGGAAAAGCTCTCTAGGGAGAGCACTTCAAGGCAGTCCACTTCATCATTCACCAAGTAGCGTGTGGACAGTAACCATCCTGTAATAATCAGTGCTTGTTTCTGCATTGAGTATTTTATGCTTAAGCAGATGGATTATTTAGCTACAAAGAGGCTTTGAAGATGGAATATAAGTGACAAGTCTAGGAAAATAAATATTTATTGAATTGAAATTATTTCATCTCACCATTTCATTTGTACCAAATTACATATCATCATGGAACTTTCCTAGCCTTATCTTTTAACCTGCATCACCATTCTGAGAAGTGATTAGTGATTATCTTCCAGAAGCCATTCAGAAATGTAGAAAGAAGTGGCAGGCAGAATATTAAGTACCCAGTATGGGAACTGATTATAAAAATGTTAAAGTTTGTTCATTTTTGCCAAACCTTCCCAGTTTCTCAGATATTTCTGTGTACTGTCTCTGGGCTTGGCTAAAGTAGTGTAAAGAAGTCAGGAGAATATACTTTAATTTTGTGGTAACAAAAAGAGGTGAAATAAATGTGGCCCTATTTGTGAGGTGTGAGAATTTGCCCTCACTTTTATTTTTAACTATACAGTTTTAATTTAATTTTATTTTTATTTCTATTTTATTTGTTACTACCACTTATAACTGCCATTTTGGGGACTTTCATATGAAACATTGGGACAAAAAGAGATTTTACTTGGAGATGGGAATAATTTTGTTTCCTTTATTCTGGATGGATTGTGACCTAAAATATTATCTTGTATTTGGACAATCATGTTTGTAAAGCCAGTGCATACTTTCATAGGACTCTGACATTTGGATGCAGGTTTTATTTTAAACTGCTGTATTATGGAAAGAATAAATATTGTATTGCTGATTAGAGGTTGTGGTTCTTCCTTAAGAAAACTATTTTACTAGCTCCTCCTTTAGAAAATCGTTTTCCTAGTTAGCTTAAAACCAAGTCTTTGGCTTTGTTGCCAATAAATAATACACTCTGTAGGAATTTTTTAAGACATTTTATTAACCTGACAGAAGTATTAAGATTAACTTTAAAAAGTTTTTCTGAAATCAGTTTACATCATTGCAATATTGTAATGAATATTGTATTCCCCCCAACAAAGAATATCACCTCTTTTTGCAAATATGTTATATTTTTCTGGTAGTCTGTGAATATGTATTCATGAATATTTTATAGTTTAAGTGTATTTTGAATGCTCATTAAATATTCATATATTATGCATTCATCATGTGATAAATGTAATACAGGTACATATTAAAATCAATACAACTTTCAACTGAAATATACTACCTGCAGGTCTCATCCAGAAGCTTTGGTTTTATAGATTGCCAATTTAAGAGGAAAAATCTTAGACTGCTTGTAGATTCATGAATGTCATAAATTTCACTGTGAAGAACTATTTGAGCCTCTGCCTGTGGAGTTAATGGTTGGCCTACTCCTCAGCTCCTGCAGTGCTAACTCCTCCAGCCCCCAGGCTACTGTGTTGACAGAGTGGGTCTTTATGGAACACGTAAGTAGGCCTTGAGCTCTTGCTGTGGGTAGCCTTGTAACACAGAGACTCTTCCTCAGACCTGACAAAAGACACTGCACTGAGGAAAGGTGTTAAGAGGTAGGGGATCTTGGAGTTTGATAGGGTAGTAAAGCTCTTTGGATGGTGGTCATGGGGTTTTCTTGTTTTTATTTTTTGCCTATTCTCATATAATAACTGAATTCTTTATTTTCATATAGGAACCACTCTTCCACCCCTCAGTCATGTGATTTGTGTGGCAGCCCTTGCTCTCATGGCTCATAGGTAGTTATGTCCCTGAGACTTGGCCAGTCAACTCATCAAGCCACATTGCCCACAGTGATTAGTCCTGGGTGTTCAATCCAAGCAAAACCGTTAAGCCTAGAAAATAGTTTGTTTGCTTTTAAATTTAAAAGCCCAGTGCGGGGCTAGGACTCGTGAACTGTGAGATCATGACCTAAGCCGAAAGCAAGAGTTTGACGCTTAACTGACTGAGTCACCAGGCGCCCCTGCTTTTAAAATTTTAATTACAAAAAAAAAAAAAAATTTCCCCCTATACTCTGCATAATCAGACAGAATTTTGGCTGCCACAATCAGATAGAAAGAAAGATACTTTTTTTCTTGTATTTCTAGTGGAAACCTCAGCACTAGACAGTAACTGCTCCATATCTGTCAGATGCATTTTAATTTTTTTTTCTGGAATTATTAGGAGACTTGCTAAATCTCTTCACTGAGATCACTAGCTGTAAATCTAGGAGACAGTGGGCACTTCCTTTGTTAGGACAGGGATTACAGGTATCTGGAAGGATGAAGATAACACAGAGGAAAACAGATTTGAGAAAGAGGCAGAGATGAAGTTCTGTGACATAGTTGGAAACCATAGATCCAAAGTGCCTGAAATTGCTCCTGTTCCCTGTCACTTCCATTTAGTGTGTGTGTGCTCTATTACCTGCAATTGAAGCAGAATTGTTTTATTCCTCCTCTTGAAACAAGATGGGAAATAGAGCAGTGTTTTCTCTTCAGTTTTGGATTATTATTTTACTATTTCAGAACAGTTTCAAATTTATAAAATTTGCAATAATAAAAATAGTATAAAGGAAAATCACACATAGTTTACCCAAATTCACCTATGTTAACACTTCAGCTGATTTGCTTTATCATCTGTTTTCTCTCCCTCTACCTCCCGTTTTCCTTTTCGAATACATATACATGTGTATATATGTAAAATAATTCTCTGTATACCTATATGTCTGTAAATAATTACTTTAGAGCTATACATACTTATATATGTAGTTGTGGATTTATCCCTGGATATATCAGTGTGCATTTCCTAAGAATAATGATTTTCTTTTATATTATCCCATCATAGTACAGTTGTCAACCTTACAAATTTACATGGATATAGTTCCTTAACCTATAGTGCATTTTATTTTAGTCTGAAACATTATATGCCCTGTATGTATTTATGCCCAGTATTTATAACACTGACATTTTTGAACAACACAGTTCCCCTTTCTTTTTTTGTAATAGAAATTTTTTTTTTTGGTCATTTCTCATGGTTAGATTGAGTTTTCATTTTCACCTGGAATACCACAACTGGGATGCTGGTTCCTTTGAGGTACCTCTCATCCGCCTGAGATTCATCTTTGATGAAAATTTTGATCACACGGTCAAGGTGTTTCTTGGTGTCTCCAATATGCCATACTTCCCCCACCCCCCGCCACTTGCAATTAATAGTTAGAGCCACCTTAACAGGAGGAGACACTATGAAGATATCCTGCTCCTCATTAACATTTCCTGGTAAATTTAGCATCTTGATCTTGCCTGATCTAATTTTTATCATGGTGGTTGCAGATTGACAATGTTGTAGCTCCAGCTCTACTTTCATGTTTACTAATCAGATTACTGCAAGTACATCATTTTTTTCACTTAAATCTTTTATTTGACATCATCATAGAGAACATACAGTTGTTAGAAATAATACAAAGAGAGTCCATGTATACTTTATTTAGGTTTCCCATTGTCAGAATCTTTTAGTATAACAAATGGGATGTTGCCATTTTACAGTCAAGATAAAGAATTCTTCTATCACCTCAAGGACCCCTCATGTTGTCTTTGTGTAGCCACATCCACTGTGTTCCCATTTCTTCACTGTCCTTAACTTAGAAATCACTAATCTGTTTTCCATTTTTAGAATCTGGTCATTTCAAGAATGCTATGTAAATAAAATCACCCAATTTGTAACTTTTTGGGATTGACATATTCCCTAATCCTATTTCATACGGCGAAGTAGTGTTTCATGGCATGAATATGTCATGGTTTGTTTTACTATTCCCCTGTTGAAGGACATTTAGATTGTTGCCAGCATTTTTATTAGGAAGAAAGCTACTATAAACATGTATTTACAGGTATCTGTGTGAACATAAGTCTTATTTCTATGAGATAAATGTTTAGAAATACAATCACTGGGTCATATGGTAGGTTGCATGTTTGGCTTTCTAATAAATGGCCAAACTCTTTTAAGAGTGGCCATACCATTTTACATCCTCATCAACAATGTGAGTTCCAGCATTTGGTGGTGTCACTGTTTTTAGTGTAGCGATGCTCACAGGTATGTAGTAACAACTCATTATAGTTTTATTTTGCATTTCCTCTGCCTACATTTAGAATTATATCAGGCAGAGTTTTAATTTTGCTTTAATCATGAAACATTAACCAGAAACTCAGTAGGAAAAGGCAAGTCTATTTTATTTACCCATATTGTTGCTTACACTGTTCTTTCATCCTTTCTGATGTCCCAAGCTTTCTCCTTTAATTGTTTCTTTTCTGTTTGGAGAATGTCCTTTAGCTATTTTTGGAGAGTAGGTTGGATAGAAATAAATTCTGTTAATTTTCTTTCATTTGAGAATGCTTTGGTTCCCTCTTCAATCCTGAGTATTTTCTCTGAATATAAGATTCTGGAGTGTGAGTCATTTTAGCATTTGAAAAACATTGTCCCACTTCCTCCTGTCATCCATGTTTTCTGAGGAGAAATCCAGGTCGTCTAAATTTTTTTTTTCCCCAGTAGTATGGTGGTATTTTTTCCTAAATGTTTTCTCTTTCTTTCTTTCTTTTCTTTCTGTCTGTCTGTCTTTAGTTTTTAGAAGTTTAAGTATGAAGTGTTTTGTATGCACTTATTGGATGTATCCTGCTTGGGCTTTGCTCAGCTTTTTAATGTATAGTTTTATATAGTCTCTTGTCAAATTTAGGAAGTTTTCAGCCATTATTTCTTATGATATGTTTTCAGTCCCAGCCTCTTTTTCTTATCCTTATGGAACCCTGATGACATGAATATTAAATCTTTTGTTATAGTCTTATAAGTCCCTGAGACTCCATTCATTTGTTTGTTTTCAATCTGCTTTTTTTCTCTGCTGTTCAAATAGGGTTGTTTTTATGTTCCAGTTTGTTGATTCTTTCCTGTATTTTTTCCATTCTGTTCTGAGCCCATTCACTGAGGTTTACATTTCAGTTATTGTATTTCTCAGTTCTAATATTTCTATTTGTCTTTCCATAATGTCACCTTTTTTGTTTGGTGAGATTTTCTGTTTTTTTTGCTGAACTTTCTGTTTTTCCATTTGCTTCAGATGTGTCTGTTGCTCTTTGAAGCATTTTATCATGGCTGCTTTAAACACTCTGTCAGATAATTTTAATATCTCTATCACCTTGGTATTTGCATCTACCATTTTTTTAGCATTTAGCTTGAGAGTTTTCCATTTTTTGGTATGATGAATAATATATTTTCTTTAAACTTTGACATTTTTGTATTATGTTATGAGTTTCTGGATCTTATCTACACCTTCTGCTTCCATTGGCTTTTTTGACTCAGTTTCATGGAGGGAAAGGGGAGACAGAGAGCACTGTTTCATTACTGTCATGTTGAGGTAGAAGTCCAGGTTTCTTATTCCAGGTTGCTTTAGTCTTTGTTGACATAATAAATGGTTTCTTCTTATTACTGCTTGGGTATAGGATGGAGTTGGGCAACCTCTCTGTTCTCCACTCACTTTGTGTTGGAAGTCATTGTTACTGCTGGATAGTAGTGAAAATTCTAACTGTACTATCACCCTCTGATACTGCCACAGTAGGGAGAAAGAGGACCGAAGTACAGGCTCCCCATATGTTCTCCACTGGTTTAACAATGGGGGATCTCTACTGGCTGGCTACCATATTTGACCTTCTCTGATACTCTCCTGTAGGGTCTCTTAACAGCCTCATGAGGTGAAGTCTGGAATCTGCATTCTTCTGCTCATGTGGGTGTGGATACAGCACAATATTTTTCTGTGGTATTAGACTGAAGTAAAACAGTTCTTTTCTAAAAGTTTTCTATCTTGCTTGGCTTCCATTGTTCTGGTCCTTTGTCCAGATGGATGGGTTCTGGTGGGGATTTTTGTCTATGTGTCTGTTGGTATTTATGGCTGCTGCCTTTTTTGTCTCCAAATAGAGGATTCATAGTGTAAAAAAACCACACACACAACAACAA
>CM053574.1:36318387-36341654 GCA_028646485.1 Cryptoprocta ferox | reverse complement strand
TGGTATTAGACTGAAGTAAAACAGTTCTTTTCTAAAAGTTTTCTATCTTGCTTGGCTTCCATTGTTCTGGTCCTTTGTCCAGATGGATGGGTTCTGGTGGGGATTTTTGTCTATGTGTCTGTTGGTATTTATGGCTGCTGCCTTTTTTGTCTCCAAATAGAGGATTCATAGTGTAAAAAAACCACACACACAACAACAACAAACAACAACAACCAGGGAGGTTATCCCCATGACTTTCCTCAGGTCCTCGGTTCCTAGCTTGCCTTCTATTCTCCATCTTTCAGAATCTTCATATTTTTGTTTTATATACACTGTCCAGGATTTTTAGCTGTACTTATCAGGAGAAATAGGCAAAACATGTCTATTCCATTTTCCCATAAGCTGACATCACCAAGTAGATTTTTTTTCAAATTTCCTTCCCAATGCTCCCCTCTCCATTGAGTAGAGTTATCACCATGCAGTAGAGAATTTGCTTAGTGGCCTTTGGGTCCTCTTATGTATATTTTGGCTTTTCCGTTTAATAAATAGTACATGGATGGAGAGCAGGGCAGGATTTGTTCAGGGTGCTGTATTTGCTATTAAGTTCCAAGGGAGCAAAGAACTTTTCTCTTGTATTTCTGCTAGATTTTTTACCTCCTAGTGGAGTCCCTAACATGCATTAGAAACTCAATAAATGTTTTTGAAGAAATTATTTATATTGGAACTATTTAAGGACAGAGAAGTGCAATTCCTAAAAGTTTTTGAACTTGACTCCTAGTTATCATTATTGTGGGCTTTAAACACCCCTGAAATGTTGTAAACTTATCTTTGGTTACACTGAAATTGCCTTTAAGTGGTAAGTTCTAGAATTAAATTGATTATTTTAATCTTAAATGAAAGATTGTCCTTGAAACACAAACCTATTTTTTGTTGTTTTTGTTGTTGTTCTGAGGATATTTTAATAATTCTAAAAAGTGTGAAGATAAGCACCATATGATCTGTACCACTAGGTTACCTAACCCAAATTAGGTTGGCGGGAACCTTTTTGGGTGTGGCTCTTTCTACCTCATTGCTGGTGCCTTCCTGACTTTAGAGTAGTGGAAAGTAAGAAAGAACAATTGAATATGGTAAGACATGCTGTGTTTAAATCAACTTCTACCTCTCAAACCATCCTTGGAGACTCTTCATACAATAATGTAGGAAGTACTTCAGAAATAGTTCAACTTTTTCCATAGTGAATCTTACTAGTGAGGGAGGGAAATACTACTAAAAAGAACAGCACACTGAAAAATGATTCAAACAAATGTGCTATTAGAAACATGCAATTAAAATAAATTAAAGTGGTGAGTAAAGATGTGATGCTTTATTTCTTACAATTCATCTGTGAACATCCATACTCTGGGACCCATAAAAAGGATAAATGAGTTTTCTTTCTATTTTATTAAATCTGTAAGTCATTGGAAAATACACAGACTCACACTTCTTTGCTCATATCCCATTCATCTATGAGAGAGGCTAAAAGTAATGGCCTGAAAATGTTTCCCATCTTGGTCAGAGTCATATAAGGTTATTGTTTGCTTAAATGGTGATGAGCCAACAACTCTAAAGCCCTCCATGTTCTATCTCCACACCACTCTCCTTATAACTACCAGAATCAGATCTATTCTGTCTGCTTTTGTGTTTTGAATCCTAGTTTGTGACTCTAATGCCATCCATTTATCTTTCAACAAGGTATATAAGGTTGGTTTTTTTTTTTTGAGGAATAAAATTGGACATTTTGCATTTTGAAATCACGTTTAATAATTTAGAACCACATATGGGTTTCTGTTCTTAGAAACTGCAACCAAATCCCATATCAGTAGATTTGATTATTGAAAGCACAGGATAAAAGTTACATTACAACGTATAAAAATGCTGATGAAGAGCAATGGAATGCTGTGTGGCAAAGTTTTGATTTACACATGAACCTGGGTGGCCTGTTTTTGATCATTACCTGTGAATTATTGATACCCTGAGATAAATGAAATAGTTTCCTTTCATCTTGTCTCAATTTGCACTTCTTTCAAAGGATGAAGTTTTATTGTTGTGCCTTTGTTTAACCTCTTGAAACCTAATTATTCAAAATTCACATGAGAAGATTCTATTGCATCTTGATATTTTACGTAAATAAAAATGTCTCTTTGGAAGGATAGACTTTCCCTTCCGCGCAGTGGTATTGCCCTTCTGTATTAGATTCTTGTAGAGTCCTTGTTTTTAAAATAATAATTTTCCTTGATCCTGTAATTGTCTTTCCTGATTTCCTTGACCATTTGGCATTAGAGCTTTTCAGGTAAAGACATATCCTTTTTCCTTCCTTTCTTTCCCCTCCTCCCTCTCTCCCATTTTCCTTCCTTCCTTCCTTCCTTCCTTCCTTCCTTCCTTCCTTCCTTCCTTCCCCCTCTCTCTCTGTTATATGATCAAGTTGTCAAGTAAAATTAAAAGCAACATCATTTCACCTAAAATCAAAAAATTGAAGTCACATTTGAGTATATACCCTCCCCCTTATTCTTCATGTGGAATCAATTATCAAATTGTGTTTCTAGTTTTCTTATAATATCTCATCAATCTGTTTCCCCTTATTCTAACTGTTGCTGCCATAATTAAACACTTGTAATAATCACCTATTTTCACTGTCTCCAATCTTGGCTCTCTGTAATTCAAAGCATTTTTACTTACAAACTTCAAGGGTTCAGTTGCAAAAGTTGAATGTAAAATGGTACAATTTTTTGGGAAGAAAGTACACATATTTTGATCGGATTTTCAGAGAGAATCTATTATTTAAAAAATGAAAAAAGATAAGGATTTCTCTTATAAACTGTCTTCTGGCATATAATGAAACATTTTAAAGTTATTCTGTATGATGTATGAATGTCCAGAGTGAACAGTTCATTTGTGCAAAAGGATATTTTATCCTAGATCAATTACACACTACAGTTACTACTCTTAGAAATATTTTAACATTTATATCTTAACAGTTATTTTCTTTAAATTTTTGTTTGTCTACCCAGAGTCTTCAGTAAAACCAAATGCCAATCAATAGGGCACTGGTTGAATCAGTAATGATGTATCTACAGAGTGGAAGACTGTTTAACCATATAAAGCAAATAAATCTACCTGGCTTAACACAGAAAAATGCCCAAGATGGATTGTTAAATAAAAAAGCAAGCTGTAGAAAGGATTTAGAGTAGTACATAATTTTGTTGAGAAAATAAGTATATGTGTAATGTTAAAAAACAAAATTCGACTGAGTAAATTTTAAAGATCTTACTGGTTTTAATCAGTGATTCAAGAATTGAGCAGGATCCTCTCTAATAGAACAGAGCTCTGAGGAGTTGTACAAAATGAAAGAGTTTCATGGACAAATGGGAACAGGGACAAGGGACAGCAAAAGTGGATTGTTTGTAGCAAGGTTAAGTTTCCTTTAGGAGACGGCAAGGGTCTATCAGGCAGGTAACCTCATTAGTGCTGACTGGGTAGTTATTGATTGACTGCTTTAAGAATTTATTTCCAGGGGAAGGCAAAATTGTAATTAAGTCTCAGTTTGGTGACTTGGGCTTAGTGTAAGTGGCTTGGGCCTTTTGTTTTTAACAATACATACATACATACATACATACATGTCTTTGTATATCAAATATCTACAAGGCTGTACTTCAAATTTTTAGTTTCACATTAGAAGTAAATGTAAAAAATCGTTAAAATTTTTTTAATGTTTATTCATTTTTGAGAGACAGAGACAGAGTGTGAGTGGGGAGGGCCAGAGAGTGAGGGAGACACAGAATCTGAAGCAGGCTCCAGGCTCTGAGCTGTCAGCACAGAGCCTGACGCGGGGTTCAAACTCATGAACCATGAGATCATGATCTGAGCCAAAGTCGGATGCTTAACTGACTGAGCCAGCCAGGCACCCCAAATGTAAAAAAATCTTTAAAAATTATGCATTTAATTATGCTTGAAATTTTCACTAGGAGTATACATCATTTTTACATGCATAACTGAAATTTAAAAAATTACATCTATAAGTAAATGATACAAACAAGTCTAAAATTAATATTCATGGCTCCTCATAGTTGACCCCTGCCAATATTTCAACCATTATTGCTCACTTGGTTAGGGTAAGTGTGAGATAAAATGACCTCCAAGGTTATTTGCAACTTTAATGGTTTAATGTTATACTAACTCTGTTTTGACCAGTGCTCTCACCTTTTCCTGAATGTGCCTCATGTGAATGTGTGGCGATATCTCTGAACACCTCCATTTTACAGGGGTGAGTTCTGGCTTCCTCACCCGAGGATACCTGATGGAATGTGTCCTCTATCTTCCATCATATTTTCCACATCTAATACTTCTACCTGTCGATAATGAGAGTAGAGTTTTTTGACCTTCAGGGATTGTATGTCACACAACCATAGTTTTTGCAACCTCTGATACTACATAATTTGTTTAAATTGCCCCATATTTTCATGAGGATAACTTTATACAATTAAGTTTGAGTGGTGAAACCACTGATATAATGAGTCAGTTTATTTACTTTAACGGGTATTAGAAAAAAATAACCTTAGTTATTTCACATTCTAAGAGTAGTAATTATTTTCTGATCTGTGATAACATATTAACAATTCTGATACCAATTCCAATGTGTGGATTTTTTTCCCAACACCAGGAAATTTTCTGATACCAGCTAAGAGTCCTGTAATTCAACTCAGTTCTGACACTTTGTACTTGGAGATAGTATGGTATTCCATAGGTTAAGGACTCCGTCCTACAAGACCCAGTTCTACCCATTCAGATGCCAAACACAAGTCTAAGTTGTCACCTATGCTTCTGACCAACTGGCCTGTAGATCAGAGGTTACAGTGACACCTTCCTTGTTTTCAGTTTGCTAGATAAGCTCACAGAACTCAAGAAAACATTTTCTTACTGGATCACCAGTTTATTATAAAATAATATAACTGAGAAACAACCAGAAGAGAGATACTGGGCAAGGTATGGGAAGGGGCAAGGAACTTCCATGCTCTCTGGGCACATACCTTTCTCTGAATTTCATGTGTTAACCAATTTAGAAGCTCCTGGAACCCTATTCTTTGGATTTTTTATGGAAGCTTTATTACATAGGCATAATTGATTGAATCATTGCTCATTGAGGATTGATTCAGCCTCCGGCCCGTCTGTACTTCTGGAGGTCAGGGTGGGTGAGACTGAAAGTTCTAACCTTCTAATCTTTTGCTTGTTTCTTCTGGCAACAGGCTCCCATCCTTAGGTACTTTCCAAAAGTCACCTTATGACCATAAACTAAGGTGACGTTGAACACGAGGCTTATTAATAAGGATGAAGATACCTTTATTGCTTTTATCACTTAGGACATAGCAAGGGTTTTAGCTCTATGACAGAAACTGGGATAAAGACCAAATATATATTTCCTATTATAAATCACAGTATCACACATATCCTTTTGCACAGATGAGCTGTCCACTTTGGACACTCATATAGCCTTGTATAACATAACTGTAACCATCATTTAAAAAAAAATCTCCTTTATTCTATGTTAGTTTCTAAGTGCTGAAGGCCAATGGCACATTAGAAAAAATACTTCATATAGGTCTACTGACAATTTTTCAACATCTTACTTAATCTTTGTTTGCCTCAGTTCTTCATCAGGTCATAATAGTATTTCCTAGCCGATATGCTATACACATATTAGTGATATTTGATTTAATCTTCACTGGGGACTCACTTTGAAAGTTTAGTGAAATCATTTAAATATAGCCCTTAAAACAATGCCTGGAACTCAGTAAGTATTCAGATATTAATGAAATAGTTGTGATGGTGATGATTACTACTAAGTCTAGAAAGGCAGTGTTGAATGTTTGGATAAGTGAACATGAGTCAGAGGTGGAACCCAGCCCACTTTTGCTTATCAAACCTGAAGCTCTTGGGTGGAGCTAAGAAAAAGGAACTGATTGTATTATTTTTCATTCCATACAGTGCCTCTCCTTGTACTTTTGTCTACCCAAAGAAAAACTTTTCCATTATAAGAAATTGTCATCTAAGGTAGTGTTGACCTTAGAAACACATTTGTAGCCCATGCAAACATGTTTGAAGAATAACTTAGGGGAATATTTCTTTTTTCTCTCCCACAATATCCTTTAAATCTTCCCCTGCCACGTTCCTCAAAAGTACCTAGGCATTTTTTATGCTCTTCTACCTCAGAGCAAGTTTGTATTTTGGTACTAATTGCAGAATTTTCTTGTAAGAAATTTTCCCTCTGGATTTTGGTTTCTACAGGTTGAGCATCCTAAACGTCTGTGTGGAAGACTGGAGTTTTGGAGGGTGCATATTTAGGAAATGATAGATTTTGGAGGGAACAGGGAGTTTGGAGGTGGACTTCTAGAGGTGCCCAGTCCTAGCACACATTCCCAGGTGCATATACATGACACAAAATAAAATAGCTACTGGATTACAGTCTTGCAAATGAATATGTCATCTGTGCTCACAGCAGACTGCAATATGGTGATATGCTTTCTCTATAAATGTCTTAAGTTATGTGGAAACTCTGAAAAGTGATATGCCAGTAATTCCAGAGATTGGAAATTTCCACCTTTTGAGGCTTTTGAGACTGAGACTTGAATATAATTCTATTAAATGAAATTGTTTTTTTTAATGTTTCTTTTGTTTGTTTTTGTTTATTTGTTTATTTTTTGTTTATTTTATTTTATTTTTTTGAGAGAGAAAGACAGAGTGTGAGCATGGGAGGGGCAGAGAGTGAGGAAAACAAAGGATCTGAAGCAGGCTCCAGGCTCTGCATTGTCAGCACAGAGCCCAGTGCGGGGCTCAAACTCACAAACTGTGAGATCATGACATGAGCTGAAGTCAGATACTTGCTTAATGAACTGAGCCACTCAGGCACCCCTTGATTAAATGAAATTAAATGATTAAATGAAAATAAAATCTGTTATAATTCTTGCATACACTTATAAAATGAGATTCACAGGGCTTAACCAGAAAAATAGGGTTCTTTTAAAGGCTAACTTTGTCCCTGGCAAAATGGGATATGAACCTACTAATAATCTAGACGGATGGTTTAATATTTAACAATCTGAGCTCCCAGATTCATTATTTGTCTTATAGCCACTCTTTGGAGGAAATGTGAATGGCTTTTTATTAATCGTCATTCAAGGGTGTTCTGGAAACATAAACAGTAGGAGCTCCACTGAGAATAGAGCAGAGCAAACAACACTAAATAGTAAACTAGAAGTAATCTGAAAAAGTAGATTGTGCTCATTTTGAACTGAGAATTCTAAACTTAATGATGGACGGTAGAACAGCAAATGAAAGATCATCTGGTCACTATAGACTCCCTAATGAAGCATAAACCTTAGCTTTGTTGCAAGGATGAAAGTAAAAATATTCTCCCTTAACAGGAACAGCAGACCAGTGGTGTTTAATCACCTCTTCCAAGTGTAAAATCACTGGTGATAAAATCACCTCATCATGCTTATGAAGGTGAGGATCATTTACACAAACTAAAGTCACCCTTGACAAACAGCCTCTTTGTTGATTTCATAAAGTGCCAGACTTAGCTCACCCAGTTTGCCCCTGGGTACACACATTTCATTTCCATGAGTATTCTCGGAGGGCAGTTCATGTCATTTGCCAACATCCCAGCCAACATCCACATAGTAAAATGCAACCACCATGGAACATGGGCTGAAAAACAATCCATCCAGTCTTTAATGAGTAACATTAGCATGCTCTTAAAAACACTAATAACAAGTTTAATTACTGTTCATTTTAGTATGTATGGCAGCTATCCAAAGCCCAACTTCTTACTTAATTCATTTTAATGAAAGAATAAGATTTTTTTTTAAAAAGATTGCAATTGCAAGTTATTTCCAGAAGTTAGACTTATATTAACATGACATTACCTCAGAAAATAAACACCTTTTATTTCTTTTTTAGATTACAATTTCTTAAAGAACTCTTCCTTTCTTACTCTTTCAATCTATATTGTCTTCAAGTTAATTTTCATTGTTTTATTTTAGAAGTGATTAAGTGTTCTGGACCCAATTACAATATGTGTGTTGGATTGGGGTGGGGAGTTAACAAACCACCAAGCAATTCTCAGACACCAGCTAAATTCAAGTCAACTCTTAACACTATCCACATGGAAATAGTGTCAGATCTCCCAGGTTAAGGGTTCAGTCCTAGAAGATTGCCCCCACTCCCCATTTCAGGCATCAATTAGCAGGGCCATGTTGAGTCCATGTGTCAGCTGTGCTTTTGGCCAATCAGCTGTATATACATTGTAGGTTCCAAGGACTCCCTCCTTGGATTCAGTTAATTTGTTAGAGTGGCTTAGGGATGTCAGAGAAACATTTTACTTACTGGATCACAAGTTTGCTATAAAAGGATATAATTCAGAAACAGCTGGATGGAAGAGATGCATTGAGAAAGGGCAAGGATCTTCCATGCCCTCTCCAAGTATGCCACTCTCCCCCAAATTTCCATGTGTTCAGCAACCCAAAAACTCTCCAAACCCTGCTCTTTGAGTTTTAGTGGAGACTTCATTACATAGGCATGATTGATTAAGTCACTAGCCATTGTTGATTGATTCAACCTCAGGCCCCTTTCCCCCCTAGAGTTTGGGATTGGATTGAATATTCCAATCATCTAATCACTTGGTTGGTTCCCCTGCAACCCAGCCCCCATCCTTAGGTGCTTTCTTAAAGATACCTCATTAATACTACAAAAGACATATTTATTACTCCCAACACTTAGGAAATTCCAAGGGCTTGGAGAGCTGTGACTCAGCCAGAATTCCAAATATAATGATAAATATATTTTGGTATCTGAATGACCAAATATATATTTTTCTTAATATTGTAATTGGGGTTTGATCCCAAAAGATAAAATATAGTTTAAAAAGTATTTGAAACTTTTTTAAAAGTTACTGAAATGCTGAAAAAAATGTCTAATCTACAACAGTGATAGTGCTGAGTTTTAAGCTTCTGTAATACCTGTTTCAACTGCCTTCCTATACATTTTACCTTTCCAGCTTTTACAGTAAATTCTCTGTTTCTGTATCTATGTAATATATACACTGTATTATTTGGGACCAGGATTTGGAATTTGAATTCCATTTTTCTGATGCAGATCCTGGCACAGGTGGCTCGTTTGGTTCTGGAGCTACCAGCTGTGGTGAAGTTTCCTGATCTGAGGAGCTACTTCCTCTGTTGCAGGGTCAGTCCCTGCTGTGGCAGCCTGGAATGGCCAGAACCTTATTCTAGAGGTATCACTTCATTTTTCTATGATTATAAGCTTTTTCTTCTTCACGTATCTAGGAAAGATTCTGTTCTCTACAGGAGACCCTAAATAAGACAGTGTTCATGCCTACTTCATAGACTGCAACCATTTTGGTGATTAAATGGAATCATTCATTAATTATTGGAATTAAATGGAATACTGTCATATGGATTGCACAGAGTAGGTAATAAATATTAGCTTCTCTTCCCTCCTGCACATGATGCCTAGGGAAGTTCCATGTGAACCTGCTTGATAGAAAAATTAAATCACCTCAGTACACTTTTTAGTTATGTGGTGGGTATGTATGACTCAATATATAAAGATTAAGAGATGGTGTGTTATAATGGTAGGGGCAGAGAATAGTGGACAATATTTAGAGTAAAATGACCTAGAATCAACTCTCAGAATTACTTACCACTTGGCCTTGAATGTAGTTTTCTAGGATTTGTTTCTTTCACCAGTAATGGGAGTTGGACTGGGTCATCTCTAATGTTCCCCAGGTCTTTACAATTCTGAGACTCATATTTCAGCTTTTTTGCTTCTGAGTTTTAATAATGATTTGAAATACCAAGAATGTTTACTTCTTTAGGTGATGCATTGTTTTAGGGGTGTGATGGCAAATGATGAAGATATTTTCTTTTTAAAGACTTGCCTAATGCTATAGTCATAAAAGGCAAATGAAGCAATGCAAAGAAGAAAACAAAATGGAGGTCAGGATGGTACAGTGTATTTTTGCGGGGCAAAGGAAAAAGTCCTGTTAGCTTCGTTTTTCAGATCAGTGGAGTTTTTCATGGTGGCATCTGGTTACGGTTCTAAAGTATGAGCCTTGAGGCCTGTCTTTTGTTTTTGCTTTTGGGTTTTTGTTTTGTTTTTTGGTTTGTCCCTTTTTTCTTTATTGATTTGTTTTCTCTTTTAATTTCCACATGTGAGTAAAATTATATATTTGTCCTCTGAGTGACTGACTTCAGGTAGCATCATTCTCTCTAGTTCCATCCATATTGTTGCAAGAGCAAAATTTCATTCTTTTTTATGGCTGAGTAATATTAAATTGTATACATATACCACATCTTCTTTATCTGTTCCTCTGTCAAAAGACACTTGGGCTGCTTCCATAATTAGGCTATTGTAAATAATGCTGCAGTACATATATCCTTTCAAATTATTTGGTAATTACCCTGTAGTGGAATTACTGAAACTTATGGTAATTCTATTTTTAATTTTTTGAGGAATTTCCATTCTGTCTTCCACAGTGGCTGTACCAGTTTGCATTTCTCCAATAATGCACGGGGATTCCTTTTCCTCCATATCCTTGCCAACACTTGTTTTTTGTGTGTTTGATTTTACCCATGCTGACAGTTGTGAGGTAATGCCTCATTGTGGTTTTGATTTGCATATCCTTTATGATGTTGAACATCTTTTCATGTGTTTATTGGTCATATGTATGTCTTCTTTGGAGAAATAGCTACTCTTGTCATCTGTCCATTTTTTAATGGGATTCTTTGGAGAAATAGCTACTCTTGTCATCTGTCCTTTTTTTAATGGGATTATTTGGATTTTTTTGTTATTGTTTTGAGTTTATAATTTTTTATGCATTTTGAATACTAACCCTTTATTGGATATGTCGCTTGCAAATATTTTCTTCCATTTAGTAGGTTGTTTTTTAGTTTTGTTGTTTCCTTTGCATTTTTAAATGTAGTCTCAATAGTTTGTTTGTGTTTTTGTTTCCCTTGCCTCAGGAGACATATTTTTTAAAAAATGTTGGCATGGCCAATGCCAGAGAAAATCCTGCCTATGTTCTCTTCTAGGATTTTTATGGTTTCACAGGTCTCACATTTAGGTCCTTAATCTATTTTGACTTTATTTTTGTGTATGGTGTAAGAGAGTGGTCCAGTTTCATTCTTTTGCACATATCTGTCTAGTTTTCCCAACACCATTTATTGAAGAGTGTCTTTTTCCCATTGCATGTTCTCAAATATTAATTAACCATGTAATCATGCATTTACTTCTGGGTTGTCTGTTCTGTTCCATTGTTCTATGTGTCTTTTTTTGTGTGTGTGTGCTAGTGCCGTACTGTTTTGATTACTGTAGCTTTGTAGTATATCTTGAAATCTGCAATTGTGATACCTCCAGTTTTTTTGTTTTTCAATATTGCTTTGACTGTTCAGCATTGTTTTATGGTTGCATATGCATGTTAGGATTATTTGTTGTAGTTCTGTGAAAAATGCTTTTGGTATTTTGACAGGGATTGCATTAAATCTATAGATTGATTTGAATAATATGACCATTTTAGCAATATTTATTTCTCCAATCCATGAACATGGAATATCTTTCCATTTGTGTCATCTTCAGTTAATTTCATCAGTGTATTATAGGTTTCAGAGTACAGGTCTTTCACTTGCTTGGCTATTTCTAGGTATTTTATTATTATTGGAAAAATTTCAAATGGGATTGTTTTCTTAATTTCTCTTTCTACTACTTCATTATTAGTGTATTGAAAAGCAACAGATTCTGTATATTAATTTTATATCCTACAACTATACTGAATTAATTTATCAGTCCTAGTAGGCTTTGGCAAAGTCTTTAGGGTTTTTGTTTATAGTATCATGTCATCTGCAAACATTGAAAATTTTACTTCTTTCTTATGAATTTGGGTGCCTTTTACTTATTTGTCTTGTCTGCTGTGTTTAGGACTTCTGGTATTATGTTGAATAAAAGTGGTGAGAGTGGACATCCTTGTGTTGTTCCTGACCTTAGTGGGAAAACCTCTGTTTTTCCCCATCATGTATAATATCAGCTGTGAGTTTTTTATATATGGATCTCATTATGTTGAGGTGTGTTCCCTCTAATCCTGCTTTGTTGAGGGTTTTATCATGGATGGATGTTGAGCTTTGCAAATGCTTTTTCTACATTTATTGAAATGATTATATAGTTTTTATCCTTTTGCTTGTTTGTGTGGTGCGTCACATTGGTTGATTTCTGAATATTGAAACACCCTTGCATTCCAGAAATAAATCCCACTCAGTTGTGGTTTATGATTTTTTTAACGTATTGTTGGGTTTGGTTTGCTAATATGTTGTTGAGGATTTTTGCCTTTATGTTGATCAGAGACACTGGCCTGTAGTTTTATCTTTTTTTGTAGTGTGTTTATATGGTTTGGGTATCAGGGTAACGCTGGCATCATAGAATGAGAATTGAAGCTTTCTTTCTTCTTTGGTTTTTTAGGATATCTTGAGAAGAATAGGTATAAACTCTTCATTAAATGTTTGATATAAGGCATCTGTGAAGCTATCTGGTCGTGGAGTCTTGTTTGTTGGGAGTTTTTTGAAAACTGGTTCAATTTCATTGCTGGTAATTGGTCTGTTCAAATTTTCTATTTCTTCATGATTCAATTTTGGGAGGTTCTATGTTTCTGGGACTTGTCCAATTTGTTGCCATATAATTTTTCATAATATATTGTTATAATCCTTTGTATTTCTGTGGTGTTTTTTGATACTTCTTCTCTTTCATTTCTGATTTTTTAGTTTGAATTCTTCCTTTCTCTCTCTCTTTCTCTCTCTCTCATGAGTCTGGCTAAGAGGCTTATCAATTTTGCTGATTATTTTCAAAGAACCAGCTCCTGGTTTTACTGTTTTGTTCCTTTGTTTCAGTTTTTATTTCATTTATTTCTGTTCTAATCTTCATTGTTTTCTTTCTTCTACTGGCTTTGAATTTTGTTCTTTTTTGTAGCTCATTTATATGTAAGTTTAGGCTGTTTATTTGAGATTTTTCTTCTTGATATAGGCGTATATTATTATTAACTTCCTTCTTAGAACAGCTTTTGCTTCATCTCAAAGATTTTGAATCATTGTGTTTTCATTTTCATTTTTCTCTTTTTTTTATTTCTTTGATTTCTTGGTACGACCATCATTGTTCAGTAACAAGTTTTTTTATCCTCCATGTGTTTATGTTCTTTCCAGATTTGTTCTTGTGGTTGACTTCTAGTTTTGTAGTGTTGTGGTTGGAAAAAATACATTGTATGACTTTGATCTTTTTGAATTTGTTGAGACTTGTTTTGTTGCCTAATATGTGATCTGTTCTGGAGAATGTTTCCTGTGTACTTGAAAAGAATGTGTATTCTGCTGTTTTAGGATGAAATACTCTGAATATATCTGTTAAATCCCTCTGGTCCAGTATGTCATTCAAAGCCACTGTTTCTTTGTTGCTTTTCTGTTCAGATGATCTGTCCATTGATGTAATTGGGGCATTACAGTCTTCTAATATTATTGTATTACTATCAGTTATTTCCTTTATATTTGTTAGTAGCTGCTTCATGTATTTGGGTGCATAAGTATTCATGATTGTATCTTCTTATTGGATTGTTCCATTTATGATTATATAGTGTTCTTCTTTGTCTTTTGTTACAGCCTTTGTTTTAAAGTGTGTTTTGTTCCATGTAAGTATCACTACCCTGGCTTTGTTTTTACTTCCATTTGCATGATGAATACTTTTCCCTACCTTCACTTTCAGCCTCCATGTGTCTTTAGGTCTGAAATAAGTCTCTTACAGGAAGAATATAAGGGGGTCTTGTTTAAAAAAGTTTTTTTTTAATGTTTATTCAGTTTTGAGAGACGGAGAGAGAGCATGAATGGATGAGGGGTAGAGAGAGAGAGGGAAACACAGAATCTGAAGCAGACTCCAGGGTCTGTGCTGTCAGCACAGAGCGTGATGCAGGGCTCAAACCCATGAACCACAAAATCATGACGTGAGCCGAAGTCAGATGCTTAACCGACTGAGCCACCCAGGCACCCCTGGGACTTGCCTTTTTATCCATTCCTTTACCCTGTGTCTTTTGATTAGAGTATTTAGTCCATTTACATTCAAAGTTATTATCGATATGTATGTATTTATTGCCATTTGTTTTTTAGTTCTTTGTTCCTTTGTTTTCTTGCTCTCTTCTCTTCATGGTTTGCTGGCATTCTTTAATGATGTCCTTTCTCTATCCTTGCATATCCTATTATGGGTTTTTGATTTTTGGTTATCATTAGGTTTTATATAACATGTTCTGCATATAGCAGTCTATATTAAGTTGATGATCGTTTAAGTTTGAACCGATTCTTTACTCTTCTCTCCCCACATTTTAGGTATATGTTTTCATACTTTGCATCCTCTTATTTTGTTAATCCCTTGACTGATTTTTGTAGATATACTTAATTATACTGGTTTTGTGTCTTACACCTTTCTTACTTCTACTTTCTTTCCTTTCTATTCAGAGTCCCCTTTAACATTTCTTATAGCGCTGGTTTAGTGGTGATAAATTCTTTTAACTTGTGTTTGTCTGGGAAAGTCTTTATCTCTCCTTCTATTCTGAATGATAGCCCTGCTGGTTAAAGTTTTCTTGGCTACAGGTTTTTTCTTTCAGCACTTTGAATATATCATGCCACTCCCATCTAGCCTGCAAAGTTTCTACGAAAAAGCAACTGATAGCCTTATGGGGTTTCCTTTGTGTGTAACTATTTTCTTTGCTCTTGCTGCTTTTAAAATTCTCTCATTATTGCTTCTTTTTGCCATTTTAATTAGTATGTGTCTTGGTGGGACCTCCTTGGGTTGATTTTGCTGGGGGCTCTGTACCTGCTGGATCTGGATTTCTGTTTCCTTCCCCTCAGGAAGTTTTCAGCTCTTATTTCTTCAAATAAATTTTCTGCCCTCTGTACTCCCTCTTCTCTTTTTGGGAGTCTTATAATACAGATGGAATTGCTGAGTTCCCTAAGTACATTTTCATTTATTATTATTATTATTATTATTATTATTATTTTCTCTTTCATATGAACTTGATTACTTTCCATTACTCTGTCCTCTAGGTCACTACCTGTTTTTCTGGTTTCTCTGGTCTACTACTTATTCCATCTAGTCTATTTTTATGTCTGTTATTGAGTTCAGCATCTCTGATATTTTTAAATGTTTTTTATCTCTTTGCTAAGGGTCTCACTGAGGTCCTTCACTTTTTCTCAAGTCCAGTGAGTAACTTTATGATGATTACTTTAAATTCTCTATCAGGCATATTACTTACTTCAGTTGAGCTTAGGTCTCTTGTTGTGATAATGCCTCATTTTTCATTTGGGACATACTCCTCTGTCTCCTCGTTTCTCTAACTCTCTGTGTCTGTTTCTATTTGTTAGAAAAGTCATTTACATCTCCTGCTGTTGAAAGTAAGAGGTCCTGTACTGCCCTGCAGTGCAGTGTGCCCATTCACCAGAATCTGGTGCTTCAGGGATATATGCTCTGTGGGTTGCATGCACCCTGTTGTAGCTGAGCCACCTTGTGCCTTGAATCTTACCATTTGCAATGGCTCTCTTGGCCTGATATTGGTAGGGTTTGGTCCCTGTGTTGTTAGTGAGCCAGTATGGGGCTGCCTTGGGCTTGAGGTGACTGACCAGCTGCTTGTCGGAGCTGCAGTAGTGCTTAATTGTAGGGCATTTTCCCTGTGTTGTCCTCTGAGAATTTTTTATTGGTGTGCAAACCTGTAATCAGACCAGATACCTGCTCCCAGCCCACAACTGGGACCCCATTCAGATTGGTATGCATGGTTATCTTCCCATCTCATCTCCCTGGGACAGGAGCCACTTTGGAGTGGTGCTGGCTCCTGTTAGGGCTGCTTGCATACTCCCAGTCTTGTGACATTTTTTTAGATAGTCTCTGGCCAAGAGTATATTGGAGGAGGTAGGTTCACAGGAGACCATGAGGGCGGGGCACATGGTGCCATCAAGGTCAATGTTTTTTTTTTTTTTTTTGCTGTGGGAGGGGACCTGTAGCTGCTGGCAGGGATGGAGGGAGCAAATCTGCAGAAGTGCTCAGGGGCAGGGCATGCAGTGTTAGCAAGGTTTGCACAGATCTTCAGTGAGAGGGGATCTGGAGCAGAAGCCTGGCTGGAGGGAGCATGTCCACAGAATATGGGGGCAAGGTGAGCTGTTATCAAGTTAGCTAGATAGTATTGGCACTGCACTGGTTCCCCCAGGTGTCCCTGTGTCTAGGCTGGGGGGTGGGGGAGGGAAATGGTGCGTGCCAGCTCCCTTGTTCCTGGAGAAGTCTGCCAGAGATCCCTGTGGCCTCTTTAGCACATGCTCTTAGATTAGTAAACAGATTTCCCTCCTGTTTTCAAATTGCTGGGTTTTTTTTTAATGTTTATTTTTGGGGGAGAGAGAGAGAGAGAGCAAGAGTGAGCAGGAGGGGAGAGGGACAGAGAGAAAGAGGGAGACACAGAATCTGAAGCAGGCTTCAGGCTCCATGCCTGAACTCATGAACCCCCCTGCAAGATAACAACCTGAGCTGAAGTTGGATGCTTAACCCACTGATCCACACAGAAGCTCCTCAAATTGCTGTTTGTATGCTGTATCTCTGCAGGGTATTTGTTGTGTTTTCTTTTGCGGGGGGGGGGGGACTCAGTTTCCTTTTACCCTCCTGGCTCTCTTGAGAGCCCAGCTGCTGACTTTTTAAAATTCCAGATGTTAAGGCCTATTTATTTTAAGAACTCTCAAATTTTGGCCCCTCTGGTTTTCAAAGCCAATATGTTATGGGGGTTCATGTTTCACGTGTGGGCTCCCCAGTGTGATTGTCTGGTTTTTTTTCCCCCTCTGCTTCTATGGCGTCCCTCCCTCCCATAGATAGTTCCACACGTTCATTTAGTTCACGACCGTGTCTCTACCCTTCCTACTCTCTTCATTGTGTCCTCTTCCCTACATTTAGCTGTGGAGAGACTGTTCTGCCAGGATTCAGGTCTTTTTCTGGGTTCTTTTCGCTGATATGGATGTTATCTAGTTTTATCCATGGGACATCAGGTAAGCTTCGGATCCTCCTACTCTGCCATCTTCCCTGGAAGTCCAAGATTATTTTTGAGCTAGGCTCCGCAGAGCATAGATGTTTGCCAGTCTGTAGATTTAAGTTCCTAAGTCCCATTCCCAATAAATATGACCCACCAAGGTATCAGTTGTGATGTGTAAAACATATTAGCATTCATCACCAAAAAAGTGAAGAGCAAGTTTTATAAAGGAGTATGGTAAGGCAGGAATCATAAAATGCCCTTAGAAAACCAATAAAATACAACTGTTTCAATATTTAATAACTTTTTATTGATTATAAAAACACAGGTGAATCTTCTAACAAATATTTTAAGGTAATATGATTGAAAAATATTGTTTTAGATATTCACTTCTTGTATCTTTGAGAACTGTTAATTTTTATTGCTCTGAGAAAAAGGAAAAAAATAATGTAATAGATTAATTTGTGAGTTCTGCTTCCTTGGGTACCCTGGGACTTGGATACCCAGTGATCCTTACTCCAGGAACTCTTGGTGAGCTGTTTTTCAGAAACAAGTGTCAGAATAGGAATGCAGAGGCAAGGCAGGGCAGACATCTTAGATGCTGAAATTCTTTAGAAGAGGAGCAGAGGAACTGTTTTACAGGGATTGAGAAGGTGTATCCTACACAGATCCTGTTACGACTTTAAGGGAACTGGTGTGTATCATTCCCATGCAGCTTGCTGAATATTTGCCCCTGAGAATATAAATTAAAATGATTAAAATGAATGATGAGCTGGAATTAAAACATCCTTCTGTTTGTTACTGTATTTTGGGAAATACTTGCTGATTCTAGCCCTGGTTTCTCTTGTGAAATTATTAGGTAGAGAGTAGCCACTTAGCTGAGGACACTGAGGTAATGATCATCTCACAATAAGTATAAAGCTCATGAGGTATGTGAAAGAGGCCTGGACATGAATTGGGAAAGAATCACCTTAAAATTGTTAAAACAGAATTTCTCACAATTTACTGATCTCGTAGGTTTTTATTCAATGATTCATGAATCAACAGTGTCTGAGCTAGTAGAGGGAAAGGAGCTCTGAAGAGACATACAAAGTGAGAGATTTTTATAAACCAAAGTGAGCAGGATCAAGGAACTTATACTGGGCTTTTGTTAATTGGTTAAAGCAGGCCTCTATTTCTTAGAAGGAGCAAAGGAAAGTCTTGGAGCCAGATTAGGGTCAAGTGACTTGTGCTCAGCAGGCAATCACTGATTAGTTGACTTAGGCCTGCCTTTCCTGGGTGAGCCCACAAAAGTAACTTAGTTTTGTTTTGGTTTGTCAAAGCTAGGTTTACCTTGAGTGACTTCCTCTTAGGCCTACTCTGATTACTTTAAGAGAGTCCTTGGCTTTTCACATAGTCTTGGATTGTGCAAATAGGGCAGTCGTTTAAGCATTTTGAACCTTAATACTGATATCTTCATATTGAAAACAATAACTTCTTTTCAACATTGTGGCAAGACTTTTCAGAGCATTGTCACAGCTTCACTGCTGACCAGTTACCAAAACTGTGAATGTTGTTTTGCTGTGAATGCTGTTCAGTTCTGGAATATTATTGTGCCTCAAATTTCTCATTTGTAGATTGGAAAAGCTTGTATCTGTCTCAAAGAGTTTTTAAGAGAAGTAAATGAGTTAATGCCTGCAAAGCACTTGTAATAGTGTGTGTCATAAATATTATCTATCGTTATTAATGCATGTTGAGCTTTTAGCACAGTGCTTGACACCTGGCAATCATTCAATCAAGGGTGACTATTTTTATACAATGTCAGGCATTATTATTGCTAGAAACAAAGACAAATAAGGATTTATCGCAAAGGACAATGTAATAAATGAGTGCAAGGTCTGCTATTGTCTAATCTAAAATACATTTTGTGATAATGGTTAGACTGGATGGGGAGCCATCAGTCAAGCAGGAAGAATGAGGCAAGGAAGCAACCTTTTTAGTAGACATCTGAGTGATTTAGTGAATCTGATGATGTTTTGGTGGAAGATATAACTTGACAATAATTGATCACTCTCCAAATATCATTTGTAGAGTAAACTTACCTTATTACTGTTAATTGACAGCATAAATTTCCACTCTGTGGATATTCTGCACATTTGTGGCTCTCAGTGCAGGGTTAAACCAAATCAACAGAATCCTTCCATCTCATTCATTTCTAATGCAACATCTACTGCTATTACCAGCAGCAAAAATAAAATGTTTTAATGTATGTCTAATTCACAAAGCAGGGAGAAAGGTCTTTTGAGACAGCTTGTTTAAATGGGAAATCTAGAGGTTAAGTGTGGGTTTAATCACAACAATGCCTCATACTGGCACATGATTTTAGTTTTCAAAGTGCATCCTTAAAAATAAACTCCTTGAATATATATACCTAAATAGAATATAAGCAAGAATGTTGAACTGTTATCTCCACATTACAAAATAGAAGGCTGATGTTCCTCTAATCAATGTATACTCAGCCTAAACTACAGTCAGTGATTCCAGCTGTCACTGTTGGTAGACTGGCTTCACTTAATATTATAATGAAGCCTAGAGTATTGCCCTGGCATGGACTTTAATCTGACTCTTTTAAATAAACTGCTCCTGGTCTTTCTTGAGTTAAATACTGATAGACCTAAGACAATAATTTGAGTTATTCTTCCCCATTTTATCTCTAAAGGTAATAGTGCCTGCAGATCTTCAGAGTTATTCTTTAAATCAAATTTTCAATAGGTGTGAATCTATCTGTCATGAATTCTAGATCTTTTAAGTCATTGTCTCTGAAAAAATATAGTTTATCTACCTCTCAGGGGTTGGAGGGGAGTGTTTTTCATTTATTCAACTAATATTGACTGATGATCAACAGTATTAGAATCTCTTATGTGCAACCATGAACAGAACAATAAGATCCTTGGTCTTAGATAATTTGCTTATTAGGGTAGGGGAGATAAGTGATAGTTAAGAAATTAAATAATTTTAAGTTTTATTCAGCAATAAGTTTCTATAAAGAAGAATTGAAAGTAAAAGAAAAAGAGTTTCCTGGAGCATTGTATTATATTGAATGGGGCAAGAAGTCCTCAGTCAGGAAGTTGCCTTTGAATGACAAAAAAGGCGCCAGGTATTTAAAAATCAAGGGTAAGAGGGAGAGGAAAATAAAGGAAATAGCTAGTGTAAAGGTAGGAACCAAGCTGGCACATTCAAAAAATAAAGAGAATTTCAGTAAATAGGGACAGGGCTGACCAAAGGAGTAAACAAGAATGAAGCTTAGAGACATAAGGTGGGGGACAGATTGTATGGATCCTTATCCTGCATAGTTAGGGATTTTCATTTTATTAGGATTTATTATTTTAAATTCTAATGATGTCTATTGGTTTTAAGCATGAAGGACTTGATCAGATAAGCAGTTTGAAAAGATTAAATTGGCTACTTTATGGACAAAGGATTGTAGGAAAGCAAGAGTAGAGACTGGAAACTAATGAGAAGCTATCCAATAAACCAAAGAGAGAGAGAGAGAGAGAGAGAGAGAGAGAGAGAGAAGGGGTTATAATTTTCAAACTGGGGTTGGTATAGTGGAAATTGAAAATAGATCAAGATAAGTTATTAAACTGTGAGGACTTAAAAATGCATTGCTTTATCTTAGAGTTGGAGTGGATGTTGATTGAAAAAGAAGAATTAGATGGTCTATAGTTGGAGGATTTGAGTAGCTGGGTGGACATTATTGTTCTTACCTGAAATAGCGAAGACTTGGGGTTAGAGACAAAGTCTTAGGGTTGGGGTAAGTATGGATAGTTCTGTTTAAAAAAAATTACTTCTAGAATGTTTTCAGTGTGTCCTTAAGTTCTTAAGTGTTCTTAAGAACTTGCACCATGGGGCACCTGGGTGGCTCAGTTGTTTGAGCGTCTGACTTTGGCTCAGGTCGTGATCTTGCAGTTCATGAGTTCAAGCCCCACATCGGGCCACTGGGCTCTGTGCTGACAGCTTGGAGCCTGGAGCCTGCTTCGGATTCTGTGTCTCCCTCTCTCGCTCTCTGCCCTCCCCTGCTCATGCTCTGTATCTCTCTCTGAAAAATAAACATTAAAAATTTTTAAAAAAAAGAACTTGCCCCTTTATTTCTCTTATTCAGTCTTATTTGTATTACTTGTTTAGCAACAGGTTATAGGAAAAAATATGTTCAATGGAAAAATACGCATCTTGTTTAGATTACCCTTCCTGGTTATCTGATTTCAGTTTTATTCATTGTCTTTCAGCTTTTTTGCAAATAAATCTTTTCAAATTGTATTTAACTGAGAGATTTATACATTCCTCTCTATCCTGTAGTGATTTTAGTTGACTCCTTCTCTCCTTTGGAAAAACCAGTTAGTTTTGTCTCCATTTGTAATTCATCTCAACATTCCTTTACTCCATATGAATTTTTGCTCGTTTTACTCAGTTACAACATCTACCTGATTTCCTTATATCACAGGAGTAAAATAAACACATGTTCATTCCTGTATCCCTGTGAGAGTCATGGTTTCATCTTTTCCTGAAAATTATGAATTAACATATGTTACACCAATGGCTCATACAACTCTCATGGTCAAATGAATGTACGTTTTTCACATGAAGTGCTTTCAAGTTGTGTCTCCCAAATCTTGTATTTAATAATGTGACTTTAACACATTTCATTTCTTATGATGCCAGTTTCCCTGAAAAATTGTGGACTCTTATGTGAAACAGCTAGAATCACTTTTGCTGATACAATGACCAATTCAGAAGTCAAATGATTCATATTATGCCCCATCACCAAGAACATTACATCTTCCAGGTGGAAGGGAGATTTTCTTAGCTGTTCTAATCATCAAACATTGTCTTTCCAGAAGACATTTCATTAAATTTCAGACACTGATGCACAACAGAATTAGTTGGTCAATAATGAAAAATATCACTGAGTGTTTCCAAGCAAATTTCACATGTTGCTTTTGTTCTCAGAAGTGTTTACTTTAGTGACTAAGGTTCTGAGAGATTGTAACTCATTATTTTTTAGAGGAATTCTACTTGAAACATTTTTAAACTATCTTTTAAAAATGATTAGCTTCTGACTCATAAATAGGAGTGGTTCAGTTTTTTGTCTTGTCAAGTAAGAAGAAAACAGACTTCACTGACAAGAAAAAAAATAAACATTGCATCATTGGCACAGTGAACTTTAAATATTTAGAAAAGTGTGATTCATAACTTTCAAAAGGTATGATTTCCAGACCAGTATCTGGGTACTTTTTCTACTCATATAATGTTAATTGACTTTAGGGTATCATTTGGTTATGTAAGTTATTAACATTTAAAATATTAAACCATGAACATTAAATAAGACATAATTTACAAAGACTAAATTAATCTATCACTTATAATACCTTTTAAAAAATATTATGCCATGCTTGATGAATTTGAACAGGCATTTTAATATATTATAGGCCAATTTTTGAGTGTGACTATTTGAGAGGATTTATAGATGAAAACAGAATTTTGATTGCAAAGTGGGAATCTTAACAACGAATTATAGATTTAATAATGATATAACTAATCCACTTGTGGAATCTGTGAGAACCATATACTAAAGAGACTTGTGAGATGAATCAGTGGTCACCAATTTTGTTCTGAACTTGTGGAAATGCAAACTCAAATGTTACACAAAACTTATTCTTACAGTTAGGATGATGGTGATTCAAAGAGATTAGATGCTTCCTTAGTTTGGGGATTTGAGTAGGTGGGTTAGTACTATTGTCCTTACCTGAGATAACAAAAACTCATGGGGAGAGATAAGGTCTTGGGGCTGGGGTAAGAATAGCTAGTTCCTTTTAAAAAAATTACTTCCAGAATTCACATGTTGTTTTAAGTGTGTTCTCATGTGCATTCAGTACAGGGTGACTGGAGTTTCCCTTGAAAATGAGCCTTTCTTTCTATCATGTCAGTTTCAGGTTATAGTTGTTTGTTTAGCAACATGTGTAGAAAAAAATTTTCATTCAGTGGAAAAACTTTGCATCTATGATCCTTAGGAACCATCTGCAAAATGCTTATTTTAAAAAAATCTTAGGGGCACGTGGGTGGCTCAGTTGGTGGAGTGTCCAACTTTGGCTCAGGTCATGATCTCATAGTTTGTGAGTTAAAG
>CM053574.1:36281136-36317887 GCA_028646485.1 Cryptoprocta ferox | reverse complement strand
AAAACAAACTGAGGGGGGAAGGGGAAGGGGGAAAGGTAATGGGGGGTGATGGTCTTGGTGGAGGTCACTTGTGGGGAAGAGCACTGGGTGTTATATGGAAACTAACCTGACAATAAACTATAAAGTTAAAAAAAAAAATAAATAAATAATTAAAAAATAAATAAATAAATAGTTCTAAAACAAAGTAGAACCTTGGAGTGAGAGTAACTTGTTCTGTGAGTGTTCCACAAGATGAGCAAACATTTCTAATAAATTTTAACTTGATAAATGTGTAGTGTTTTGCAATATGAGTAGTATGTGATGCCGATTATCACATGATCACAACTGAGTCAATGTTTCTTCTCTTTCTCCCTCTTGCTCTGGGGCCCTGGATGTCTGCCATGCTTGGATGGTCAGTTTCAGGCCATGGTGTTTGGAGGAAATCCGTGATTTTTCATAATGTTGAAATGTGCCCACAGTAGACACTAGTGTACTTTATGTCACTTGCAAGCACCTATGGACAATCCTTTACTTTTTCATTCAAGAGTAAGTTTAGAAATATTTTGCTCCATTCTAGGTCAGGCTGCCTGTAGATATAGACCCTTTCCTATGCTGCCTTATTGCCAGTTACATTAAATAGAGTATATGGCAAGAGTTTATTAATACTGTACTTTGGTCAACATACATGCAAGCATATACAATGGCCCCCATCCAGAAAAGGATTCCACTGAGCCAATAGATGTCAGTTGATTCTATTAGTTATCATGAAAGTCACCGTACACAGTAACCCTCCTCTCTCCTGTCTCCCTCACACCAGCCATGAAGGTTTTCAAGGGTAAGTAAGTGCAAGTAAGTGCAGTAAGTGATTTGTTTATTTTTCTTTATATTTTGTATTTTCTTTATTGTTTTATATCACATTATAGTATTGTAATCATCTTTATATGAATATTTTTGAGTTGTGGAATGAATCATCTGAGTTTCCATTATTTCTTATGGGGAAATTCGCTTTGATACACAAATGCTTTGGATTACAAGCATGTTTCCAGAACGAATTATGCTTGCAAACCAAGGTTTTACTATATTTCATTTGTCATTGAGATATTATACACTACACTTGGAGAGTTGTGGGGGCTATCCTGAAAAAGCCTCTCATTTGTATTTCCTCATTTGTAAAAGATAAAGTATTGAGTTGCTGGAAACTTGGGGCTGCCTCTTTTTTGTATGTTTGACTATGCTTTATTTTGACTTTATATTCCCTTCAAATGAAGCAATAAGCAATAAGTAGGTATTTTCACTTCTGTAAGCTTTCTGCTTGAAAGAGAGATCCTGTATAATATTATATTCATTTTAGCTCCTAGAAACTTTAGCTCTAGGAAAGGCTAAATGGGTATGATAAAAGTTGACTAAAATAATGTAAGACAGATTTTATATTTGAAAGATTTGGGAAAATGGAGGATTAAGAAGTTTTGTTTGCTTGTTTTATCATCTCCTCTCTTGCACCCAGCACTCAGATTCTAGGACAGGCTTTGGATGGGGACTGGGGACTAGGAGAGAAAACTGTACTCTTTCCCTGGATGCCAATAGGCTTCATGAGGGCCTCTTACCCATTTGGAAGAAAAGCAGCTTATATAGCCTAAAATTTTGAGTCAGTATGGAGGGAAACTGGTACAATATTTCTGCAAAATAAATCCCTTGGTACTACTGTTAGAATAGAATAGATGCCTGACCTGTGATATTATATATCCCTTATCTTCACATGCCATTTTCTAGGAAAGGCTAAATCTGTTGCCTCATTCCTAGCAAATGGCTATAGGTCGATTACTGATAATCCATTTAATATTTTTAAAGCAATATTTTCTATTGGCATTATTTAGGGAATAAATGGTTAGTTTGATAATTAGAACTAAAATATACTTAGCAATGGTTCATAAATTTTAAAAAATGTATAGATTTTGTTTATATTTTCTAAATTTAGAAAATACCTAATGAATACATTCAAAACTAATTTTAATCTTCACTGAAGTGATGTGGCCCGGAGTTAATTTTAGCAATGATAAAATTAGACCTTGTATTGTATCCACAGGGTATTGAGAAAATCATTGAATACCAGTTTTTACTTCAAGATTGGTATAGATTTAATCAATTTGTGTTAGCATAGGAGACAGAAACCAACAAAATCAAAGAATAGCTAACAAAAGTATGTATACATCTCTAAATTTTAGCTGTATTGAGGAAAACTGTATTTCTCTTAATAATGCCCAAATGGCAAAAATGATCCATTGTATTATAGGCATAATTATTTTTCAGAGTAACTTAAATCCAGAAACCTTAGCTTATCAATCCCAGAATTTTTGGATCTTATAACCTAAAATTATACTAAGTTTTGGAGGGAGGGAAGTAGAAAGTTTTTTGTACGAAAATTCACCAGAGTCTTCTCCAGCTGAATTGATTTTTTATGGTTTTTATTTATTTATGAGAGACAGAGAGAGACAGCGCGAGCAGGAGAGGGGCAGGGAGAGAGGGAGATACAGAATCCAAAGCAGGCTTCAGGCTCTGAGCTGTCAGCACAGAGCCTGACGCGGGGCTCGAACCCACAAACCATGAGCCGGACGCTTAACCGACTGAGCCACCCAGGCATCCCGATTTTAAAAGCAAAATCATACATTTTCAAAGTATTGTTTTAACCTTTGAAAAAGAGTGTCAGTAGCACTTTGGTTGGTGTTATCCGAAGAAGAAAATATCAATATGATTTTTGGCATCATTTTCAGTTTTGAATTTAGAAAACTGGTTGGGAACATGCTGAAACAAATTATTTTTTCTGTATTTTTTGAAAAAAAATGTGTATTTAAAAACTAAAATTTTTTAGCTGGAAATTGTTGCTATAATTCCATAAATGGACATCAGTTGATCATGTTTTTCTCCTCAGGTTTAAGAAAATTGATCTGTTCTAAATTTTCACCCCTCTCATAGCAGCAATTAATATTAAAATACTCCTTTAACTGTACTGTTGCATTATGGGTTTCTAGGTATGAGATGAAAATAAAGTTAAACATATTATACGTATCACATATATAAGTATATAAAATATATAAATTTATATAAAAGTGATATATATCATCTAAAGTACACTTTTATTAATAGTACATAATTTATTTTAAAAGTAAGAATTATTAATGCTGTAATAAGCATTAATAAGAAATAGGTCATCAGACAAATGTGTGGTAACCATGGAGCAATATCAAAATGATTTTTTGGTTAATAATATTGCTTAAAGTATGAAAAATGCTATTCATTGGAACATGAAGTTTTTTAGGCACTCATTAGTGATGAAAGCATCCCTAATAGCTTAGTAATTTTTTAAAAAATACTACTTTAGAATATATATGTGTACCCCAAATATCAGTTTTATATTTTATCCCTATTTAAGAAAGCCTTTCCACTGGTTTTTCTTGGGGTTGCCATTTTTTCCAAGGGCAGAAACTGTGACAAATTATCCAATTCCACAAAACCAAAGCTATTGCACTGTTCTCTATTCAGTCAAAGGCACAATTCATCTATAAAGTGTTCTCATTGTGTGTTTCATGTAGAGAAAGAAACTTATATGTTGGAAACATGCTGCAGCTATTTTCCATTCCTTCTTGTTTTTGCAGCGATAAAAGGAGAAAGAGTTAAACATTTATTTACTTGTCAGACTGGACAAAATTCTTCAAAAAGAAAAATTATATGCTACCTTAACCACTTTAGCAATTTTAGCAATCGAAAGGGACAACAGAAAGAGATTGATTTCTGTGTAGCCACTTAATTTTTTTATTTTGTGGTAACAGTGGTTTTTTGTTTTCTTTCATTTTTTGGTTTTTGTTTTTTTCTGGACATTTCCTGTCTTCAAAATTAAGGGATTTAGAACCATTTTACACTGTTTCTTGAAAAACTAAAGTTCTCTAAGAGACTGCCTATCCTGTACCTGAAATATACGACTGGCTATGTCTGGAGGTATTTAGATGATGGGTACATTATTTAAGTGCTTTTAGTGAGTCGATGTTCTTAAGCCTGTAAGATTCAGCTACAAAGAACATGCAAATGGATAATCACTTAGTAAGACACAAAGAGGAGAGAGAGGCTTATTGCTTTTGGCGTTTATAAGGTATAATAACATTGTATTAACTTTTTAAGAATCTGTTAATCATAATATTGTTTGGAAAATAATATACCAATTCTACATAAGAAAGAAAAAGAAAGAAAAGAAAGAAAGAAAGAAAGAAAGAAAGAAAAAGAAAAGGCACATTACATCCCTTTCAAAGTATTCACTTTTCTTTTGTGGAGAATAACTAATTCAAAAAACCTCACAAAATTTATACACGAGGTATGATACCTTTCATAACTAGCAATAGTGATGAGACTTTCCAAAGGCTTATTCTAGTTCAGTGAGGCTCCTTGGGCTTACGGGAAAGCATTCAGCAGACAATTTGGATCTTTAGATACTTGTGACATTCTATGGTATGTGGGTTCCCGGTGTTATAAAATGTTAGGCCTTATTAATCAGACCATTCCTTACAGACTGCCATCTGCAAACACAACACATCTGTAACTGGATCAACATTGTTCTGATTAAATTATCTTGACTATTTTCCTTTTTTAAACATGGAATGTGAAGACTCAGGTTTATGGGATGTCTGAATTCTAGATCTACATTATGCAAAATATTTTCAAACTGATTTTGAATTAGAATTTGCCATTGCTCTCTAATGCAGAATTTCAATGCAAAACAATAATACTTATATGTGCCAATTTTCTTGTTTGAGGCAAAGAATAACAAATCATTTAAGTGTTCACATTAATAATGTTAACCCAAAATGTCAGGAGTAAAAAATCTATCATCTGTGAGTCAAATCAAGGATGCAGCTTATTTTCCTATAAACTGTATGCTAAGAATGTTTTTTGCATTTTTAATAGGATTATAAAAAAATAGAAAAAGAGTATGTGGCAGAGACGTTATACCACAAAAATTTATTATCTGACCATTTATGAAAAAGTTCACCAGACCCCAATTTTTTGAAGGTATTTATATACACAATATGCAAAGGGTTCCTCTTTTGTAAATCTCTGGTTTTCAGCTCATACTTTTTTGCCTTAGGCTTGCAACCTATTACCTCTCTCTTGTTTTTGAGCTCTCCCTTTCAAGTTCATGTGCATACTAACATTCTTCTACAGTATAAATTAGAGGGATTTTTCACTTCTATGTGTTTCTTAGTCATCTTTTTGATTTATTTCATTATGTCTAGCTAGCAAATATTAATAGGCTATGTATATAGTAAATAAGAGGCAGTTTCTGACATCACATGTTTATAGTTTGTGAAAAAGATAGCAATGAAATGGGCATACACCAGAGGATCATAACTGCTTCATACTACTTCATAGCATAGAGTAGGTGGGTCATAATAGGGAAATAAAATAAAAATTTGAATATTGTGGAAGGCATTTTAGGAGACTTGTACTCTGCATCCTGAAGGCCTACTTGAAATTGTCCAAATGTAGTATTTAGAGAGGGGGAAACAGCTTATGTAAGGTTCCAGGGGTAATTGAAAAAATGGTGCATTCTAGAGTAAAAATGATGTAGTGCCTGATTGGAAACCTGACCCTTTATACCCAAATTTATAGTTTCTTGGAGCCTTAAACAGAGACACTGTGATTATCATACCAATATGTTTAACAAAAATTGAATAACTTTCTGGTAGTTGTAGCCTGTTACTGCTTTAAAAAGAGAAAGAGAGAGAGAGAAACACAGTGAGAAAACATATATTTTCATGACAGCAAATCTTTAGACCTTTCGAGAAGCCCCTTTAACTAGAAAGCAGTTGTTCCATTTTAAAGTAAAGATCGCCAGCAGTGTCATTTTGAACTATATAAGCAATGTCAGTTTTCTTTTCTTAGGCATAAATGGTCAGCCTTGTAGGCCTTATCAGCAGTAACAAGGCACTTCAGACTGGGAAACCTAGAGACCAGAGTGGAATTTTATTTCATTTTTTTTCATGATGTAATTTTATGTAATTTTATTAACTTGAAAATTAAAGCTAAAAATTTGGTTTCAGTTTGCATATTCTAGCTGTGGTGACCAACTCAACAGATATTGGTCACATATGACCATATAAATTTAAAAGAAATTGAATTAAACTAAATTAAATTAAATTGAAAATTTGCTTCCTTCATTTAATAAGCCACGTTTCAAATACTCTATAGCCACATGTAGCTGGTAGTTCCTGTAATGGACAGTGGACATATAAGACACTTCCGTCATCATAGAAAGTTCTATTAGAAAGGACTGACAATTAGATTAATCAATGTAAAGTCATATATATTAAATTCTCTAAATGGCAGTTATTGGTCACATACTCATTCAGACAACTTTTTTTTGATAATTACACTTAAAAAATACTTTCTTAATGTTCACTTATTTTGAGAGAAAGAGTCAGAGTACAAGTAGAGGAGGGGCAGAGAGAGAGGGAGACACAGAATCTGAAGTGGGTTCCAGGCTCTGAGCTGTTAGCACAGAGACCAATATGGAGCTCAAACTCACAAACCACAAGATCATAATCTGAGTCAAAATCGGACGCTTAACTGATTCAGCCACCAAGGTGCCCCTCGTAATTACACTTTTAAGGATACATCTTTGAACTTGGATCTTCTTGTCTTAGTTACATACTAACTCTTCTGAGGTTTTCTTCAAATGGAAACTCCACCATGCAAAGCAATTGAAAATATACTTCTTAACATTTAGGTTTTGAATTTTTTTAATGTTTATTTATTTTTGAGAGAGAGAGAGAGAGAGAGAGAGAGAGAGAACATGAGTGGAGGAGGGGCAGAAAGAGGGAGACACAGAGTCTGAAGCAGGCCCCAGGCTCTGAGCTGTCAGCACAGAGCCTGACGCGGAGTTGAACCCACAAACTGTGAGATCATGACCTGAACTGAAGTCGGAAGCTTAACTGACTGAGCTACCCAGGCGCCTCTAGATTTTGAATGTTTTTTATCACAGTTACCATGAGGACAGAGAAGTACATGTAGCTGAGAAAATCATCTTGGAGTGAACACACTCATGGACCCTCACCAAGGTCACGAAATATAATATTTATTATAATTTTACTTATTAAGTAATTAACGTATTTGAAAGACTAGATTTTTAGAAGTAGATTTTTCTGTTTTTGTGTGATTAAATTAAAAGTTTCATAGAGAAAATTTTGAGGTTTTTAGTAAATAGTTTATAAATTGTTAGTTTTCATTTTGTTCCTTATTTTTCTCCTTCATGATACTCATAATGTTTACCTATTTTATTTTATTTTATTTTGACATTTATTTATTTTTGTGAGACAGAGAGAGACAGAGCATGAAGAGGGGAGGGACAGAGAGAGAGAGGGTGAGACCGAATCCGAAGCAGGCTCCAGGCTCTGATCTAGTGGTCAGCATAGAGACCGACGCGGGGCTGCAACCCACGAACCACGAGATCATGACCTGAGCCGAAGTCGGATGCTCAACCGACTGAGCCACCCAGGCACCCCTGTTTGCCTCTTTTTAAAATTATATTAACTCTTCCCTCTCTCAGCCATAGTTTGTAGATACATTGAATTTGAGGGGGAAATGGCCAAGGGCCAAATAAAAAATTGAATTACCATATTCTGCCATTTGATGCTTTCTTTGTTATTTTTTTATTGGCATTCCATATTCTGAAATTATGAACCACATATCTAAATGATAAACTAAAACCACATACCAAATTATAATGGTCATATTATTATTATTATTTTTAGATTAACCATTTTATTTAATAGTCATGCAGAGATACACACAATTAAAAATCAGTGACTTTTAAGTTTGTTAAAACTTTTCTCCCACATCAATTTTAAAAGGCTGAAAGCTTTTCTATCCTGTAGATGTACCATAATTTAGACAACTCCCATTATAGAATTTCTAGATTTTTTTCTACTCTTGTCACCCTCTCTCTACAATGGTACAGAGATGAATTTTTCTGTATTTAACATTTCTTTGACCATTTCTAATTTTTCCTTAGAATAAAATTCCTAGAGGCAGAATTTTAGGGTCAAAAGGCATGTGCATTTTTTAAAATAAACTTTGAAAAAATACAAATTTTTTGACTTATTCTTTTATTGTTTTTACTTTTTTTTAGTGATTCATCACTTACGTAAAACACCCAGTGCTCACCCCAACAAGTGCCCTCCTTAATGTCCATTGCCTAGTTAGCCCATCTCCCCACCCCAAACCCTGCTAGCGACCCTCGGTTTGTTTTCTGTATTTAAGAGTGTCTTATGGTTTGTCCCCCTCTCTGTTTTTATCTTATTTTTGCTTCCCTTCCCCTATGTTCATCTGTTTTGTTTCTTAAATTCCACATATGAGTGAAATCATATGATACTTGTCTTTCTCTGACATATTTCATTTAGCATAATACACTCTAGTTCTGTCAACATTGTTCCAAATGAAAAGATTTAATTCTCTTTGATTGCCAAGTCGTATTCCATTGTATATATGTACCACATTTTCTTTATCCATTCAGCAGTTGATGGACATTTGGGCACTTTCTATACTTTGGCTATTAATAGTGCTGCTGTAAACATTGGGGTGTATGTGCCCCTTCGAAGCAGCATTTTTGTATCCTTTGGATAAATACCTAGTAGTGCAATTGCTGGATTGTAGGATAGTTTGATTTTTAATTTTTTAAGGGACCTCCATACTGTTTTCTACATTGGCTCCACCAGTTTGCATTGCCACAGCAGTGCAAAAGGGTTCCTCTTTCTCCTCATATTTGCCAACATCTCTTGTTGCCTGAGTTGTTAATTTTAGCCATTCTGACAGGTGTGAAGTGGTAACTCATTGTGGTTTTGATTTGTATTTCCCTGATGATGAGTAATCTTGAGCATCTTTTCATATCTGGTAGTCATCTGGATGTCTTTTTTGGAAAACTGCCTCTTCATATCTTTTGCCAATTTCTTCACTGGATTATTTGTTTTTTAGGCGTTGAGATTGATAAATTCTTTGTAGATTTTGGGTACTAACCCTTTATCTGATATGTCATTTGCAGATGTCTTCTCCCATTCCATTGGTTGCCTTTAGTTTTGCTGATTGTTTCCTTCACCGTGCAGAAACTTTTATCTTAATAAGGTCCCAATAGTTCCTTTTAGATTTTGTTTCCCTTGCCTCTGGAGATGTGTCAAGTGAAAAGTTCCTGCAGCTGGGGTCAAAAAGGTTTTTGCCTACTTTCTCCTAGGATTTTGATGGTTTCCTGTCTTAAATTTAGGTCTTTTATCCATTTTGAGTTTATTTTTGTGTATGGTTTAAGAAAGTGGTCCAGGTTCATTTTTCTGCATGTCGCTGTCCAGTTTTCCCAACACCATTTGCTGAAGACACTGTCTTTATTCCATTGTATTTTCTTTCCTGCTTTGTCAGAGCTTAGTTGGCCATATATTTGTGGGTCCATTTCTGGGTTCTCTATCCTGTTCAATTGATCTACATGTCTGATTTTGTACTGGTACCAGTACCAGTGTAGTCTTGATGATCACAGCTTTGTAACCAGAATTCTGGTTGTCCAGAATTCTGATGCCTCCAGTTTTGGTTTCCTTTTTCAACATTACTTTGGCCATTCGAGGTCTTTCGAATTTCAGAATTGTTCATTCTAGCTCTGTGAAGAATGCTAGTATTACTTGATAGGAATTGCATTGAACATGTAGATTGCTTTTGGTAGTATCAACATTTTAACAATATTCTTCTAATCCATGAGCATGGAAAGTATTTCTGTTTCTTTGTGTCTTCTTCAAATTCTTTCATAAGCTTTCTATAGTTTTCACTGTATAGATTTTTCAGCTCTTTGGTGAGCTTTATTTCTAGGTATTTTATGGATTTTGGTGCAATTTTAAATGGGATCCATTCCTTGATTTCTCTTTCTGCTGCTTCACTATTGGTGTATAGAAAGGTAACCAATTTCTGTACATTAATTTATATCCTGTGACTTTGCTGAATTCGTGGATCAGTTCTAGCAGTTTTTTGGTGGACTCTTTGGGTTTTCCACATAGAGTATCATGTCGTCTTTCAAGAGTGAAAGTTTGACTTTGTCCTTGTCTGTTTGGATGCCTTTCATTTCTTGTGTTGTCTGATTGCCGAGGCTAGGAGTCAATACTACGTTGCATAACTGTGGTGAGAGTGGGCATCCCTGTTATGTTCCTGATCTTAAGGGGAAAGCTCTCAGTTTTTTCCCCATTGAGGATGATATTAGCTATGGGTCTTTGATATCTGGCCTTTATGATCTTCAGGCATGTTCCTTTTATCCCTACTGTCTTGAGGGTTTTTTATGAAAAAAGAATGCTGTATTTTGTCATGCTTTTCTGCATCTCTTGAGAGGGTTGTGTGGTTCTTATCCTTTCTTTTATTAATGTGATGTATCACATTGATTGATTTGTGGATATTGAACCAGCCCTGTATGCCAGGAATAAATACCACTTGATCAAGTGAATAGTGTATTGTTGGATCTGGTTTGCTAGTATCTTGCTGACAATTTTTGCATCCATTTTCACCACGGAAATTGGTCTGTAGTTCTTTTTTAGTGTGGTCTTTGCTGGCCTCATAGAATGAGATTGGAAGTTTTCCTTCCCTTTCTATTTTTTGGAATATCTTCAAAAGAGTAGGTGTTAATTCTTTAAATTTTGGTAGAATTCCCCTGGAAAGCCATCCTGCCCTGGACTCTTGTTTTTGGGAGATTTTTTATTATGATTCAGTTTCTTTACGGGTCATGGGTCTGTTCAAATTTTCTATTTCCTCCTGTTTCAGTTTAGGTAATTTATGTCCCTAGGAATTTGTCCGTGTCTTCCAGGTTGCTTGGTTTCTGTGATGTTGGTTGTGATATCTCCTCTTTCATTTGTGGTTTTATTTATTTGGGTCCTTTTTATTTTTGATCAATGTGGTCTATCAATTTTGTTAATTTGTTCAAAGAACCAGATCCTGGCTTCATTGATCTGTTCTACTGGTTTTTTTTTTTAATATTTATTTTTGCTCTAATCTTTATTATTTCCCTTCTTCTGCTGTTTTTGGGCTTTATTTTGCTGTTCTTATTCCAGCTCTTAAGGTGTAAGGTTAGGTTATGTATCTGAGACCTTTCTTTCTTCTTTAGAAAGGCCTGGGTTGTTATACTTCCCTCTTAATGCCACCTGTGTGCATCCCAGAGGTTTTGGACTGTCATGTTTTCATTTTCATTGGCTTCCATATACTTTTTAATTTCTTCTTTAATTTTTTGGTTAACACATTCATTCTTTAGTAGGATATGCCTTAGTCTCCAAATTTTCATGGTCTTTCCAAATTTTTCCTTGTGGTTGATTTTGAGTTTCACAGTGTTGGTATCTGAAAATATGCAAGGTATGATCTTGATCTTTTTGCATTTGTTCAGGGCTGATTTGTGACCCAGTATGTACTCTGTTCTGAAGAATGTCCATGTGTACTCAAGAAGAATGTGTATTTTGCAGCTTTAGGTTGAAATGTTCTGAAAATATTGGTTAAGTCCATTAGGTCTAGTGTGTCATTCAAAACCATTGTTTCCTTGTTGACTTTCTGCTTACATGATCTGTCTGTTGCTTTAAGTGGGATGTTGAAGTCCCCTACTATTATGGTATTAGTATCATTGAGTTTCTGTATGTCTGTGATTAATTGATTCATATATTTGGGTGTTTCACACTGGGGGCATAAATATTTATAATTGTTAGGTCTTGTTGGTGGATAGAGCCCTTAATTATGATATAATGCCCTTCTTCATCTCTTGTTACAGTCTTTATTTTAAAATCTGGTTTGTCTTACGTAAGTATGGCTATTCCAGCTTTCTTTTGATGAGTATTAGCATGATAGATGGTTCTCCCTCCCTTTCCTTTCAATATGCAGGTGTCCTTGGGTCTATAATGAGTCTCTTGTAAGCAGCATATAAATGCATCATATTTTCTTATCCATTCTGATACCCTATGTCCTTTAGTCCATTTACATTTAGAGTGAGTACTGAAAGATATGAATTTAGTACCACTGTGTTGCCTGTAGAGTTGGTATTTCTGGTGATGTTCTCTGGTACTTTCTAGATTTTGTTGCTTTGGTATTTTTTGTTTTGTTTTGTCTTTTCTCCACTCAAAGAGTCCCCCTTAAAATTTTTGGTAGGGCTGGTTTAGTGGTAATGACTTTAGTTATACTAAACTAAAGTGGTAGTGGCTTTAGTTTTTGTCTGGGAAACTCTTTATCTTTCCTTCTATTTTGAATGACAAACTTGCTGGATGAAGAATTCATCATGCTGAATATATTCTGCCACTCCTTTCTGGACTGCCAGGTTTCCGTGGTTAGGTCTGCTGTAAACCTGATTTGTCTTTCCTTATAGGTTAAGGACTTATTTCTCTTGCTGCTTTCATAATTCTTTCCTTGTCTGTGTATTTTTTGAATTTGACTATGATATGCCTTGGTGATGGTTGGTTTTTGTTGAATCTGATAGGGAGTTGTCTGTGCTTCTTGGATTTTGACATCTTGCCCTTCTCCAGATTAGGAACGTTTTCTGCTATAATTTCCTCACATAAACCTTCTGCCCCTTTTTCTCTCTCTTCATTTTCTGGAACTCCTATGATTCAGATGTTATTCCATTTTAATAAGTCACTGAGTTCTCTAAGTCTTGTATTGTGATCTTAACCTTTTTTCCCTGTTGTTGTTGTTTTTTGTTGTTGTTTGTTTCATTATTATCTGTAATTTTATCTTGTAACTCACTGATTGGCTGCTCTGCTTCCTCCATCCTTGATGTCATGGCATTCATTCGAGATTGAATTTCAGTTATAACATTTTAATTTTGGCCTGACTCCATTTTATTTCTTTTATCTTTGCAGAATGGGATTCTCTGGTATCTTCTATGCTTTTTTCAATCCCAGCTAGAATTCTTATCATGGTTCTAAATTCTAGTTCAGATATTTTACTTATATCTGTATTGAGTAAGTCCATGGATGTTATTTCTTCCAAATCTTTCTTTTGGGGTGAATTCTCACCACGTTCTGTGGCTCAAGGTATGCAGATTATTGTGTTAATTTTCAGGTCAATTTCCTAGGTGTTAAAAATGGTTTGGTGCTAATCTAGCTGTGTTTCATGGCCAAGACAAGCTCAGGCTCTCCACAGTGCTCTGCCATCTTAGGTCCTCTCTCTAAAAATATTTTAAAATAGTTTTAGTTTACAAAAAAATTACAAAGATGCTACAGACACTTTTTGTATATACCACACCTGATTTCTTCTATTATTAACATTTTACATTAGTATAACATGTTTGTCACAATTAATGAACCAATACTGAGATGTTATTATTAACTAAATTCTCTGCTTTGTACTGATTTTTTAGATTTTATCCAATGTTCTTCTTCTGTCCCAGGATCCCAGTGAGGATACCACAATACATTAAATTGTCATGTCTCCTTGGGCTCCTCTTGGCTGTGATGGTTTTTCATACTTTCCTGGTTTTTGATGACCTTACAATATTGAGGAGTACTGGTAAGGCATTCTGTAGAATATTCCTCAAATAAGTTTATATGACATTTTTCTTTTATTTATTCTTTTCACACATAACATTTTATTCATTTTAGTTATACAATATAACAGTGTAACATACGTGTTTATACTGAAATGATTACCTGAGTAAGTTTAGTTAAAAATCTATCACTACATATAATTATAAACTTTTTTCTTGTGTTGAGAACTTTTAAGATCTCATTTTTAAAGCAACTTTCAAATATTCAATAAAGTATTGTTAATTTAGAGTTACCATGCTGTATATTACATCACTAGAACTTATTTATCTTATACCTGAAAGTTTGTGCCTTTAACCACCTTCACCCATTTCACACACTCCAATCCCTGCTCTGGAAACCACCAATCTATTCTCTATATCTGTGAGTTCATTTTTTTTTTAATTTTTGGATTCTTTATATAAGTGAGATTATTCAGGATGTGACTTTGTCTGACTTATTTCACTTAGTGTAAGGCGCTCAAAGTCTCTGTTGTCACAAATTTTGGGATTTTCTTTTTTTAAATGGTTGAATTGTATATACATACACATAGACACAGACACACACACACATATATACTTTTTTGCATATATGGGTTATATCTTCTTTATCTGTCCCTCACTTGATGGCTACATAGGTTTTCATGTTTTGTGTATTGTAAATAGAACTGAAATGAACATGGGGAGCACCGACATTTTTGTGAAATAGTGATTTTGTTTCTTTCAGATAAATACCCAGAAATGGAATTGCTAGATCATATGGTAGTTCTATTTTTAATATTTTTCAAACCTCCATACTATTTTCCATAGTAACTGCACTAATTTATATACCTACCAATAAACACTGCACAAGGCTTCATTTTTGTCTACATCCTCACCCATATTATTATTATTATTCTTTCTTTGAATTTTACATCATTGTTATTTAAGAATTCAAGGTTTTGTCACCATGGCTTTGAAGATAATTTTTAATTTTGATGAAATAAAATTTAGAAATATATATATTTTGTGTTACCTGGAAAACAAAAATATTTTATAAAATTTACACACATGATTCAGAATTTAAAGTCTCTCCGTCTACAGATTCAGATACATGAGTGTTCTATAGCAAGTCCTCAGTTAACAAGGTATTAAAGTTTGGCCACTGAATAGGTAGCCTAATTCTAATTCATTGAGTTTTTTCATGTATTAGTTATGTGTCTTGTTTTTTCTAGCTTATGAATGGCAAGGTGCTACCTTCCTTGTGAGGATGGCATAATGAGTGATATTCTTTTATCAATAAGAAAAAACAGTATACTTTTATTTTCTAAGAAACTATATCTGAGTGAGTTTGAGGATTATGTCAGTTTTCATTATTAGGTGTTTAGAGGAAGACAAATTTATTAATTTCAGGTAAAAATTAATTACAACTAATTCCACAGGCATTCATCACAGTTTAACTTATGTAGACAAAGGATTTTTGTTTTTATTTTTAATATTTATTTATTTTTTAAAGACAGAGAGAGACAGATCATGAGCAGGGGAGGGGCTGAGATAGAGGGACACACAGAATCAGAAGCAGGCTCCAGGCTCTGAGCTGCCAGCACAGAGCCTGACACAGGGCTCGAACCCACGAACTATGAGATCATGACCTGAGCTGAAGTCGGACGCTCAACCAACTGAGCCACCCAAGCGCCCCTGACAAAGGATTCTTAACTGAGTATTGCTAGACTTTTAGGATGAGCTTTAAAATATTCAAACTCCCTGAAATGGTATGCGGCACCTTGTGGCTGTTTATATATCGTGATGGTTTGCATCTTTGATCATGTGGATTAATCTAATTGTTTTTTTTAATTTGTCCATTTAATTTGATCCTTTTTACCACCACTGCCCTTAGCCTCAGCATGTTTTATACAGACTATTCCAAGGTCATCATTTGTTCCACTAAAGCCAGGTCATTTAACTATTCAGAAGCTCTAGCAGCTATCAAATATACAAGGTGGAGTTGAATAGAAGCATTTGATTTCGTTATCTTGTCGATTCTTTCTAGTGGATCATGTTTGAACTCTTTAGTGGGTAAAAAGGTTAGGTATTGTCTGTTTCAGCTGGCAAAATTAATGTCTTGCCTCACTTTACTTTGGTCTCAGTGTGCTCCTTCTGATTGGAATGTTCTTGGTTTTCCCTGTTCACCTAGGCAATTCCATGTATACTATATAATCTGATTAAGGCATTCCTTTTCCTTCTTTAGTAACCCTTCACATACTGCATAAATTACTTTTCTTTGTGCCTCTCTCATACCTGGACATAGCATTATCATTCTTATCATTCAGCATAGGTGTGTAACTTTAGTAGGTGTGTGTGTGATTTCACTTGACAGTGATCTCCTGAAAAGTAGGGCCTATATTATCTATCCATAGCATCAAGCACAGAGAGTAGGGCACCAAAAGTCCTCAACAAATATATGGCAAGTAAGTGAATGAATGATTGAAGGAACAAAGGATTCTCAGGTTCTGCTTGTTAATTAAAAATAATTGTATTAAAGTGAGAACTTACAAACACACATACATTAAAGACCTGATAATTTTAATTATAAGATGACTTCTGAAATTATAATCAATTTTTTAATTTGCTTGGCAGACTTTTTTTTTATGGTAAGGACATGAAAATCATATAGTCATACCAGCTGGACGTCTTTGTACTAGTTTAACTTGAAGAGATCAGAAAGATCATCATTTTACAATTGAAGAATGAGGTGATTGAATTCACTAATTCACTGGGCAGGTATGAAGCAGCAGGGTATTAAGTCACCTTGATTTATCAATACTTTATACCTGGGGCAAATCTTTTGGACTTTGATTCTGTTCTTCACCTCTTTAAAATGAAATAATAGTTACTAGTTAACAGAGAACCTCTCTCCTCATTTTGATGAATTTTCTAGTAATCTTGATCCTATATAGTGTTTTGTTTGTGTGAATTAAAATGGGAGAGAAAAGGAAATGAAGATATGAGGGAAAAGAAGAGAATGAGAATTAAAACTACAAAAAAATTTACAAAATTACAAAAATAGTGGAATGTAATATTTGCTGTTATCTGGTTTACTGTTTTCATTTTGAAATGTGATATTGACTGCATAGTATTCCTTCACATGAATACAGCAAATTTATTTAACAGCATCTTCATTTTTGGACAATAAGGAAGTTTCCATTTTTTTCAATCCCTTACTGTCAGTTCCCAGAAATGGAAGTTTTCTGATCATATCTACAAGGCTCTGTGCCTGTTTGCTGGTCATCAGCTATGTACTGACTTCTCTTTTACCACAACTCAAACAATTTATCACATTTTAGATTAGCCATCTTCAAAGAGTGAAAATTTGTCACCCTTCATAGACTAGTAGGACCTTCTGGTCATTGTGGGGAGGTTTTTGGCAACTTTACTATATATTGATACCCTCTTGAAGGGGATCCAGTCAGCTGGCATTTCTGACATCCAACAGGGAAACTATATTTGAAATGATGCAGCTTGTGGCTGAAACAGGTGCTCTTTGGAAATGACTCAAGTTCTTTGAGAACTCAAGCAGTGGCAGGCATAAATAGTAGACAAGTTCATGCATATGTGTAAATTGATATGTGATTATCTTTCTCATACAACTAAAATCTTATTTATTTTGACTACATTATACAGATGCTGTTATCTACAGGGTATAGAAAGGATGCTATGTAACATGTCAGTTCGACACCTTAATGGAAATAACTTATTTGTTCACCATGTTATACATATTGGGCCACATTTCCTTAGAGTGTGAATTACTCCCTTCCAGGTATTTTCTCCCTTGGGAAAATCATTAACTCTTTCAGGGTACTAGCATATCAGTTAGCAAATCACTTCCTTAGTGAACTAAATATCTAAATCCAGAAAGGGAAATGAGAATTCTGTATTCCATCTCCCTATCCTTTGTAAGGATTATCTCAATAAGGTATGATTAAGGGTATGAACCCTAGAGGAATTCTTGAATTCAAACACTTAACAAGATGTAAAACGTCCCCGTGCCTCAGTTTCTTCATAGGTAAATAGTATCTAACACATAGGTTTTTTTTGTGAGCATTAAATGAGTTTATACATATTAGATACTTAGAACTTAAACACTAATAATCACTGAAGTGCTAGCTATTATATTATTAGTGCTATTATTATTGTCATTGTTAACTTGATGAGCTTCAGAACAAAATTATGTATCTGTCTTCCATGCTTTTGAGACCTGAGGTCCTCTAAAACTTGGTACTCTTTGAAATAGTAACTAATCCAGTTAATGAACAAGAATTATGGCTATTGTCATGTGGCCAATGTAGATAATCCCACTTACACAGTTTTCTTCTTGAGTCATTCCATTTGAGGACCTGGGAACGTGAAGTTTTAGGTGTTTCATCTTCGGAAGCAGTACATTGTTTAAGTAAGAAAATAGATGTATTGCTATGGTCCTGATTAGTTATTGGCATTTGGCTTTGTGGATGCTAATGTTGAGCTAAGATTTAGGAAAACTATATTCAGGATCACCTGTCTCTTGGCAGGGTAACTTTGGAATACTTAGTACCTCTACTTTTCAGATTCTTATCTAGATTATGGGACTCAGTAATCTCTGAGATGCCAATTAGAGCTAATATCTTGTGATTGATTCTGAAAGGAGTCATGCTTTAAAGAATGGGGAATGGGTTAACCTGCCCTCATTTCCTCAGATAAACAGAGCATTATGATATAATAAAGTGTCAGGAGAATTATTCTAGTTGTACTTGCCATTGAAGAGATATGCCATTGAAGCTTTTCACGTGGGATATGGATTATCTGGACGACACCTCAAACTCTCTGCTGGGCTAAATTAATTTCCTGATATTTGATAAGCTAATGATACAACATTTTATCAGAAGCGAGTGAGTCACACAGAGAATTGACAGATGCAAACTATATCAGCAAAGTTTTAGATAAATAGTGTTTCTAAAGGAATCACCCAGTCAACAGTGGCATTGTTTGTGCAAAATCAGTCTCTCTATAGCTTGTGGAAACTCATTTCTTGGTATAGCCAAACCTTTTTGTATTCGGTGTGTCTGCCATCATTTGAGAAGAGCTTACACCATAACTTGTCATGTTCATTTCTGTGACTTTATAATATTTGGTACTTTTTAAGTCTTAAAACAAACATAGTGTCAACAAATTAATTTCTTCATTTAGGAAAAAAAGGAGTTGCCCAGATACTGCTGGTGAACAGTGCTCTGTTTTCAGTTTTCCAGTGTCCTTGTATTCCTACTTTACTTTGGGAACTAAGACATGTAGGTTTAATCTCAAGATCACACTTAACCCTGTATCTCTTGGTTCGCTATTGCTTATGAGTGAAGACTAAAAGCTGCATTTTATCTGAACCTCTTGTTTAAAGTAAATGAGATTGTGATGTTCCATTGATACATTGATTACAATTGAGCCATGTCTGACTCAGCAATTAGAGTTTAAAGTCAGCACTTAGGGTGAAATCCATGTCTAGTAAAAAATATACTTAGAAATCCATTAAATCGGACATCAATTACAGTGTAAATAGATTTGTGTACACTCTCTACATTAAAATATGTATGTGAAAAAATGCATATCTTTAAACTAGAATCTGCACACACTGTAAGGTGGTCACATTGAAAGAGGTTCCCAGGAACTGATACCCATTGTAGACACAGTTAATTTGTGTCTCCCTATTCATGCCTTTCCTGGTTATATTCACTGCATGGGAGAATAAGCAGACTCACTCAGACTACTTAAATTCTTATTTCTGTCATTCTCTTGGTCTCCCCAAATGTTTACCAAATGGTGTGGCTTCTCTATAACTGTGGTTTGTTCTGTATCCACAGAAGGATGAGATGAGTTGAAAGATGTTTCACTGATAAGATGCTACAGAGAATCAATTTAAATTACTTTTTGACACATCAAAGAACATTTACTGAGTACTTACCTAATGGACTGAATGTGTCGCCTCTCCAAATTCATCTATTGAAATCCTAATCCTCATTGTGATGGTTTTTGAAGGTGGGACTTTTGGGAAATAATTAGGTTTAGAGGAATTCATGAGGGTGATGCCCTCATGATGGGATTAGTGCCCTTAGAAGAAAGAAGAGACAGGAGTTCTCTTCTCTCCACATACGGAGCACACACAGAGAAAAGGCCATGTAAGCACACAGTAGAAGGTGGCCATCCACAAACCAGGAAGCAGCTTTCACCAAACACTGAAACTGCCAGCACCTTTGTCTTAGACTTCTTGGCCCTTCAGAACTGTGAGAAATCAATCTTGTTTCAGCCACCTGGTCTATGGCATTTTGTTATGGCAGCCTGAGCTGACTAAAACAGTCAACTATCTGCTTGGTCTAAATTTTTTAAACCAGGAAAAGAATGTTGTTGCCTACATGTGAATGTAAACATGATACATAGTCGGGATGGCATTGCAAATTAGTGAAGAAGAAATGATTAGTAAATAAATAATCTGGAGGCACTCTGTTATAAATACAGGAAAAAATTAAATCCATACCTTTCAAATTCACAAAAGGTCAATTTCATGTAGACTAAATATCTAATTATGTAAAGCAAACATTAACATGTTAAAAAATAAAATGGAGGATAATTTTTTATAAACTCAATATAGGGAAGTGTTTAATTAGATAAAAATTACAAACTTGGAATAGAAGAGTTTATATACTGGTCTACATTAAAACTTAAAAAAAATTTCCTGTTTAACAAAAAAGACTAAACAATCAGGTCACAAACTGAGAATAGGTAGTTGCAATGTGTATCAACAACACAGAATCAGTATTTCAAATTTATGAAGAATTCCTACAAATTAGCATTAGAAAAAAAGGATAATAACTAGTAGGAAAATGGACAAAGGATTCAAGCAGGTAATTTCCCGAAGTGAACAGATTGGACTGACCAGTTAATTATTGACAAGATTCTCAGCTTCACTATACATTGATGGAATATATGTAAAATAACAAGAAAATGTTTCACACTTACCAGATTGTTAAAACATTGTAAATTCTTAATATACCAAATGTTGGTAAAGATGTCTAGAAAAGGAAATTCTTAGGCCCTGTTGTCTGTATAGCTTGCTAAAAACCCAATTTGTAGAACATTTGTGTAGTATCTAGTATGTAAAATTTTACACATTTTCAACCAACCAGTTCTAGCTATGATTCAATAAAAACTCCCAAGTATATGAGCAAAAGAAACATGTGCAGACTTTAACTGTGGAGTTATTTATATTTTAAAAAATTAAATGCAGTATATATGTTTATTAGAAGATTTTTTAAATTTGTTCTGTATGTATGTATGTATGCATTTTTTATTCATTCATTTATTTGGCTTACATAGTCTGCATATTTCATAAGACCAGTAACATTATCTCATGTCTATTAAGTACAACCAACACTGCTGGTCTCATTTAAATTACAAGAAAAAAGTCACTCCACACCAACAGTATTTTACAAAATTAGTAAGCAGGCCATAGGAAGTCGTCATGGGGGCTGTACCCTGGAGGTATAGCTGGGATGCCAGAAGTTGCTGAGGAGAGAGAAAGAAAAAGGTGATTTCAGGTAGGAGGAGCTTGATTGTCTCTGTGCCATACTTATAAGGTAGAGCCCAACAGCAGAGCTAAAGTGATTTAATCAGAACTACGTGTATCAGTATTATAAGTTTCAAATGCATTATCAAGAGAAAAGAAAGGATGTGGCATGGCAAAAAAAAAAATACTGTGCTTACTCTGTGCTAGACATATTGTACATTAGGTTTATATGAAGTTTAAAGGCAAAATGTTGCTATATATCATTTAGGGAAAATACTTTTGTTAAAAAAATTAGATATACATGGGCATGATAAGCTCAAAATAGAGGAGAGTGGGCACCTGGGATAGGGTTGATGGGGCTGGGGGAGAGGTGTGAGATTGGGCAGTAAGTTCATGGGAAAGCTTCAGCTAAAAACAAAACAAAACAAAATGAAGCAAGGAGTGAAGCTATGATGTGTTAAGGATATGAATATACATTAGTTACTTTATATCAAAAGATAACTTTTGATATATTTGGAATATTCCAAATGTTTAGAAATTTAAAAATTGCCACTACACTTATTTTTGCAATATATTAACTTAGCAGCTCTATGAAATGTATGATGACAGAGTAAATTATCCTATACTTAATATCTCAAGTGGTAATGATGCATAATTTAAAATTTTCACCCAGAATTTATGTCCATAAACTCTGCAGTAGCCCCATAGTTTAAGTTTAGGATTTTTGTATTGATCAGCTTACTTTTATTGTAATCAAAGATTAATGCTAGAGGAAAACATCTCTGGGAAGTCTAAGTAAAATAAAAGGACTCAGATCATTTATGGATTCACTGCATATTTACATTGTTCCATGTTTACAGTAAAAAAAGTAAGCTACACAATAGAAGCATTAAGAAATATGCTTAAAACTTCCTTTTTAACAAAAAGCACTATAAACAAACTGAATTAAGTCACACATTGATTTTAAAATCAATAAAGCTGAAGACATTCTCTCCATTTTCTTGAGTTAAGAAAAGCCTGCTTCATATGAATTTCCAAATTTAAAATGAAATAAAGAATTAATGGAGACAGTACAAAAATGTAATAGGTATATACATAGTTTACTTTTCTGTTATTTTTCTGTGGTCACATTAGGTAACAGTTTATGCAAAAAAAAAAGAAAGATTTTTCAAATGAGAGAACTCACAACTTTATTTTTAAATGTTTATTTTTTTAAATTTATTTGTGTGTGAGAGAGAGATAGAGCATGAGTGGGAGGAAGGCAGAGAGGGAGACACAAAATCTGAAGCAGGCTCCAGGCTCTGAACTGTCATTACAGAGCCTGATGCGGGGCCCGAACTCATGAACCATGAGATCATGACCTGAGTTGAAGTCAGACACTCAAACAAGTGAGCCACCCAGGCGCCCTAAGAAATCACAACTTTATTATCAAATAAGTATTCATTCAAGCAATAGTCTGTTTACTGAGGAACTGCTATAGATCTATAGCTATAGATCAAAATGCTGAGAAAGGAGCAGTGAACACAATTGACAAGACCCTCCCTTTTTAGACTTTACATAGGGGAATGGAGGAGCTTACTTTCTTATAATCTAGTGCCCATATAGTAGGATGACTTATTAAAAGGTATTTGGGAATCTTTGTGGCTTTAGGAAGAGAAGGGGATGCACTGAATGGACTCTCTGATAACCTTAATATAAGTTAAAATTTTTAGAAATAAAACACTAACTGGCTTTCATATTATATATAAAAATGTTTATAGTAATTTTACTGGGAACAGCAGCCTCAAGAGTTTCAAAGGCAGAAGAAAAATAAATGGTGGAGTCTACTTTTCAGCTGTGCTAAGACTGCCTGTTTAGCTGTTTTTCTTTGTCAGGTCTATTGACTTTATTACTTAATTGATGGGTTTTCTTTTATCTTTTTCTTTTTTTCTCTTCTGAAAGAGCAGATTATTAATGTGTTTATTCAGTAAGGAATCCAAATAAAATTTAAAGCACTCTTTTATTTAACTGATGGTTTACCTGTTTATTAAGACCTGCCTTTGTCAGGCCTGGCCGTGGGCTCTTTGTATTCAGAAGTGCACAACTGTTCCTCCAGGGAGTCTAGGGTCTTCACTGGCAGAGCCAACTGCCATGGCCAATTGTCATGTAATGGGGTAGGTGCTCTTAAAGAGATATAGACACAGTTCTGAGTAAGCAATTCCTTTCTTCCTAGGATTAGAGAAGTTGGAAAATTTTTTTGGCATTGGGTGGAGAGCTTCAAAAATAAGTCGTTTTTTGCCAAATGATGAAGTGTGAGGCAGGCATCTCAAGTAGCTATTAACAACCTATGGTTTATATCAATCGCACAATGTATTTAATGCTTGTATGTGCTATAACTTCTGCATGCCTTTCATTTGGTCACTCATTCATCTATTAATTATGGATCATCAGAATTACTGCATTTATTACACACCCTGTGTTAGCATTTTGCTAAGCAATGCTACAAAGAGTAAGCAAGACAGATGCTGTACTTACCTACCTTCATTTTAGATGTCAGCATCAATGGCTAGACTAATAGATGCATAACTGTTTCAATCCAGAGGTTATTAAATTGCAAAATATTTGAGTTATTATATTCGAATGGGTAACATGATTTGGTTTTGAACAAAAGTACTTAGTCCTATTCTAAAGTAATCAGGAGCACTGATCATCATATATAAGTGATTGGTTCATGATATATATATAACCTGGTTAGAAAAATAAAGCAAAATTCTTCTGGAGCTTGATTTACATACTTGTTTCCACACCATCTAAATAATTCCCTATAACTACAATTTTGGATGAGCGTAACACTATAAAAAACACTTTTAGATATGATGTCTTGTTTGATTCTGACAGCATTCCTGTGAATCATGAGTATAGACTCCATGACTTTCCTAAAATACAGCAATAGTATGTGGGACAATCTGGCATTCATTCCACCATGCCCTAATGCACCTGGAGAAAGCTCTGGAATTCCTGGATGCCTCCGAGACTTTTATTTTTTTATGTTTTTGTTGTTGTTGTTGTTGTTGTTTTTCTCATAAATGTTTTTATTATTTTAAAACAATTTTTTCTTATTTGGCTTTCCTTTAAACAGAAGGCAAGGGTTTTCTTTCTTTTTTTTTTTCAGTAAAATAAATAAATCAGTGGAATAACATCACTAGCAAAATAAAAAGGTTTATGCAGGGCACCTGGGTGGCTCAGTTGGTTGAGCATCCAATTCTTGATTTGGCTCAGGTCATGATCCCAGGGTGATGGGGCCAAGTACCATGTTGGGCTCTGCTCTGAGCCTGTTTTAAGAATCTCTTTCTCTGCCCCTCTTTAACTCTCCCACTCTTGGACTTGCTTGCTGTTTCTCTCTCTCTCAAAAAAAAATAAAAGTTTATGCCTCCTAAATAAGTTAGATTTAGGCAACTCTAAGTGTAGTGTAGTCTTTTTTTTTTTTTTTTTTTGAGTCCTGGTGATAATAGCTTCAATAAATAAGATGTAGTCACAAATGTAAAATGATATTTTTAAACATTGATATTTCACTTCACCATATGATCTGAACAAGTTTTGAAAATGAAAACAAATTTGGGATTTTAAGGACTTATCAAAATATAATCAATCAGTGGTCTGAAGTATTCCTTCTTGATGAATCCTACCCTTTTAGGATATTTGCTTTTGCTAAAATGCCTGGACTTAAGACATGTTAATGCAAAACATGAGTGAAGGATTTAGAGAAACTGACTTTCACCAGTGGAAGAGATGAGGAATGGAGATTAAGGAAGCCTTTGACAAAGTTAGGCAGAGCTAGGGAGGGAGGAGGGGCTTAATGTAGGTTGAGGGAGATGGGCTTTTAAGAAAGGTGTGAGGGGGTTGCCTGGGTGGCTCAGTTGGTTAAGTGTCCAACTTTGGCTTGGGTCATGATCTCATGGTTCATGAGTTCGAGCCCCGCATCAGGCTCTGTGCTGAACTCTTGCTCAGAGTCTAGAGCCTGCTTCAGATTCTGTGTCTCCTTCTCTCTCTGTCCCTCCCCCACTCACGCACTGTCTCAATCTTGCTCTCAAAGATAAATGTAAAAAAATAATTTAAAAAAAAGAAAGGTATGAGGTTTCCATTTCTCTGCATCCTTGACAACATCTCTTATTTCCTGTGTTGTTAATTTTAGCCATTCTGACAGATGTGAGGTGGTATCTCGTGTGGTTTGATCTGTTAGCCATCTATCTTCTTGGGGAAAATGTCTATTCATGGCTTCTGCCCATTTTTTCCCTGAATTGTTTTTTGGCTGTTGAATTTGATAAGTTCTTTATAGATTTTGAATACTAACCCTTTATCAGATATGCCATTTGCAGATATCTTCTCCCATTCCTTCAGTTGCTTTTTAGTTGTGTTGATTATGTCCTTTGCTGTGCGACAGCTTTTTATCTTGATGAAGTTTGATGAGTGGAAACAAGAACATTATCAAGAACTGTGAGGAAGGGTCAGCCATTAGTTATTAAACTGTGTTCTTGCAAGACCCTGTGCTTGGTCTCATGAACTCAGTAGAGGGAGTTCTGAAGATTCTTGGGGTTTAGAAAAACATGATTGCATTGTATAAGGAGATATGATGAGCTAAAAAGGAGGTAGAAAAGAGACCCTGAGAGGTGGGTTGAAATTTGAGATATAGAACCATTATTTTTTAAAAAATATTTTTAACATTTATTCATTTTTTTTGAGAGACAGAGAGCAGGGGATGAGCAGAGAGAGAGGGAGACACAGAATCCAAAGCAGGCTCCAGGCTCTGAGCTGTCAGCACAGAGCCTGATGCAGGGCTTGAACTCACTGACCATGAGATCATGACCTGTGCTGAAGTTGGACGCTTAACTGACTGAGCCACCCAGGCGCCCCAAGAACTATTATTGTTAATACCAGATTATGGGCAACCTTTTAAGACTTATTTGGGCAAAAATAAAATTTTTAGCTTTTTTTTTTTTGAAACAAATTGTGTTGGTTTATTTCTTTCTCTGCTTTTAGTTATTTTTTTTTCTTTTATAGTTTACTGTCAAGTTGGTTTCCATATAACACCCAATGCTTATCCCAACAAGTGCTGTCCTCCATGCCCATCACCCCCCTTTCCCCTCTCCCCCAGCCCCATCAGCCCTCAGTTCTCAGTATTCGAGAGTCTCTCATGGTTTGCCTCATTCCCTCTCCCCAACTATTTTTCTCCTTACCCTCCCCCATGGGTCTCTGTTAAGTTTCTCCTGTTCCACTTATAAGTGAAAACATATGGTATCTGTCCTTCTCTGCCTGACTTATTTTACTTAGCATGACACCCTCGAGGTCCATCCACATTGCTACGAATGGCCAGATTTCATTCTTTCTCATTGCCATGTAGTATTCCATTGTATATATAGACCACATCTTCTTGACCCATTCATCTGTTGATGGACATTTAGGCTCTTTCCATGATTTTGCTATTGTTGAAAGTGCTGCTATGAACATTGGGGTACATGTGCCCCTGTGCATCAGCACTCCTGTATCCCTTGGGTAAATCCCTAGCAGTACTATTGCTGGCTCATAGGGGAGTTCTATTGTTAATTTTTTGAGGAACCTCCACACTGTTTTCCAGAGCGGCTGCACCACTTTACATTGCCACCAACAGTGTAGGAGAGTACCCCCTCCCCCCCCCCCCCCGGTTTTCCTTCTACATCTGTTCCTGCTCTATCTCCATCATAGGTACCAGTCACTTTCCTAAGTGTTGTTGCCCCTATGTCCTCTGCCTGGTAATTTCTTCTCTTTTCAGGTTACATATTCTCTTTGTGTTAAGTTGCCTTCAGTAAGCATTTGTATGCTCATTTATCACTGCATCCACATATCTAGACTGTTTCTCCCATCTGCCTCATTCCTACATATCCAATAAGCAATGGAACATCTTCACTTAGTATTCCTATAAGAACTTTAAATTTATCAGGTGTACAACTGAAGTTAATGTCTTTTGTACCAATATGCTTTTAATTAAGTTTTCATTATTTTCACTAGTACAAATTATTCAAAACAATTCAAGTAATTGAGCACCTTCGTGTGACTAGAGATGTGCCAAACATTATAGATTGGGTGACCCTGCTTTTGAGGAACTAATAGATTAGCCATTATTCAAGACAAACCTGGACATCATTCTGAAGTTTTTTTTTTCCTCCTTACACCCATAGAATCTCCCCAAAATGCTACCTCCCTCCAAATCATCATGGACCCTTTATTCTTTCTCTGGAATTTCCCAGTTCTGTGCCTATCTTCAATCACTATGTTGTAAAAATCTCTCTCCTTTATTTCCAGGATTCCAATGCAGAGAGTAGTGTCATAATAGATTCATACTTTGTACTTTGAGCATAGAGTTAAGGAAAATATGAATTCTGATTGGAGGATCTTAGACTTTACTCATCAACCATGTATTGCTTTTTTATTAGGCGTAAAGTAAATCTATTAAAGTAGCAGAACACAAATATAATCGAACAATAAGATAGACAACTCATTATGGGAAAATCTTCTAAATAATACCTATTTATAATCCTTAGATTTTCCTTTTGTCAATTAATTCTCTGCTAATCTTCTAAATAGATTATTGTTTGAATCCTCACTTCTGATTCACCTTGAATCCTGTCTCAGGCTTAGACTCTCCTGAGACTATTATTTTCTTGGTTTTAGGCTATTTTGGCAGAGACATTTTCTAGGCTGCCGTTTCCAGCTGCTGTTGTCTTATCTCTGTCTTTCTGTCATGGTGCCTGCCTGCCCACAGGCCCAAATTGCTACACTTGAAAATCTGTTCACCCTGCTTATTTCAAATTAAAGGGATTGCTTTATTTATTGCTTTTCAAGCCCACTGCATCACAAAAATCTTAGTTAAAAGAAGGTTTGAGGACATCTGGTTAAATTTTCCTATCAGGGCTGGAAATGCTCTGAGCTCTGAGTTGCTGTCTTGATGCTCACATGGCAAAAGAGCCAAAAATAGCTGAATGATACAGCTGAGAAACATGTGTACATCACCTACCTATAAAAGACACTCAGAATAAGCCTTATGGTTTTTCTAGTGTTCTCTTTCCCTCTTTGTTCATTTCCACTGTTTCTCATCTTATATCACTGTGGGCAGTGATAAGCTGAGAATATCCATCCATGCATTTTCATGGAAAGGATAGGATTTTCAATCTTTCCCATTGGAGAGAAGATATCTCTGTCTCCTCCCTGAATTCTACCCCTCATATTCTTTCCCTGTTGGAGGAGGAATGGGTAGTACTGGTGCAGAACCATTCAGTGGTCTCTCTGAAGACACTTTCATTAGTTTCCTTCATCTCTTCCCTTCACTGTTCTTGGTACCAAAGTACCTAAAGATAGACTTGATACAGCCCGATGTCTTCTAGCAGGCTTTAGATCCACTCCTCCACAAAGGAATACCAGGATTCTGGGTTTGAGGGTAAAAAAAAAGATCAACTTCGATTTGAATGCTCCAAGGTGCATTCTCAAATTCAGCTTTAGACGTAATGAAACTCCTCTTTTGGCAATGGGGCACTGTCTCTCCATTGTTCATTGTTTCACTTAGATTGGGATTTCAGGGGATCCTAAACATCTCTCCTTCCCTCTAGATTCTGAACCAATTTGAGCCTATAGGCAAGTAGGCAAATGGGAGAGAAAGAGAGAGGTCAATCAATCAAGGAAAACATCCATATTTGCAACGTCCTATCAAACACATTAACCAATTCCCAATTGGGAGCCATGATGACCTGTCCTCAATGGTTTACACTGATTTAATATTCATTTGCCTGAGCCATAACTCTATGACAAGCATTGAGCTAGGCACCAGGGTTTCAATAGTGAACACAGGAATACAGTGAATCCCTAGTTTCATGGGACTTAGATATTTACAATCTAAAAGGAAGGACATAAATCCTTCCCTTAAATCATAAAGCTCATTCTATATTACTTAAACAGCCAGACCTGAAATCAAATTCTGATTGCATTAAGTATTCACTGTGATAAAATACCTTTGGTTGTTTATTTTCTTAACTATTTAATTATAATAAGTAACCATGGGCATTTTGTAAGTATCATTTCCTGTTACAGAGTCAGACAAGAATTAGTAAGAAGAGAAATGGATTAGGACTCAAAAGACTTGAGTGCTGGAGCACTTGGCTGGCTCAGTTGGTAGAGCGTGGGACTCTTGATCTCAGGGTTATAAGTTTGAACCTCATGTTGGGTGTGGAGATTACTTAAAAATAAAATCTTTTAAAAAATCTTAAAAATAAAAAAGACTTAAGTGCCAATTCAGGCCCATGGAGTACTTGTCTTAGCCTCTGCAAAAGTCATTAATTTTTCTGAAGCTCAATTTGGAGAAATTCACAGTAGTCTGGTGAAATTTACAGGAAATCGTGAAGAAACAAACCTTGGTCTACCCTAGGTGTGTTGTAATTGTCAGCTCCAGCCCGTTGGCACTGTTTAGGTATCTCCATTCTTACACAACTAGCCCTAGGGTCTTCTGGACTTTTTAGGAGGTTGGATAGAGCATAGAGATGTGATGCTTTGAAGTTTTATTTTTTTAATTTTTAAAATTTTAATGTCTTTATATGAGTTGCCATTAGAGAGGAAAGTGGAACCCTTCTTCCAGAGGGAAATGGATCTCATTGACATCTTCCATTTATATCCATATGCCTGACAGTGTTTTCAAATACACAGCTTCTATGGTTGAAAAATATAAGCTTTCCTTAGATTATTTGGATACTTTTCAAACTGTAACTTATATTTAAATATACCAAATCTTTACAGAATGTGGGGAGTGTAATTTCATAACCAAACTATTTGATATTCTAAATAAAAGAAGATATTTCTAACATGCAAATTGCTGACATTTGCCAATATATTTGCAAAATACCAGTGTAGCCAAAGGGAATTTGTCTATAAATGTTCCACACACTGTTCAAGTAATGAATTTTTTGTTTTAAGCAACTCTAAAACATAGTTACTTCCTAGTTATAGGATCCCAAGGTTTTGCCTATCTGTTTTAACAAATACTTCTTGACCCCCAGTATGGAAAGAGAAATGAATCTATTTCAGTTGGAATTATTCTTGATGCTCACCTAATTCATAATTCAGAAAACCTATTGAGAAGCCTAAACTTTCAGATATAATAGAACTTTATCTTAAGGTATTTCATAGATTAAGTTACAAAGATACATACTTGTTCAGATCATCCCTAGCTCTCTTTTAAAATCATACTTATTGAGAATATAGTCCAGACCTTGTAGTAGGGTCTGTAACATAATTTAGTCCTTCCAAAAATCATATGTGTTTAAAACAGCAAGCTTTTTCTGCACACCGTATCATGTTGTTTAGGCATTTACAGTAGCAGACCCCTAAGGTAAGTCTGTCCTAGAGGTCAGTTTAAGTGTAAAATTTCAATTTACCAAAACTATATATAACTTATAATGGTCTCTTTCTCTCCACTGTAAGAATTCTATCAGTGCCCACTATGTGCCAGGGAGACACAGAGTGCACTTGGGACACAGGTAAGCAGTACTGTGTGTGATCTTCAGCATTCATCCTTCTTGCTCAAATTACTGGATGAAAAGATATTCCAACAACAAATTACATAGTATTAGTAGAAGTAATGAGACTGTACCTCTTGCTGTTTTAAATCACATTTTTGTTGATTTCAGAGGGTTACTTTAAGAAAATTTCTTATAGTGAAGAATATTTACAGTGTAGCAATTACTTCATTCTTTCTTCAACATCCTCTTCGTCTATCAAATTCAAACAATAGTAAATTTATTCTGAAACTTTCAAAATCATGTGGAATACCCCATTTTTATTTGACTACCTCTTTTTGTCTTTCTTTTCTTCATCTGTCACCCATTTATCTATTTACCACTTATCCTTTCATAAATACATACAGTATTTATGTATATAAATACATACAGTATGTATATAGATTTATTTCCAAATGAACCTGACTTAAAACAATTAAACTTGTGATTTTTCAACTTTATGATATTGTGAAAGTAAATGCATTTAGTAGAACCAGAATTTGTATCTTGACCTTTTTCTGGCCTAGTGATATACAATAGGATCCTCTGACCTAATGCTGGACAGTGGCAGTGAGCCACAGTTCTATCAGCCCTGTAGTCACTAGGGTAAACAATTGATATACTTACCACTATTATATACCCCCAAAACATTATTCTCACTTTCAGTATAGTAGTCAATAAATTACATTATATATTCAATACTTTATTATAAAATAGGTTTTTTGTTAGATGATTTTGTCCAACTGTAGGCTAATATAAGTGTTCTGAGCATGTTTAAGGTAGCATTGGCTAAGCTATGGTGTTTCATAGGTTAAGTATATTAAATGCATTTTCACCTTAGGGCATTTTCAATTTACGATGTGTTAATTGAGATGTAACCCCATTGTAAGTCAAGGAAGATCTGTATTTTCTTATTTGCATAAGCAAAGTCTGAAATGTATGAACAATATTAATAATTTTTTAAATAGAGGATTTTTTAAACTTTTTTGTATTTTTGTAGTTATGATTTTTTCCTTTAGTATTTTTACAAAAAATAAAGTTTTTAAAAATGCATAAAAATAAAGCGGTATTTAAAAACTATAATGGTTCCATACTACATTGATGAACAATTCAAAGATAAAAAAATCAATTTAAGGGCTCCAGGCTGACAGCACGGTGCCTGCTTGTAATCCTCTCTCCCTCCCTCCCTCTCCCCTCCTCCCCACTTACTCACTCTCTTCTCTCTCAAAATAAATAAATAATCTTAAAAAATCAACTTAAAATGATTTTGAAAACTTCTGAATTAATGTATTTACATTACATTACTTTAAATTTTTTGCTATACCTGTTGCCGCTATACTCTCATTTACTTAATATTTTGAAGTCATTTCATATTTTATGCACATAAACTTATATAAACAGTAATCTTTATATCCTATCATAAATGAAAATTTAAAATGATTTGCCATAAATAAAAGGTAAAGATGAAAAATGAATATGAATATAACAAACAACACACAGGTATACCTTGTTTTGCTATGCTTTTTAGAATTTAGTGTTTTTTACAAATGGAAGTTTTGTGACAACCCTGCATCAAGCAAGTATATTGGTGCCATTTTTCTAACAGCAATTACTCACTTCATATCTCTGTGTCACATTTTAGTAATTCTTGCAATATTTCAGACTTTTTCATTATTATTATATGCTGTTCTGTGTTCAGTGATATGACTTGGTGAAAGCTCAGATGATGATTAGCATTTTTAGCAGTATTTTTAAATTAAGGTACCTACACTGCTTTTTAGACCTAAGGCTTTTGCACACTTAATGGACTACCATACAGAGTAAACATAAGTTTTATATGCACTGAGAAACCAAAATATTTATTTGACTCACTTTATTGCAATATTCGCTTTATTACAGTAGTCTAGAACCAAAGTAACTTTGAGGTATGCCTGTAATTATATCCAAGTGAATTATGATTATCCCTTAAATACTCTGAGTCTGAGGCCTGCATTCTTCTGGTTAAAAAGATTATGAACTGTTAGAGTCATAACAGCCCTAAATAGAATTTTTCTCCTCTTGGGACCTAGGAAGAGTGAAAAATAACTTTGTTATGTAGTGAAAGTTTTTAATGCTACCAACTAAAATTATCTCCTACTCTCTTCCCCATTGTTGACTTTCACTTAAACATACTTGATAAGTGGCTACCTATTCTGTCCCTGCTATCCCCAGAGACAAAGGCTTCTTGAGAAATTACATTCCCTTTTACTAAATTACTTGAGTTGTGAGAATACTTCTTCTAGCGAACTAACATCTATTCCTTTATATATCATTCTTAGATCAGCCATCTCCATCCAGACCAAAGAGACTAATCTCTTATTCATAAAAGATTTTTTTTCTTCATTATCACCTCCATTTTCTACCTTACACTTTCTCGCATGCCATGAGGCTCTTCTTACTGAATTCATATGCACATGTACCACAGCTTTCATAGTAGTTAAAAGGGCAACTTCCTTGGCAAAGAGAGGTTTCTTTTAGGAGGTAGAAGTTAAAGAAGTTTTTGTTGTTGTTATTTTCCCCTAGAAGAGATACCATTTTTATGGTTTTTGTAGCATTTTTAAAAGATTTTTATTTTAAGAAGAAGCAAAATAATAAACACAAAATGGTAAAAAATACATACTTATGCTAGGAGTAAAGGTAAGATGGGCCAGCAGGTGATATGATGGTATTTGTTACTCTGGAATAGGCATATCTTTGCTATGGTGAGGGAATTAGGCAAGATTTAGTGTTCATTCCTTGCCACATTGCCTAGTATAGAAAAGATGCTTAGTAAATTATACCCTAAAACAATCATCAAATTAGTTTTGTTTTATTTAATGAAGAATTTACAATTTCCCTGTATGGAATACTCTTAAATTTATCCTGTTAAACACGAAGTCTAAAGTAAATCATATATAGTTGTTTACTATACTAAAGCATAGCCACAGTGGGACAGGTTTTCTCATGGATATAAGAAAAAAAATTCGCTGCGGGATTATTATTAGTCAAGAATTTTTGTAGTCTTATTCAGAAAAAGGAAGGAAGGAATGAAGGAAGGACCTTAATATTAGCGGATGCTAGGGAGTTGATACAGATGAAGTCACATGGCTATTTGAAGATAATTTTTGAAACATATCTCTAAGGTACAATTTGTTTATGTTTTCAAATGCCCTTGTTAAAATATGTCACTGAAAAAATTAGAGTTATGGTGATGATTTTTAGATACAACACCAAAGGTGCAATACATGAAAGAAATAATTGATGAGCTGGACTTCATTAAAAATTACAAACAGGGACACCTGGGTGGCTCAGTGGGTTAAGCTTCTGACTTTGGCTCAGGTGATGATGTCGTGGTTCATGGGTTCAGCCCCAAGTCAGGCTCTGTGCTGACAGTTTAGAGCTTGGAGCCTGCTTTGGATTCTGTGTCTCCCTCTCTCTCTGCCCCTCCCCAATCATTCTCTCTCTCTCTGTGTCTCTTTCTCTCTCTCTCTCAAAAATAAAAAACACCAAATTTCTGCTCTGCAAAAGACAATCTCAAGGAAGGAGAAACTGCTTATTAATAGGAGAGAATATTTGCAAAAGACACAAAAAGGTGCTCCAATTATGTCATCAGGGAAATGAAAGTTAAAATAATAGTGAGATACTACTATACATCTGTCACAATGGCCAAAATCCAGAACACTGACAACACAAAATGCTGAGTAAGATGTGGAGCAACAGGAATTTTCATTCAGTGCTGGTGGGAATGCAAAATGCTATGGTCACTTTCAAAGACAGTTTGGGAATTTTTTACAAAACAAAACATACTCTTATGATATGATCCAGCAATGACGCTCCTTGGTACAGTATTTACTCAAAGGTGTTAAAAATTTATGTCCACATAAAAACCTGCACACAGATGTTTATAGTAGCTTTACTCATGGTGCGCCTGGGTGGCTCAGTCAATAAGCGTCTGATGTAGGCTCAGTTTGTGATGTGGCTTGTGAGTTTGATCCTGCTTCGGGCTCTCTACTGTCAATGTGGAGCCTGCTTTGGATCCTCTGCCCCCCTTCTCTTTCTACCCCTCCCCTGCTCATTCATCCCTTGCTCTCAAAAATAAACAAACATTTAGAAAAAAATAGTTATGGTAGCTTAACTCATAATTGTCAAAACTTGAAGGTACCTGAGATGTCCTTCACTAAGTGAATGAATGGATATGCAAGCTGTGGTACATCCGGACAATGGAATATAATTCAGTGGTACAAAGAAATAAATCATCAAGCCATGAAAAGACATGGAAGAATCTAAAATGCATATTACTAAATGAAAGAAGCCAATCTGAAAGGCTACAAATTGTATGATATTCTGGAAAATTTAAAACAGTAAAAAGAGACTGTGCACAGGTGGGTGCACGGGTGAGGGTGGGGAGAGGGATGAATAATTGGAGCATAGAATTTTTAGGGCAGTGGATATACTACTCCATATGACCCTATAATGAGGATACATGTCAGTATATATTTCTCCAAACCCAAAGAAAGTACAACACCCAAAGTGAACTGTAATGTGGGCTTGGTAGTCACAGTGATGTGTTAATGTAGGTTCATCAGTTCCAACAAATGTACTACCCAATAGGGGTTGTTAATTGTGGGGGATGCTGTGCGTTTGTGAAGGCAGATGTCAAAAGGATAATATTTTTTTTTCTCAATTTTTCTGTGAACCTAAGAATGCTCAATTTTTTCAAATATAAGGGAAACTTATAATTTGAATTATAACCTAATATTTTTCTCTTGGTTTTACTCTAATTATTTGGGTCAAATAAAAACTTAGTTTGTTGATCTATTTGTACCTAGTGAGTACAGTGGTACTAATTTGAAGCAAAGTGTTTGGTCATGGAATAGAGGATGTTAATCACTTTGTGGTCCCTTTGGGTCCTAAACAATTGCAAAATCAACAAAAGGAGTCTTGAAAAGCACAGTTGGTATCTGTGGCCTCTTATAACTCTTTTTGAGTTGAAGATATCCAGGGCCCCAGAGAACTCTCAGTACCAACCTACACAGGCACAGATAGTGATTAGCTGTGCTTTAAGACACTCTCTAACACAGACCACTTTACTTCCCATTGGGCAGAGGGCTCTTTCAGTTGGAGATGAGATCTGTTGTCTTGGTTTTAGTTAGTCACATTTCTAATATCATGAAACCCCTCTTGGTGAATTCCTATGCTCATGCACCCTGTCTTAGAAGTGAAATACAAACCCGGATCATAATAATTTACATATTATTTATCTATGATGCAGACATACAGGGAAGGAGTAGTATTCTTAATGGCAAGGCTGGTTTCTTTCAAGGATTCTGATTTTCAAATCTGATCAATGTCAAAGGATTTTTCTAAAGGGTTTCTTATTTCTGTGACATCTCTAAAGAATCTTAGTAGGGCTTCACAACGGGGAGTTCAGCAGCAAATTCTGAAGGTTTTGATGTCTAGGTGCAAGTAGCATAAGGCAGATGTTTTAAGGTGGGAAACTAATTAGGACAGGACGAAGTTCATAATATAGTAGTTTATTGTTGGTGATCACAGCAAAGTCAAGCAAAGCCTTGAAGTGAATTTGACAAATGAGCTGTTTGGTCATATGAGCAATCTAATGTCCCAATAGGAAATCTATTTGCCCAGATGAGCAAGGTGTTTGTTTGCTGGAGTCCAGCTCCAGCAGGTCCAGGGTTCCCCTGAAGGATGGACGGTGTTGGCATGAGAGAGATGAGAGTTGGCGAAAAGGGGGAGGGAATGAGAAAGCCACCAGTTTCACTCTGATCAGCAGGCAGGCATCTCTGCTCTGACCGGAGAGTCAGCTTTATTTATTGAAAAAATGTATGGGGTACAAAACAGGAGTGGCAATTACCTTAGAAAATGATTCCTGATGACAAATTCTTTGGTATGTAAAAATTTCCCAGAACATAGATTGGTAGAAGACTCATGCATAATCTTTATCAATAGTGATTGATGTAGGTGACTTAGATGCTTATCATATGGGGAAGGAAGGTATCTTTGGCATTCAAATACAAGGCAGTGTTTTTAGCATAGCAAAGGCAAAAAGTCAGTTCTTTGTGGCAGGGGTCA
>CM053574.1:36198223-36280636 GCA_028646485.1 Cryptoprocta ferox | reverse complement strand
TCTCTCTCTAAAAATAAACAAACAAATCAAACAAGCCAGTCTTTGCTTTGCTTGGCAATAATCAGCATAGCTAAAGTTAAAACAAACAAATGAAAAGGTTGCAAAGTAGAAAAAAATTCAGTTCAGCTCAGGGAATACCTCTAGCTAGGCACATGCTTCATTTCCCTCTACTTTAGACTTCTTCCTCCCACCCACATGATTCCCCTTTCTTGTTCTGTCTCCCTAGAACAGTCCTGTACATTGTATCCTTCTCTTTCTATAAGAGACTTGGATCTACCCCCTTTCTCTCTATCTAAACCTCACCAGAATGCATCCCCCTGCCCTCCAAAGAAGAAAAGCCTAAATGGGAAGTATGTATTTTATAAATAGCATACCCTTTGCCCTTGGCTCAGTAAATTTCCAAGAATATGATCACTCTGTGTCAGAACTAATTATCAGAGATTCTGTGTCTTTCCTCTCATCCTGAACATATTTACAGAGAAATAAGAAAATGGTTAGAGGAAAAGGAAGACAGACCGTAAGAATCCTCCTCCTTCCAGAAATGGAATTTACTCACATGAAAGAGCAGAGAGGGTGGGTTCTAACAACCATTTCCTTAATCTTAGTTGCTCATCGGTTGTCTTTCTGCCTCACAGGATTAAAAGAATTGGGGGCATAGCTTAAATGCTGGTCAGATAGCATTTGTATCCATCCCATTTTAACTTTTTTTTAAGTTGATCTCCCTATTTAACACTTGCATTTACATTCATATTCCAACATGACTGTCCCATGAAGTAATCATGTGCTGACTGTTTCCAAGAACTAGAACCTGCCTTTCACCCAGTCATGTGGGATTTTGGTTGCCCAAACACCAAAGATGGCAGAGAATGAAGAATTTGGCTTTTAACACATAATTAATATCAACCTGTTAAATCTCCATTAATGTGCTTAGGGGACATTAGAGAGGAAAAAAACATTTATTAACCAACTGTTATTAAACATTTTTAGGCAAATAAAAATATTGTTTTAATATGTAGAAAACTTTGCAATAACATATTTTTGTCTGATTTTCAGATAAAAAATTCACAGAGATTAATTTGATTGGTATCAGATATTATTTAGTTCCTGTTACATGCCAGGCATTCTTCTAAATGGTGTGAATACATCAGAGAACTCTACTTCTGTAGAGTTCATAAATATAGTGGGGAGAGGTACAATAAACATAATATTTTTACATATATTAATATCATATAATGTATAAAGGTGAGATGTACTAAGGACAAAAAAAAAGAAATAAAAGGAAATATTAGAATAGCATAAGACAGTGTGGTGGGACCAGGTTGCAGTATTAAATATGGAGGTTGGGGAGACCTTAATGAAAATGAGAGATTTAAGAAAACACTTAAAGAAGGTGAGGGAGTAGCCCTATGTCTGGAGAAGATCATTAGGTAGAGTCCATTAGGGAAGAATGTGCTGGCACATTTGGGCATGGCTGGAGAGGGATGGGCAAGGAGGATTTGAGAATAGACTGTAGAGTGAGAGCAATAGTGAAGAAACATTGACAGTGGTTGTATATCAGTTAGGTACATTTTCCATGTCACATGGCAAGAAAGTAGCAAACTTGGAATTTAAATCAAAATTCCCTGACTCCCTAAGAGAAGCTCTTTCTACAAAGTTGAATGTAAGTATAATGTTACTCTTTTGTGTCAAGGATTTTGCTGACTCTAGGTTTGTAAGTGTTTGAGTGGGAAAAGCATGGAAATACTCCTTGCCAGATGGAACCTACCTTCAGATTCCTTTTATCTTGCTGCCACCCTCTCCTTTTCTCTGGCATGATTCAAAGACAGGTCCACTGAAATCTCTGGAGTTGCTTCTAAATAGATATAAAATTCCACCATAAGGAAGATCTTGAGTTTCATTATCTTAGTCGTTTCTGTTTCAGTCTGTGCTTTGGATGCCTGTCAAAAACTTCCCCACCTGGCTTTATGTAATTACGTTTTATATTCAAGTATTGAACTTCATATCAATTCAATTGATTTTGTGGAACCAAATCCATAGACTATTCCCAGTGAGAGAAAAGTGGTCTGACTGGTACCAGGGTCACCTCTTTTGCTGTTATCCTTAGTGCTATGAAATAATTTAAAGAGAAATGTAAATGAAGCTCAGAGGAAAGCATGGAACATTTCAGCAGAACATCTCTAATTATGGCATTAATTGTAAAGGAGCTTTGACTGAATTCTACTATAGCTTAGATGTGGGAGTTTCCTAAAGGATATATTCAGTAGAGGAATTCACAGAACTCACAGATGCTTAACTTAGTATGTAGTCCTTAACCTCCTTGGCAACTGACTCATGGGCCCATGGACCACAAATTAAGAACCAATTCTAGGAGATCAGTCCTGGAGAGATCATAAATGTCCTGTGAAGTTTGTTTGTTACCTCCTTGAAATTATGTGAAAATAGCATGCATGTGTATAGTCACTATTTGGGGGGATAAGATCCAAGGATTTTATCAGTTTCTTAACCTCAAATAAAGTAAGAATCACAGATCAAATAGTTTCCTTGAACTCACAGTTTTGTGAAAAATAGTATTTTAGATTTTGCAGTTCAAAGTTGATTATTTACAAAATAAATAAATAGATATATTTATTTACCTCAATGTTCAAAGAACCTTGTTCAGACACCACATGCATGTTGTTTTGGAGTGGGACAAATTGTGAGGAGTATAAGAAAACTACGTGACAACATGGCTATTTAGAGGTTTTGTTGAGACTGAAATGTTTATGTTATTATGCTTAGGCTTCCCAAAATAGAAAACCAGATTCAAACTAGTTTAAAAAATGAAGAGAATTGACTCATACAACTCAAAAGTACAGGGATAAGGTTTCACTTAGATATAACTTTATCCAAGAGTTTATTTTGTGATTAGGGCTTTAGTTCAGCCACAATTAGTGGATCAGCTTTGTCCTCAAGCTAGCTTCTGTTTATGGACACAAATGGACATAGCAGGTCTACTTATCATGTTGTCTAAGCACAGTGAAGAGAAAGATACCTCTTGATTGTAGCAATCCCTAGATAGCTCCACGACTCTCTCTGTTGGCCTAGCTCATTAGTTCACATGCCAACTATAGAACTCACTTATTAAGGACAGAGGGTACCACACATATTCATTGTTTTAGCTTCATCCTTGACTCTCAACTATTGAGTTGAGAGTAGAATCATCCTCCCTGGGGCCTCCTGGACATCAAAATGGAAAACTGGTGGTTTTAGAAGAGGGAGGGAAATGTATGAATGGTGGAGAAGCAGGAAGGTGATCATGACACTGAGACCATGGGCACATTTGGAAGAGACAAAGAGTCGACAACAAGGACGAGGAAAAATATATGGTGACATAAGTAGTGGCAAGACTATTTAAAATGAAGAAGCAGAGGCCCAGAGTATTGGAATAATAGCCAAAATGCGCACAGCTGGTGATTGGAGGACCTGGGGCTCAAACCCAGAACTTCTAACCCCAAATCTATTGCTCTCTTTACTATATACTGTTACTTTTACAGAGAACCTTAGAGTAATAATTTGCAAAGCAACTTTGGCTGTACTCCTGGGAATAAGCAGTGAGGTAACATATAGACCAATGGCAGCTGCTAATTTTAGTTTCAGTTCCAAATACAGAGAGTTCGGGAGTGGCATGGTTTTCACTTGCAGGGCACAGTAATGCTTTGGATTTCTCAGAGGCTATTCAGCTGAGACGGTCAAAGGTCTCTGTAGAGATGAATCATCTCCTACTCGGTAATTGAGGAGCTAGAGGCAAAGGGTGGTGAATTAGCCAAGCCACCCCTCGAGCTACCCAGATGGCCTTGGTCTCCAATGAACAGTTTATGGTTGTTTTCTACTATAAATAAGTACATGCACTCAGGAGCCTGAGAGTCCAAAGACTAAGGGTGACCCAGAGAACCTGTGATTAACTTTTCTCTGGCTGGAGAGAGAAAATGGAAAAATTCAGTAGCAAAGTATATCTTTGCTAACATGAACGTGCCATGGCTCAAGGCAGCAGATTGAATTCTGCTCCTGGCTCAGGAAGAACATGACCCTGGGGATATTACTATTCCCCTCACTTTAAGATGAGGTGTCTGGGCTAGACCACCAGAGAGGCCCCTTTTAGCTTTAATAGCTTCTGTTCTTCATTTTGGATCTCTTTTCCTATCTTGGCAGCTGGAGTATGGAACAAAATATCATTCAAAGCCAAGCAGCCAGTTCTTGTATCAGTACTACTCATACCAAATGTGAAAATGGATCACTCAGAAATCTTGTAAAAATGCAGACTCTGATTGATCAGGGTGCAGGGGGATCCCAAAAGTCTGCATTCGTAACTAACTTCTGGTTGATACCACTGTGGCCCATTCCCAGCCCATATTTTGCACCCTAGGAATAAAAATCATTTAGAGTTTAGTATGTTTTGAACAAATCCATCCAGAGAATAAAACAGGAGATGAGGAAGGGGATAGAAGAAGTGGTGACTAAATTGAAGCATTTATAAGTCAAATAAGAGTTTGAGACCTATAGATTAAAAAAACGCAACTTTACTTTGATAAAAGTATTAATCCAAAGTACAAAACTCTATAAGAAGAAGTTAAATGAATTATTAATGTTTTCAGGGCTGCTTGTAGTGATGGCTTATAAGGAGAACCACATCTGGTTCTCTCTTTAATTGGCATGACCCTGAGAAATAGGAGATGGGTTTTACAGGCTGCCTGCACTGGGCAGATGAGGGCACATCCAATTACAGACATTTTATTTCTCAAGTGGCCTGGTCTGTACTGCCAGTTAGAGATGTATGGAAAATCCTACCAGGATCCCTAATTCCTGGTCCAGGATGATTCCTATTACATGGCACTCTTCCACAAACTGAGTCATTTCCTCTATGACCTACATTCTTTTTTGCTTTTTGTGTTAATGGTGTTATTATATCCCTGCAATGAAATGCACATCATTTTCCTTTAAGTAATGACCCCGTGGTGATCTTGATGCTCTTTGTGTGGACACCCTTCATTTATCTTTCACTGTAATTTCAGTAATGAGCAGAAAAGGTTCTGGACAAAAATTTGTGTGAAAATACACAACATAAGATCTCACAGTGACTCATTTCTCAAGCTATCTTTTATTTCTCCTGTTCTTGTTCCCTGGGTCATTGATGATCTCATAATGAGCCCAGTTGCAACCCTTGCTTCATATGTTCCCTCTTGCATGTGTTTTCATAATAATAATTAGAGCTTCAAATAAATGCATATCCTAGAATGAATGGACTGTCTTTTATTTACTAAACCAAAGTATAATTCAAGATGCTCAATTTTTTCATCACCATTTTTATTCTGCACATCCTCTTTGTTCTCTGCAATGCTTTATCGACCCCTGTCAGGTTGAAAAGAAGCATATAAGACAGACAGCCAATCAGGATTTGGGAAGCATGTGCTGTGTGAATGCCACCTGGTTCTGAAGGAGCAGTAGGCTGCAAGCCTGGGCATTGCTCTCTCTCTTGTTTCAGTAGATTGCACAAGTACATTAGGTTTTGTATTCACTGATAATAATATCACACTCACCCCCTTAATTTAGAAGGGCACTAGGAAGAACATCATTCTATTGGCCATTTTCAGGTAGGCTGGTTACCTATTCCAAGTAAGTCTGAACCCAGGAGAATATTTTTGGTTATTGAAACCATGACATTTATAAGTCATAGTAAGATGGTTGGTAGTTCTCAAATGTAGTTGAACTCCTTAAACATACACATATTATTAACTCCAATTCCTAACAATATAATATCCAGTTATATAGTAAAAAGTATTATCTCAGTCTTCTTGGTGAAAGTATAAAACAGTTATTAATCATTATCATCATCATATAATAATTATTATTATCAGCAGAAGCAGCAGCATCCCTTGTCTATAGATGAAAAATTTGTAGCCTCAAGAAGATTAAGTAACTCATCAAAAAGTCAGGCACTTAGTGGTTCTAAAGCCATTACCGAAACTCAGCTCCAGAAATTTTGCTCTTAACTCCTCTAGTTGGGATTCCCTGGCTAAAGCATAGTATTGCTTGTTCTATTAAACATCCTTCCTCATTAGAGGGACTTCCTGAGAGCAGAGTCCCTGTTCCTCTAGTGAAACCAGCATTTAGAATTGTGCTTACCACATAGCAAAGATTTAATGTTCAACTGGAGAGACAGACTAAGAGGGTGAGATGAAGAGGAGGGGAAGAAAGGGGGAGAAGAAGAAACCAACAGAAAACATGAAGCCTTGGAAGGCAGACTTCACTGTTTTCTATTTAATTTGCATATCCCAGGAAGCCACTGAAGGAAGGGCAGAAAGAGGACATGCTAATGATAATGTTTGAGGAAACAACTTCGAACATTAATTTAAGTAATTAATTAATTGATTAATTAAATCAACCTGGCATTACTGTAGGTAAAACTTACTACAATATTAGGTTTAATGCAAAATAGTATTTTATAAAATAATTCATTTAAAATCTGTCACTTAAATTGGGAAGATATTTCAGAATGCTTTATGTGATATAAATGTATTTACAGTATGATATATATATATATATTATCAAGAAATTTTGATTAATTTATATTTTAAAAGGGTAGATGAGTGAGTTTATATCATCAGTAGTTGTAATTGTTCTTTTAAAAATATAATTAAGGGGTACGTGGGTGGCTCAGTTGGTTAAGCATCCATTTTCAGGTTAGGTCGTGATCTCAACATTTGTGAGTTTGAGCCCCTCATCGGTCTCTGTGCTGGCAGCTCGGAGCCTGGAGCCTGCTTCAGATTCTGTGTCCCCCTCTGTTTCTGCTTCTTCTCTGCTCAAGCTCTGTCTCTCTCTCTTTCTCTCAAAAATAAAATAAACATTCAAAAATTTATGGGGAGCCTGGGTGGCTCAGTCAGTTAAGCGTCCGACTTCAGCAAAGACTTCAGCTTCATCAGCTTCATGATCTTGCGGTTTGTGAGTTCAAGCCCCACATCGGGCTCTGTGTTGACAGCTCAGAGCTTGGAATTGCTTCAGATTCTGTGTCTCCCTCTCTCTCTGTCCCTCCCCACTCATGCTCTGCCTCTTTCTCTCAAAAAGAAATAATAAGACATTTAAAAAATTTTTAAATATAATTAAGATGAAAACTAAATAAAGTTATTTTATGTGACATAAAAGTACTTTTATTATTTGACTATAATAGTCTGTACAAATGGTTTTTTTACTTATTTTCTCTCCCTCTCTCTTAGTAAATTCTAGTGTCAATATAAAAGATGCTGAAGAAAATACATTATTTGACAATATATATTGTATTTCATTAAGTTATAATTGCTTTCCACCTCCCTGTTCTTCTTCCTCTTCAACTCTAAAATTCTAGTAACCAGTCTAGGTATAAAGATTTGGATTTATCATCACCCAAAGCAAAGTGCAGTGAGATTGCCTACAGTGATTGAGGAGTTTGGAAAAAAGAAAGGGGAAGAAGGATGCATATTTATATATTAAACCCTTCCCTTCTTTATGCCATTAAAATGTAATATTTTATGTTTGTAAATTCACCAGAGAGGGTGATATTAGCTTAGCTCCTCTCCCTGGGAATGTGATATCCAGCTGTGTTTTCATGATGAACTTTCATCACAGTAAACATTCCAGATGCCCTAAAGGTTTAGATGTAATGGGATTTGATCCATATCAATTTTTCATAATGTATTCCATATTGAATTTTTAATCCTTCCCTCTTCTAAAACATTGGGATGCACTCCACCCTATAGGGCTCCCTTCTGAGCCACTCTTTTGATAGTGATAGCAAAATTACTCATCATGTTTTCATTAACATAAATCTATCTCTGTTTTGATTACCACACCAAGTGAAAGTTGTCAGCAGTAAGAATACAGGTAAATAGAAACTTTTAAGTCCTCCCAAAACCATATGCATTGTAATTCTTACTTAAAGCCACATACAAAGTCAGCTTGAGATAATTCGATATGAAAAATAAAGAACTAGATTTAGCTGGAGAGCTTGAACTCAAAAGACCCTTAGTCCTGCTAACTCAGAATGAACAGATTATAATAGTCTGTATTTTTATTCAATTTAACCTTTCATTGTTCAACAAATATTCATTGTTCTAAGTGCTGGGGGCCTAGGAATGAACAAGAAAAACAAAACAAAACAAAAAACAGAAAACAACTCCTGCCTGCATAGAGCTTATATTAATAATATATATTATCTAAGAAGGGTATGTGTGCATATAGATGGTCAGTAATGTTTGTACTCAGGCTACACGTGCACACACACAAAAATCCATTTGATGTAAAAATCTCATTTGTATCTTCAGAGGATATTTGAAATACAATTCATAGTAGAAATATCATTTCCAAAATTAACTCTAGAAAATAAAATTTTTCCCCTCATATTTGTCAGGCAAACAATAGGGTTATAAGAAAGGGAATTAAAAGGAAGTTTTGACAAAACTGTCTAAGTGAACATGATTTGAAGAAAACTTATTTGGAGGCTTTATTGTTTTTTTTTAATTGGTGCTACAACAAATTACCACAAATTGAGGGCTTGAAACAAGATAAATCTATTATCTTAACGTTTCTTGAGGTCAGGTGTTCTAAAATTAAGGTGTTGGCAAGGCTGTGTTCCTTCTAGAGACTCTGGGGGGAAATCTATTTCTTTGCCTGTCCAGCTTCTAGAGGCGGCCTGCTTTCCTTGGCTTGTGATCTCTCCCTCATATACCACCAGTCCTGCTGTTCTGCTATAATAACACCTGTCATTATATCTTTTGTGACCCTGGCCCTCCTGTATCCTTCTTATAAAGACCATTGTGATTACATTGGCTCCACTCAGAGAAGCTAGGCTAATTTCTATATCTTAAGATCTTTAACATAATCATGTGTACAAAGTCCCTTTAGCCATGTAAGATAACATACAGATTTGTGGGTGAGGATGTAGACATCTTTTGGGACCCATCATTCAACCTGATACAGGGTCTGATGCATTCTCTGAAATATTCAGGTTCTGACTTGAATATTTTTTCCTATGGTGCAAGTTTCTGGAGTCATAGATCCACCTCTGAAGCCTCAGGCTCCCTGGGGATTATATATCATCTTTTAAACAGCCCTTTGTTTGCATTGCTGCAGATGACATGACAGTCAGAGAGTTTCTTTGTTTCATCATAACAAGAATGCCATGACATTCACCAGCTAAAATCAACAGGTGCCTGCTATTCCTTTATATTTGCCATTAGGAGTTGCATGTCTGTAAACACACACACACACACACACAAACACACACACACACTTTATTAATTTTTTTTCTATATAGTCCTTTCTGGTAGTGCTCTCAAATGAAATTTCTTAGGTTGCTTAGCTATGGCCATCTTTTAGAGTCAACTAGAATTTCCAGTAATATAGGAATTAATTGTATTTTGTATGTCACATTATCTTGTTACATAAATGTGTGTGTTTTCTTCTTTTGTCTGAATTTATTACATCACTCATCTGGGACAATGCAATGCATACAGAGTTACATAATTACAAAGTTAAGTGCTTTTTGTAAAGAACTTAAAGATTCTTAATTGTGAACTTAATTAAATAAATGGCCCTTTCTCTTGAAAGCCCTAAAATATGATGTAAATTAGTGGTAAAAATGATGCTATAAAGTTTTTCATATCCAACTTACATATCATGTTTGCTGACATCCAATTGTAAATACTGAGAACAGTTTTCAGACTGGAAAAGGTAGTTTTGAAAAACAGATTATAGATTTGTTAAGGTCAGGACAAGATAGTATAGAACCATTTCTTTCTGCTCATCCCCTAAATTAAAAAAAAAAAAAACAACACAAAACCTGGATGTAGCACAAGGGGCAACCAACAAAGACCTCTGAAAGGTGGTAAGAAGGTGAACTAAAGTTAGGATCCTAGGACTCGAGAATAAACACAACTGCAGAGTATCTTATGACCCCCATTCAACAGAAGAAGGGTACTTAGGTTCAATGTTTCCTGACACCCAAATCGGCAACAGAAAGTAGTCCAGATAGCCCTATCCCCCATTCAAACTGAGCCAGAGCCTCATGGAAAACACAGAACTTGCAGGATTGGAAAGAGGGTCCATTTGGAGGTCCACTAATAATAAGCCACCATAGAAACACTCTTCCTTTTCACCAGACCTGGGACAAGACTCCCTCCTCTACAGAGAAATGGTAAAGCTGCTGTTGGCATTTAAAAGAGAGACATAACAAGCTCACTAGTTAGAGGAGCCTGCTTATTACCATGGGCCTGAGATACCCTCTTCCAGTGACATCAGAAAAATGAGGGGTGCATCTCACCACCTGGTCTAGGAAGCACTCTCTAGATCCAGGCAGGCAATAGGTCCTTGCTATAGCAAACTCCCCACAGGGATGCACCCTTCAGGCTTAAGAATGCCTACCCACCCTGGGAGACACCAATGCAGGCAGACATACTGAGAGGAGAGACCTAGCCTTGGAAGGTGTCCTGACCTACAAGGTTGTCTTTTTTATCCAGAACACTGTAGCAATTGGAGGTAGAGGAGGACAAATGGAGTGATCCAAACACAAATGGGCATCTGGCCAGGGAATATCTCCCTGCTAGATCTGGCAATTCTTTCTTCCATCAAGGGCTACCCAGTGGCCCCACCTGAGTAAACCTTCTAAATTCCTCCTCAGGCAGCAGGAGTAAGAGCCAGTGGGAGCTGTAGGGGCATTAGACCAAAATAACAATAAAGCCAAAATAGTAACACCACAGTGGCTATGAAAATTAAACTATTAAGGAACTCCAGTCCACAAAATAAACTAGGTTTAGCATGTTACAGCTAGACAGGGTGACTACCTGCTCGAATGAAAGATTTAAATAGGATCCAGCATCTCCTAACCGAATAGGTAATATGTCTAGGATATAACTGAAAATTACCCATCATACTAGGAGCCAAGAAAATGAAAACTTGAATGAGAAAAATACAGTCAAATGACAGACGTCATCATTGGGATGAATTAGATGTTAAAATTATGAGGATTTTAAAGTAGCTGTCATAAAAAATCCTCAGCAATCAATTACACGTTCTCTGGAAACAAATGAATAAAAGAAAAGAAAAATTTCACACAAAATATAGAAGTTGTTAAAAAAAGAACCAAATGTAAATTATAAATAGGAAAAATATAATACTAGAAATAAATAACTCAATGGGCAGGTTCAGTAATAGAGTGGATATACTAAGGGTTAGAATCAGTGAACTCGAAGACAAATCAATATATTTTACTCATTGAAAAACAGAAAGAAATAGAGATGAAGAAGCAGACTCAGGAGATGGAAGAGGAGTAAGAATTAAAGGAGAAGGAGGAGAAGAATCCATCAGTTTAACCCACCATATTGACAAACCATATTGAAGAATAAAATTACATGATTCTATTCATTGGCAAAGAAAAGAGCATTTGACACAATTCAACACCCCATTCATGTTAAGGAGTCCAGCAAATCAGTGGTAGAAGAGAATTACCGCAACTAATTCCCTACAACTAATTACCTACAGCTCACATCATACTTAATGGTGAAAGAGTGTTTTTCCCTTAAGATTGGGAATGAGGCCAGCATGTTTACTATCACAATGCTTACTCAAAATTGTACTGGAGTTTTTAGCTATTATAGTAAGGCATACAGATAAAAAAGGAATATATAAAAATGCCCTTGGTTGCAAATGACATAACTGTTTACATAGAAAATTCCAAATAATATACAAAAAAAATCACACACACACCCCACATCACTATAATTAATATGGGAGTTCAGCAAGGTTTTGGGATATAAGATCAACACATTAAAAGCAATAATTTCAGTATACTAACTGAATATGCAGTAACTGAAATAAAAAAGTTATACCATTTACAGCCACTCAAAGATAAGGAAATAGGTACACCCTAAAACAGGTTCAGGTTCTGTATGCTGGTTATTACAAAATGTTGCTAAAAGAAATTAAAGAAGAGCTGAACAAATGGAGAAACACTCTTTTTAAGGATTGGAAGATTCAACATGGTAAAGATGACAATTATTCCCAAGTTTAGGTACAGGCTTAATGCAATCCCAACAAGTTTTGTTTTGCTTTGTTTTGTTTTGTTTTGTGTTTACAGGCATAGAGAAGTTTGTTCTAAAATGTATATGGAAAGATAAAGTTCCTAGAATACCTAAAACAATCTTAACAAAGAAGAAAGTAGGAGAAATCACTTTACGTGATATGTAAAACTATTACATAACTACAATATTCAGGAAAGTTTGCTGTTGGCAGAGGGATTGATGTATAGATCAATAGAACAGAATAGAGAATCCAGAAATAGCTCCACACAAATATGCCCAACTGACTTTTTACACAAGTGTAAAAGCAAATCAGTGGAGGATAGATAACTTTTTAAACAAATGGTGTTAGTGTAATTAGACATCAATAGACAAAATAATAATTCTCAACCTAAGTATCACAACTTATACAAAAGTTAAAAAAATGGATTGTGTACTTAAATATAAAACATAAAATACAAACCTTTTTAGAAAAAAATAGGAGAAAATACTCAGGATTTGAGTCCAGGCAAAAAGTTCATAGACTTGGTAACAAAATTATAATCTATCAAAGGAAAAATTCACACATCTGACCCTTTAAAAATTAAAAGCTTTTGCTCTATGAAGGTTCATATGAAGAGGATGAAAAGATAAGCTACAGACAGGGGGAATATATTTGTAAAACTCATATTTGACTGAGGACTAGTATCTAGAATATATAAAGAACCCTTAAAAGTCAACATTAAGACATAGCAAAACCACTACAACAAAACAGTCCAATTAAAAAAGAAAGTATCCAGACACTTCACTGAAGAGAACATACGGGGGCCAAATAAGAACATAAAAATATGGTCAACACCACTAGCTATCAAATAAATGCAAACTAAAACCATAATGAAATATCAGTACAAACCTAACAAGATGGCTAAAATTTTTTAAAAATGACAGTAATAAATGTTGGCAGGAATGCAAAGAAATTGGATCACTGTATATTGCTGGTGGGAAGGCAAAATGGTACAGCCATTTTGGAAAACAGTTTGTCCGTTTGTTATAAAAATAAACTTGTAACCATACAATCCAGTAATTGTACTCTTGGCATTTATCACAGAGAAGTAAAAACTTATGTTCACACCAAAGCTTGTACACAAATATTCATGGCATTTTAATTTATAATAGCCCCAAACTGGAAACAGCACAGATGTCCTTCAGCATGTAAATCATTTTTAAAAATGTGGTACATACATTCATGTAGTACTACTTAACAGTGAGCAAAACAAAGATGTATTGATTTAAATAACAACTTAGATGATTCTTCAGGGAATTAACACTGAATGGAAAAGTCCAATCCCAGAATGTTGCAAGATTACATACTATATGGTTTTATTTATATAAGATTTTGAAATGACAAAAAATTTTAAAAATGGATAAAAAATGAGCAGTTTCCAAAGGAGTTGGAAATATTGGGGGAGGGTGAAGAGGGAGGGTAGTATTAAACATGCGAGGTATTAGGGATCCTTGTGGTGATGGAACTCTTCATTTTCTTGACTTTGGTTGTGGATAGACCTGTGTTGATGAAATTGTATAGAATTAAACATATACATGACTGTAAATAAAACTGTGGAAATCTGAATAAGATTGGTCAATTATATTTAATGTCAAAAATCTGGTTGTGATATTATAGTATGGTTTTGCAAAATGTTATCTTTGGGGAATGTCAGGTGTAGTAGGCAAAAGAATGTCCCCTGCCAATATCTGTGTTCTAATCCTGGAACCTGAATAAGTCCCCTGAATGACAAAAGGAACTTTGCTTTTGTGATTAAGGACATAGGAGAGGGAGATTTTGCTGAATTATTTTACTAGGCCCAGTGTAATCACAATGGTCCTTACAAGGGAAGAAAGGAGATGGAAGAGTCAGAGAAGGGGATATTAGGTTGGAAGAAGCAGAGATTGGAGTGATATAATTATACTGGTTGGGGGTCCCTATGGTAAGCAATGTGGAGTCTCTAGAAGCTAGAAAAAGCAAACAGATTCTGCTCCACAGTCTTCAGGAGGAATGCAATTATGCCATTATTTTTGTTTTAGCCCAGGGAAATTCCTTCTACACTTCTGACCTCCAGAGTGATCAGGTAATAAGTTTGTGCTGCCTTTAGGCCACTAAATATGTGGTCATTTGTTACAAGAGCAATAGAAAATTCATATACTGGGTGAAGTGCATATATTGTCATGTTAGTCTTCTGTATTATTCCTTATAACTTCATGTAAATCTATACTTATCTGAGTACACTTCTCAATGAAGATAGTATGAATATGATCCCTCTATTAGGAGCAATGCCAATTTGAGTTGTCTTCAAGTGTGAAACAAAGACAAAAAATAATGAAGAGGCAGAAAAGAAATTTCTCCTCTTGTTTGATAAGATTTATAGTACCTAAGCTTTTTTTTTTGAATATGTATTATTGGCAGTTGAGTAGCTCTCTTTCTACAACACTTCCTGGCTTTCTCCTTCCAGTACAATAAGTGTGCTTATAAAATAAGGGCCATGGGGTTCAAATGCCCCTGTTCATATTTCAGCATCGCGCAAAGGCTGTGATGTTTTAGACAAATTCCAGGTTTGTACATGGTAAATTGGAAATGATAGGAGTATCTCTTTCAAAGGATAGTTCTAAGCAAATATTTCTGGGAATGTGATTGTGGTATGTTGGTAGCCAATTCCGTGTATTTTCCTAAATTCTCCACCAACACTCCACACCACTCTTCTCCTTCTAGGTCATTATCCTCCAAAATGTATCCATTTCTGTAGTAGAAGGCTCTGAAATGGCTTTCAGTGATACTATCTCCCAGTATTCGTGCATTTTTGTAGTCCATTCCACCAGAGTGTATGTCAGAGTTACTAAATTTTGTTGAATAGAATATAGCAAAATAGTGGGATGTCACTTTAAATGTTAAGTTACAAAATGAACAAACAACAACAAAAAAACCTGGTGGCTTAAATCTTGGGTGCCCTCTCTCTGGATCTTCTCACCTGCTTGGTCTGGTAAATCAAGCTGCCATGATATGAGCTGCTGAGACATGCAACTTCAGAGCAGTCTTCAGCCAGAAGCCAGCATGAACCTGAAGCCCTCAGTCCAAAAGTCCATAGGGAACTGAATCCTGCCAAAAAAATCACATAAGCGAGCTTGGAAGGAGACCTTTTTCAGTGGAGTGTTAGGATGAGGTGATTGCCATGGCCACCTCCTTGACTGCAGCCTTGCAAGTGATCCTGAGCTAAAAGACACAGCTGAACCACATCAAGATACCTGACATGCACAAACTATAAGAGAATACCTGTTTTTGTTTTATGTTACAACAATTTGGGGTAATTGGTTATGCAGCAATAGATAGCTAATACAATCTCCATCTCTGTATTATTCACAGGCATTAAAAATGCAAATAAGGACAAAACCAAACAGTTATTTTCTTCATGCAGTAAAGAGAAGAATAGCAATCTGAATGAGTCACCTCTTGTCCTATGTAGAAGCTGGAAGTTTCAAAAGTCTAAATAAGCATTTATGCTAAGTGGCATGAATATGTGAACAAATGCCTGATAAAACTGCTGAATGTGTTTTGTTTTTTTAAAGAAACTATTATTAACCCATATTGATCTATTTTTGGTGAGAGTTTATTAAGAGTAACACAATAAAATATTTTAGGCCAGTTTGATGATTGGGAGGGATTAAAGGGTAACTAGGAACTGCCATAAATTCACAGATCTGCCCAGAACAAGCCCCTTTAATCCGGGTTTTTTCACATTCTCAACTTTTTTAAGGTTAAGAAACCATAGATTTTTCAAAAGGATAAGTTATTTTTCCTTTTGTTATGGTAGTGGTATCTCTATTGAATGTGGGGTATGGCATGTTCCTGAAGCAAGCATATTGGATGCCTTGTTTGTAAAATGCATGCTGAAGTTAAATATTAGTGAGATAAAAATGTTCATTCGTCTCCTTTGCTGTGTAACAAGATTTGTCACTGAAATACATATTTGCTATATGTATTTGCTATAGGTATTTGCTATAGGCATTTGCTATAGGTATGTCCTCCTTTATCATCATGGGGAGAAAACAAGGTGATGTTTTTAGATGTCTAAACTACTGTAAATCTGATAGATCATTCTTTTTTACCCAGAGTCTCACAGACCTAAGTCTGAGAGCTGGATAGGAACTCAATTCATTCACATATTGGAATCTACCTCCTTCTGGAAAATTTTTACTAAAAGAAAAAGAAGGGTATTCACCCAAGATACTTCTTTCTTTTTTAATGTTGTTACTGTAGTACTGATAACACTCAACAAGGTGTCTTCTGAAAATAATAATGCCTACCAGTGCAGCAAACAGTGATTGCCTTGACTACAAATACAGAGATGAAGATTTTGAAATAGGCTTAAATGTTAACCATAATTTCAATTAACATCCAAATGTGGCTCTATGCCAGTGGCAAGAAATATACAAGCAATCAAAGACAGCTGTTCGTTGATATCTTCCCTTATCTGTTTTCACTGTTTTTTTCCTGATAGCCCGGTCAAGTCCCCAGGCTCTCACTGATTCCATGCTTGCTGTAGTGCATCTGTGGTCTTATGTTATGGATGCCATCATGAAATTTTGTGGTTGAAAGAAGAGTGTCTGAGGGGAAACAGGCTATTCCTTAGTATTTGTAAGACTGTCCAAAAGAGATACATATGAATAGTGTGAATCAGCAAACTGGGCAGTTGCTAAGTGAATTTAGTAATAAAAGATCTCTGTAAAATACCTCCTATGGCTGACATTCTCTCTTTTCTGGTACCATTGGCCAAACCAGATCTGTAGGTAGAGGACAGTCTGAACAATGAATCAGGAGAACAGAAGCTGAAACCTACCTTTCCTTCTTATTTGATGGTTGCGTTTATAGGAGTTTGAAATAGTTCTACAGCTATCAACTATTCACCAATTAGTTGCAGGAACCATAGAGAAAGAAAAAGAAAATTGACAATAATGGCCAAAATAACATTTGAAATTATTACCAATTTATTTACACCTTGTCACAAATAAGTGAGAGTGGTTCTTCAAACTCCCAAATTTGATAGCAGCCTAAAGTTTAGAAAAATTTTTTAAATTGCCTAATTAATTTACTTTCAGTGCATAGTCATATACAGGAGGATCTGAGGCCTTGTTTGAACAACATTCTTATTAAATGTGTTACATCACACAAATGAAATGGTGTGCTAATGATATAAAACATACTGCAGCCTAAAGCTAGTGAATTTTGTATAGGTGTTTTGTCAATAAAATTAAGCTAATTAAAATGAAAACAGATCCAATGTAAGTTAATTGGAAATTATAAAAGCAATTAGTTTATTCTAATTTAGTGTTACTATTATCATCACATTTACCTTAATGCTGAAATTATATATAAACTCTTTAAAGAATATAGCGAGCTCTTAGTGACATGTATTATGAGGCCGTAAAAGATTTTTTTCCATTTACACCAATGGACTGGTGAATGGTATCCAGTTTTATAGCCCCTACAAAATATTTTATAAATTGATTTTTGTCACCATCTTAATACCATATTAATATGATGTAAATATATTAATTCCCTAATACCACATTAGTATATAATGTATGAGATACTTCCTTTTATCATCACAGATCAACAGCTTAATCTTAGAACCATCCATTTCTCCCTTCCCATTTCTCTCTGTGAGTGCAAAGGCATAGATATTCTATTTCCTATGTGTTTTCTTACATACTCCACTTATGAAGCACCCATCTGCAAAATTCTCAGATGGCCAGGTTCTATCTGCCCATCATTAAAAGCAAAAACACCTGCAGTCCCTTCCAAGGTGGGTGTTAACTGTTTTCTTAATTTTCTAATTTTTTTATGTTGTATTGGTTAAATTTTGTAAAAATAATACTGCATAACAAACTTCTCAAATACTCAGTAAATTAAAACAATAATCATTTATTATTGCTAATGTGTTTATGGGTAGATTGGGCTTCAGCTGGTGTAGATAGCATTTTTCTTACTGCAAGTCTACAGGTCAGCACACGTGGCTCTTCGTTTCCTCCTTCTGGGACTGTTGGATTAACTATCGAGTGTACTCCTCGTGATGATGACTGAATTGCCATCCAAATATGGTTCTAAATGTGGCATAAGGGGACAAGTAGAAACATAAAAGACCTCTTAAAGCTTTTTCTCAGAATTGTCACACTGTCATTTCTGCCCATATATCTCTGTCCAAAGCCAGTCACGGACCAAGTGCAAAATCAAGAGCCCAAAGTCACATGGCTCCAAGGCTATGATGAGGTAATGGCAAGGCTGTGGATTCAGGAGCAAGTGACATTTTAATATATAACCTACCACTTGCCTCTCTTAAGCAATATCATTGATTATGTTATGATAGTTATCTGAATGCTTATTTTTCTCTTCTATGTTATTACCTGTTTTCATTGATTAATTTATTTGCACAGTGCATGCTCTCAATACCAAAGAAATATAAAAGAATGACTTTATTCTCTACACATAAACTTATATAGCCTATTGTTTCTACAGACAGTAATGGGAGAGCTTAAACTTTTTGCATAGCGTTGCTGTTCATTCTCACTTTACTTCAGGAAATCATTGTGTAGAATTCAGCAGAATTAAAATATAAGCAATTATAATAAATGTAATAAATATTTACTTTCTTTTAAGTTTATTTATTTTTGAGAGCGAAAGAGAGACAAACGACAGAGCAAGCATGAGTGGGGGAGAGTCAGAGAGAGAGGAAGAGAGAAAATCCCAAGCAGGCTATGCACTGCCAGTATAAAGCTGGATGCAGGGCTGGAACACACAAACCATGAGATCATGACCTGAGCCAAAATCAAGAGTCAGAGAGGCTCCCCTAAATATTTATTTTCTGAATTAATAAAGTTACACCACAAAACTTGTCAAAATTATTGAATTTAGTTATGATTGATGTCTACCTCTTATGGATACTTTAGCTCAGTTACTGTATACTTACAAATTTTGGTGGTGGAGAGTGGAAGAACAGCTATAAACACTGAACTCATGCAACTTAAATGGTTCATAGGCATTTTCCGGACTTTATTCTCATTAACATTAACCTATCTGTTTCCATTTACATACCTCTTACTTTTAGCTCTCTTTCTCCCTTGAAGGTTGGTCATGGTTTCACTTCAAAAGTGATTTATAATTTCTTTTATGTAAAATTTTATATATATTTCATACATATAATTTTTTGTTTAATTTATTGTCAAGTTAGCTAACATACAGTATAGTCTTGGCTTCAGGAGTAGATTCCCTTTGGGCTCTTTCTATAATTTGGTCATTGTTGATAGTGCTGCTGTAAACATTGGAGTACATGTGCCCCTACAACTCAGCACTCCTGTATCCTTTGGATAAATTCCCAGTAGTGCTATTGCTGGATCATTGGGTAATTCTATTTTTAATTTTTTGAGGAACCTCCACATTCCAGAGTGGCTGCATGGGTTTGCATTCCCACCAGCAATGCAAGAGGGTTCCCCTTTTTCCACATCCTTGCCAACATCTGTTTGCTTTTAGCCACTCTGACCGGTGGTATCTCAAAGTGGGTTTGACTTGTATTTTCCTGATGATGAGCACTTTTTCATGTGTCTGTTTGCTATCTGGATGTCTTCTTTGGAAAAGTGTCTATTCATGTCTTCTGCCCATTTCTTCACCTGATTATTTGTTTTTCAGGTGTTGAGTTTGATAAGTTCTTTTAGATTTTTTGATACTGACCCTTTATCTGATATGTACTTGCAAATACATATCAAATTTCCAATACATATCAAATTTGCAAATATATATCCCATTCCATCAGTTGCCTTTTAGTTTTGTTGATTGTTTAGTTCGCTCTGCAGATGGGGTCCCAGTAGTTCATTTTTTTCTTTTTATTTCCCTTGCCTTCAGAGACATGTCAAGTAAAAAGTTGCTGTGGCCAAGATCAAAGAGGTTGCTTCCTGTTTTCTCCTGTAGGATTTTGATGGTTTCCTGTCTCATATTTAGGTCTTTCATCTATTTTGAATTTATTTTTGTGTATGCTATAAGAAAGTAGTCCAATTTCATTCTTCTGTATGTTTCTGTCCAGTTCTCCCAGCACCATTTGCTGAACAGATGGTCTTTTTTTCATTGGATACTCTTTCCTGCTTTGTCAAAGATTAGTTGGCCATATATTTGTGGGTTTATTTTTTAAAAATATATTTATTTATTTTGAGGGGGAGAGAGAGAGAGAGAGACAGAGTGAGCCAGCACGAGCAGGGTAGGGGCAGAGAGTGAGAGAGAGAATCCCAAGCAGTCTCTATGCCTTCAGCACAGAGCCCGATGTGGGGTCAATCCCACAAACTACAATCATGACCTGAGCTGAAATCAGGATTTGGACGCTTATCTGACTGAGCCAGCTACACGCCCCATGATTTATAATTTCTTTACTGGACTCATAGAGAAGTGTCTGGGTGAAATCTCCAATTAGAGAAACTTCAACTAATCTTCTATGTACTCATCCAACAATAGGAGAAAAGTTAAAAAAAATATATGGATGTTGAGGTCAGGATGTTTCTACCTGATTTTTTCTGGAAGTAGTCTATATTACCTTTCACTTGTCTAATATTTTATCTTTGGCACACTTATAAATGTTGACAAGTTTGACTAGTTATGCTAATGTATTAGAAAGCTTTAAGATGAAAAAAAGTAGATAGAATGTTAAATTTAGAGAAAAAAACAGGCAATTTATTCTTTGTACTAGATGGTTTCCAGTAATGGGAATAATTAAAATTTTTTTTTATGTTTATTTATTTTTGAGAGAGCGAGAGAGACAGAGCATGAGCAGGGGAGAGGCAGAGAGAGAGGGACACAGAATCTGAAACAGGCTCTAGGCTCTGAGTTGTCAGCACAGAACCCTATGCATTACGGGGCTCGAACCCATGAACCATTAGATCATGACCTGAGCCGAAGTCAAATGCTTAACTGACTGAGCTACCCAGGTGCCCCTTATTTTTTAAATTAATAGGAGGAGATTAAAAATTAACTTTTGTCCATAAAGTATTTGTTAGTCTAATGACCAAACAATGAATATTTTTTGATGCTAAATAAAACTTTAACAACACAGAATATCATAACCTATGAATTTTGATTCTTTTTTCAATTTTATTGTCATAGTGGTATATACTTATCAATACAGACGTAGATGTATAAGTGCTTAAGAACTGCTTAGTGCATTGTTCTTCAAATTCTTTCCTTTTTCTCTCCTATAAACCTACTTCCCAAAATTGTATTTACCCTACTTACCATAAGATCAGACTCAATGTGATAGTCATTAAGACAAACTGATTATTAAACTAAAATAAACTTCATAGAAATTACAGGTCTAAATCCTCAAATTAAATTCCAGTGTCTACAAATACAATACCTGGCCAGTAATATGATCAAAGAGAAAGTTCTGCCTGATTTTACTTTCTTCCAAACTAAAAATATAAAACGTTGGCTTGCTGGGTAAGATAATGTTCTCAAATAGTGTTTTGTAATATTTGAGCAAATTCATTTCTGTGGAAATTGGTTTGTGGTATAATATTCTTGATAAAAAAAGCAGGTTGGCCTTTACTATTGGTCTTCAGTCTCATCATTGTACTGCACACTTCTCTATCAACCATAGACACCTAAATGGCAAGGACTGACTTACTTAATCTTTGTTTTCCACACATTCAACAGGGCCTGGTTTATAAAAGAAATCCCAAATAACACCTTTCTAAAGAATATGTTCAGTGGTCTCGTTACTTTCTATTTTTTTTTTGACTGTTGTGTACCATTTAATCCTTCTAACCATTTTAGCACTCATAGTTCTTACCTAAAACCTTCCTATGCCCCCAGCTTACTTTTGGCAGAATCCCAGTTTATGGTTTATTTCTGCCAGACCATGTGACTAGGAAAGGTAATGAATCTTTATCAAGTTTAAGTAAATCATAGGTAAAATCTGTTCTCCTTACCATTCACTGGTTTGGAAATAAGCATGGACTTTGAGCATGGACAATGAGCAGTGAGACAATGTGAGCAGTTGAACCTGGACCGTTGGTGGGGGAGGATTGTGTGGGGAAGATTTTCTGTGAATAAATGGAAGTATAAATGAACATACCTCTTGTTCCACTGGGTATAATTATGTAGGCATGTTATATCTGGAATAGGGCATCTGAAAGGCACTCACGTGCTAAAGATGTCACAGCAGAAATTTTGAAGGACTTAAATCTTTGCCATTTTTAAGCTATTTAAATGTGATCTATTAAAGAACTGACCTATATGTAATTTCTATAAAATTCCTTATTAAACTAATTTAAAGTTGAATTTCCATTTTCTTATAGTCTGGTATATAACCATACACTTTTCTAAACTCTTCATTCTTCAGGTTTATATAATATTCAGTTTGGCTCCTCCTTCTAATTCTTGAAGATTTTCTCTGTATGTCAGTGTTTTGTTTGTAGGCTTATCCCAAGATTTTCTTCTTGGTCCCCTTCTCTGTTGGGTGTTCTTAGTATTTCATACCACAGCTTTATTTATCAACTCTATTTTGATAACTACTAAATCTTTTCTAAAGTTTTGACTTCTCAACTTAGCTTCAGGCTCCAACTTCTTATAAGGCAAATTTGCCTGAGGTTTTATAGATTTCCTCATATTTCTGAGTTCATTTAAAAACTCATGATCTTCCCAATCTCATGCTGGTTCTGCTCTTGTCTTAGAGAACAGCTTTCTGAGTATGTTTGCTTAAAATTTGGCAGTCATTTTTGGTGCCTTCTCATCTCTGTCTTCACTCTCTTTAGGAAATGAATCTCCAAGCCCTGATATTTCATCTGAATTGTTTTCTGAATTACTCTCTTCATTTTCATTGCTACTGGTACCCTCCAGTAGGTGTTGCAGATTTACAATGTCTGGGATAGGTGTCTGAAATAATCTCAGATGAGTTTAGTTTTCTTGCCTTTGAAATTCTACTCTTATTTTCTCTGATTGTATGATCCATAAGGTATTCTGAAGTTTCTCTAAAATATAGAGCCTAGATTTGAATTACTTTTTGTTTTTCATGCTTAGAATGTGTTTTACATCCTGGATAATAAAATACATATTTTCACATCCATGTGACTCTTTAATATTTGCTCTTCAGATTCTGCTTACCCTCCATTCTTTCTATTATCTTCTTTTTGAACAAGATAGTACTTGACAGTTTTTCATTTCTACATACCACTCTATGAGTGTCCTTTTAACATTTTTTCTCACAATAATTGTATTTTACTTAACTGAAGTAACTTTATGAAAGACTACCGCAAATGAAAACGCAGTTTCAGGAGCCAAAAAACCAATAACTGTACCAGGCGCTGCTCTAAGTATTTATATAAGTTAACACATTTTATTGTCACAACAGCCCTTTGTAACACTATTATTCTAATCCCTGTTTTATAAATAAAGGAAATATGGCACAGAGCAGTGAAATGACTTTTCTTTGGTCATAAACCTCGAAAGTAGTAGAATCTGCATTTAGAAATAGGCTTCAGAATTTACTGTTTTTAAATATTACACTCACTGGTGACATGTTTCACTATCCCAGTATGTTTCTCCTTTAGGGTTCTAAGATATTTCATTGTGAACTAAAAGAAATACTTTAGTAACCAGAATTCAGTTTCACTTAATTAAAAAATATATGAATTTGAACGCATAGTGAACTAATGAAGAGATTTAAAGATAAATTGTATCAGTATTAATAAATAAAAATAACATCTAAAATTAAGAAAAGAGATACCTCCAGATAATATATAGTTTTATGAAGTGTTTTGGAAGTTTTTAACAGTGTCTGAGGGTTTTGTACTGTGGTGTCACTAGCACCCAGGCACTTGGAGGGTAAGTACTTCTTGCCTCCCCTCAGCTGCATGATACAACTCTGTCAAGTAAGAAATACTTTATGTCTTTATATCTAAAGTTTAAACATCACTGTGAAGTACAAATGAAGTGTTCTTTTAAGCTTATTAAAGGTAATGATCATTATTGAATCTGTTATGTGATGTTAACATGATGCTACATCTACTGTAAAAATACAAAATGATTTTCCTTCTTGGAGAAGGTGCATTCAGAGCCCTGGTTGGCTTTTATGTAATTTTTAGAAGGTTGGGCACTTCTACTTCTCCCATTCATGATAAGAGAGGTGGTAAACTGACAGAAACAATTTCTTTTTATTTACTGGCTATTAAAGGTATAAAATACTGCAGACACGAGCCTACCATAAATCAGTTTCCCTCAGATGAATGTGCCTTCGGAGAGTCTTTCTGCCAAGGTTTCTCACTTTGGCCATATCTCTCTGGAGTACTCTTGATCTGTCTTTGGCAGCCCTTTTGAATTTATTTTGCTTTTATTTCTTAATAATCTTCAATAAGGAGACAAATAAACAGATGCTTAGAACTTTAGAGTTGAAAGGGACTTTAGAGGTTATACCAGTTAGATAATCTCTATCAGGACTCTTTCCCCTCGAGGCAACAGAATACATGACTCAAACTCACTTAAGCAAAAAGAGAATTAATGGTCTCTGTAAATTAGTAGCCTGAATATAAGTCAAGCTTCAGGGAAGGCTTGATCTAGTGGCTCAAAATCTCATTAAGAACTATATCACTTCCCGTTACTCTACTCTTTGTTTACAGAATGTACTTCTTTCTCAGGTGTTTATATGGTTCTAATTACAAGGAGATGGAATACACTGCTTTACGGCAGTCATTCACAGCCCACCCTTTCTTTTGGAAGTATAGCCAAGACCACCCAAATGAGAACCCAAATGGCTTCTCTAAAAGTGGAGATTTACAATGCTAAAAGAAGAGGGGAAAATGGATGTTGGGGTGGAAGTCAAAATATATCTATATTTTCAACCCCATTATCTTGTAGATGAGAAAGAGAGATCTCTGAGCTACAAAATAGGAAAAGAAAAGCATCTATTCCATAAACTAAATTCACTTGACCAGAAATAAATATTAATTTTATTAAGCCAGTGAGATGTCAAAGTTATCTCCTAATAGTGAAGAAATGCAGCTTTTGTCCATTTGGTCATCTTTTCAACATTCATTTTGAGTTTTCAGTCATTGAGCTAGGTACTGAGGATGAACATGCTCTCCAGCTCTTACTCATCCAGAACATATACTTTGAATCTTAATTTCTGGTTTTTAGACTCCTGAGTGATTGAGGTTTCTCAAGCAAAACAGGGACAATGAGCAATGTATATAATGATGAAATAAACTGTTCATTGATTGGTTGGATAGCACATAAAGACAAAGAGCTCCAGCTGCATTTCCTCCTGTTGGGCACATTACTTGGCACCTACTCCTTGAGGTAGTACAAAGAAGGCTTTTTGTTTGTTTGTTTGTTTTTACAGATGAGCAGTAGACTGACATGCCTTTTTTAGGTCACCCTCCCAGGACATGTTCAACTAGTATCTGACACTGCCAGCCCTTTTGTATGGGACTCATTTACTCAATAATATTTCTTGAGGGTCTGTTATATGTCAGGCAGTCCTCTGGGTTATTGGAGATATGAACAAAATGGAGATAAATTCCTGCTCTCATTGTATTTATGTTACATTATAATGGCACAGAAAGAAAATAAGCAAATAAGTAAAATATATTTACATTAAATGGTATGAGTGCTATGGAGATAAATAAAGTCAGAGAGAGGTATAAGATGAGTGGTATGTGATAGATTTTGCCATGGTTAAGAAGCTAACTGATAGATATTTTCAGATTAAAGGCTGGTTTTATTGTATGGCTCTGTAATTCTAGGACATAGTCTCCCTTGTTATCGGAATTGAGCACAATGAATTAAGACCTTAAGTGTTGGTATGTCTCTAGGTAGCACTGGTTTTTAAGAAGATGCCTTCATGACCTCTCTCCCTCTCCAAGTTTTTTTAACATGTTATTATTTCAGTATGCGTGTGGTGACCAATTCATGTAAAATGGTATTCCCTGCTTTCATACTCCTCAGTCCCCTCCCCTTCTCCAAATTTATTCCATAGTGCTTATTACCTCCTAACATACTATATAACATATATACCTTTTATGTTTCACAGGTATTTTCTGTCTTTTCACATAAGAATTTAAGTTTCAGTAGGGCACATGCATGGCACAGTCTGTTAAGCCTCTGACTCTTGATGTCAGCTCAGGTCATGATCTTACAGTTTGTGAGTTCAAGCCCTACATTGGGTTCTGCAATGATGGTGCAGAGCCTACTTAGGATTGTGTCCCACCTTCTCTCAGCCCCTCCCCTGCTTGTGCTTACTCTCTCAAAATAAATAAATAAACTTAAAAAATTAAAAAAAAAGAATTTAAGTTCCACAAGATAGGGACAATATGTCCCTTTTTATTTCTGTATCCCCTATACCTAGAACACAGTGAATATTCACTAAACACTCCCCTGTGGAAGGAAGACCAGGGGAGACAGAGGCAATGGAGTATAATAGTTAGAGCGCATGTTTTAGAGATTCACATTCTTGGTTCAAGCATGCCCTTAGTTAGTCAATACAACCTCTTTAAGCCTTAGTTTATTGACAGTATGAAATTAAAATCAGTAATACTATTTTCATTAAAAAAATCATTGTAGGAATGACACAAAATAAATACATAAAGCTTTTAACCTATTTCTTACCCTACTTAAATAATATGTGGCTGTTGCTGTGAATCATACTGTGCTAATGTTATTATTTCATTATTTGACAGATATTTGTTGGATACCTAATAATGTTCTAGGCACAGTGCTAGGTAAATGATGAGATCAGCAAATTGTAAGATTCTCTCCTCTGTCCCTGTAGTTCTGGAGCTCCCCCTGTTCCAGAGTTCTGTTTCCATTTGTGGAATATTCTGGTTATGAATCGTAAGACCTCAGATGGTTTGCTAAATACATAGATCCATGGGGATGGAGAGGCCCACCTGGGTATTATAGATGAGGTCCAGAATGGAGAAGGGTGAAAGTGTATTTTCAGCAGTTTAGAGATGATATGTTTTTAAAAAATAGTTGCTCTTTAAGACAAAGTTTTAGGAATCCTAAATCTACCCTACAATATACCTACTGGTTGTTTTAAAATTGTTTCAGAAAGTTTTATTTTTTTCTGGCCATGAAATTGTAGATCTTGATGCTAATTATTAGAAGCAAGGAATCAATCTTTAAGAAGATAAATAGTGGTAATAGAGGGAGGTTTATAAGAAGGTTTAGAGTAGGAAGAAGCAAGGTATAGCTGACTTTCTAAATCTTTCAGGTAATATTTGATAAAAGATAACCTTCTTATGGCTAGCTGGGAGTTAACTATTGATGCCCTTTCCAATGTTGAGCGTTTTTGAGCAAAGGGGAAAAAGAGAAAGAGGGAGGAAAAAGAAGAAACAGACAACTATAGAGAACAAACTCATGGTTACCAGAGAAGTGGGTGAGGGGATGGTTAAACAGGTGATGGGGAATGCACTTGTGATAAGCACTGAGTGTTTTATGGAAATAATGAATCACTATATTGTATACATGCAACTAATGTTATACTGTGTTAACTAATGAAATTTAAATAAAAACTTTAAAAAAATCTCTGGTCTCTTTGAAAATATGCAAAGAATTTGAAAAAAAAAAAAAAAAGCAAACCTTCATGTTATGCCAAATGGGAATCTTTTCATGCTTGGGCAATTTGGCTCTAAGGCTGCAGAACATTCTGGGTCCTTCTGGAAACTGCTAAGAGCCACAGAACTGAAGGGTGTTGTCTTTACTTTTCATATCTTGGATCTGGCACAATGCACCCTTGGGGCAGAATACATCACAGTCGACTTAGAAGTATTGGCCTTAACTTGGGTGTCTTCTGAAATTCTGTATCAAAAGAGACTCAACTGGATATTTTTACTTAATTAAAACTTTTACCTAGGAAAACTATGTGGAAGGAAATGTCAGCTCAGAATTCTTTTTTTTAAATTATTTTAAGAATAAGTTATATTTCCATCTTTGTATCTGCCTATGTATGTATATATGTATGTATGTGTTATATATCTATGTATAGATAGAGATATGAATATGAGTTATTACATGATGAGGAAAAGTAGTAATTGGGCATTTAGCTTTTTCAGAGGCAGAAACGAGGTAATTTATTGATGGGTTAGGTACCTATGAGCAGAAAAAAATAAATGAATATGGGAATTCTTTCTCCACAAAAAAATTGCAGCTTTACAAAGAAAAAGATGACGCAGGTGATGAGGAAATTAGGGAAGTTGACTTCTAATGCAGTTACAGAACCAAGAGAAAGCCCATAATTGAGAGACAGAAGAATCTATGGGAAAAAAATCTGGCTAACATTTAGAAGATTTAAAAAATGCCAGAAAGATAAAGAAAAATCTAATTATCATCATTGTGTTAGAAGGATTTAATAATGATAAAGAAACTTGATGCCAGTTTGGAAAATGCCACATACTCTGGGAGGTTATTATGCTGTGGAGCTCCACTTATAATGTTGTGCTGTATATCCAGAGATGAAATTACAGACCCACCATCTGTTTTACTGGTGATGGGGATTCATTTGGACATTTTAGTTTATACCAATGCTGCAAATTTGCAAGGCAAGAGCCACTAACTCCTGTCTGTTTCCATGGCCCATGCCAAGTTTTACTTGAGTATAGAACTCATTGCACTAGCTGGTTTCACTAGTAAGAGATAATGCATCATGTGATAAAGATAATGGGTTCTTAGGAAGGGGTTAGCAATTAATGATACATGAAAGGTCTCAAACCCCATAAAGGCATTATATTTGAGAAGCAGCTAAGTGTCTAGACACAAAATGAAAATACTGACTTTTGGCATTTTATTTGCTATGTGGGTTTCAACCAGTGGTTCTCAAGTAACGGGACACTTTTATTCCATAGAGAATATTTGGCAATGTGTGTAGATATTTTGGTTTTCAAAGCTTGGGGGAGATATATGCTACAGTGATCTAGTATGTAGAGGTCATAGTGCTGCTTAACATCTTAGAAAACACAGGTCAGCCCCTCATACAGCAAAGAATTATCTGGCCAAAAATATTCGTAGTGTCAAGGTCAAGAATCCTAGTTCATACTAATATTTTACTTTTTCTTAGTCTTTCTCTCCCCTTTCCTGATAATAGGACAATTTCTTACAGGGTTAATGTAAAGAATTTATGAGATGAAATATATACAAATGCTTGAAAAGTGGTAGATGTTTACTGAATTTTGAATATGAACATTTAAAACTGTCTATTTTTTTAATGTTTATTTTTGAGAGAGAGAGAGAGAGAGAGAGAGAGCACGCACGCAAGCAGTGGATGGGCAGAGAGAGAGGGGGACAGAGGATCCAAAGTGGGCTCCACACTGACAGTAGTGAACCCGAAGCAGGGCTCAAACCCACGAACCATGAGATCATGACCTAAGCCGAAGCGAAGTGAGACGCTCAACTGACTGAGCCACTCAAGTCCCCCCAAAACTAATTATAAAGTCATTCTAAAACTTATGAAGTAGGTTAGACTAGGATTTTGAGTGTAGAAAATGGGCTTCACATTGTAGGTGACACTGAACTTTGCACCATTTAATTTTGGGAGAGAGAGACACACACACACACAGTGTGAGAAGGGGAGGGGCAGAGAGAGAGGGAGACACAGAATCTGAAGCAGGCTCCAGGCTCTGAGCTGTTGCCACAGAGCCTGATGTGAGGCTTGAACCCATGGACTGTGAGATCATGACTTGAGCCAAAGTTGGATGCTTAACCAACTGAACCATCCAGGCGACCCTTACTCCAGAATATTTTTTATCATATGTAAATGGACAATTTAATATAAATAGAATTATATAGTTTGAGATTATCATAATGTTTTTATAATAAGCTAATTTGTTTTGCAGATGTTGGCAGGAGGAAATGGTATTTCCTAAAAGACCAAGGCAGCACTATTTTTCAAAATATTTTAACATCTCACATTAAAATGAGTTATTTGAAAATAGTTTGGGAAATGCTAAAGTGAAGGAAAGAAGGAGAGAAAGAAGGGAATGGTGGAAGGGGAAAGGGTGGGCAAGGGAGAGAAATTGAGAGGATATAAAAAATACATATTTGTGTCACCAGGCAAATGAAATGATCAGTATTAAAATGAAACCCTAAAACAGTAATTATTGAAGTATAAACATATGTTATCAAGGTGTCGTTAGCCTCCATTTGGAATAGGAAATAATGACAAGGTTAGAAAGTCATTCATTTAATCTGGAAGAACTGATAGGACAGATACTTAAGTTGTCCTCACCTTAACTATGTTGAGCTATTGGAATTAAACAGAGTCCAGAGAATTGGATTTGGAAACATGTTTATAGTCAGGGAAAGTTAGTCATCACAGCTATAATATTCATTTTCTGTGACTCATGTGCACATTCAGCCAGGCTGTTCTTTTTGGTCATAATGTGACGTCTTAATGTCTTTTCTCAAGTGTGAGTCAGAGAAATCTGAAGGAGTTGGAGTAGAGAAGGAACCCTCCCACTCTGCTTAGTGGTTCTCCAACTTGGCTCCACATTGAACTCACCTAGGGATCATTAAACAGTACTGAAGCCAGTTTTTCTGCCCCACCACCGCCATCAGAAATTCTAATCTAGTGACTTTGGCTGCACACTAGGCATCAAAGGTTTTCTGTCACCCCACGTGATTCTGGGGACAGCAACCTAGTCAATGTCTAACCTAGAATGCATAAAAATTAAAAACCAAAAACAGGAGACTGTCTTGTAAGGCATGTCAAGAAGCTATGGGTACATCATTGTTAAACTGGATTGGAGTACCTCCTGAATAAAAGGAAGGATAATGAAAACAATGCAATAATGGCTGACATTTACTAAATACCTATTCCTTTTCAACACTCTTCTTGCTTTACTTCCATTAATCCATTTAAGATCTCAAACCACTCTGAAGCAGGTGGTGAAATGCTTAGTGAGGGAATATTTCATCTGGACTGGGAAGTTAGCTGACTTGGCAACGTCACTCAGTAAGAAACACAGCATTCTTCTAGATTCTTAGCTAAAAAGCAAACAAACACAAAACACTAAAACTAAGCTCTTGGATTCACCAGAAGCTGACCTTGACAGAAAAGTCTAGTGGTTCTTGATTTTGGCTGCACACTAGGTGAGCTTTAAAAAAAAACTTCATTCTAATTTTTAAAGTGGTAGAAATATTCTGTGTTATATTGTAATGGTGGTTACTTGACACTGTGCATTAGTCAAAACCAACAAAATTATACAACACTGAAACTTACCATATGCAAACTTAAAGCATCAATTAAGAAATCAGAGAATCCCAAGATGAAATGTAGACTGTTAACAAATAATCTCACTGTAATAAATACATAACCTTACTGAATAAGGTGGAGGGAAATGTGTTGCACTAAGTAATTTGGAATTGAGTAGAGATTAAGGACTAAAGACAATATAAACTCTACAGAAAAACTATAATCTAGTTAGGTAAAGTTAGTGTCTACAGAGGCACAGGTTAATAATCCTGAAACTGCTATACTCATATAGTGGACTTGAACCATTAAGCAAATCGATGGTGAATAATTGGAGCCAGGCTTCTCATTACTGGAGGGAAGGTTTAGGTAAGTAAGGGGAGAAGGCTAGAATGATCCATGGGATAATGGGGTAGAGCTGGCGACATCAGCATGAACTCGTTTAGTTTATTATAGATAACATGCATATTTATGGGTTAGTAATGCACACATGTAATTTCTAACTCTGTCGTTTGACAGAGTTAGAAACAACAACACCTCAGAAGCAGTGGGCACACCATACCCCCAGATGTTGGCTTCTAATCCTGTGTTCCAATAAAAGGAACCAGGCAGGGCTTCTTGGAGAAATGGTTCAGTAAGGCAAGGGAAGGGAATATGCAGATAAGTCTGGAGTTCAGAAAACGAAATGATAGGGGTATGTAAAAGGGATAGAGGAGCCACATAAAAGATCTCTCAATAGCCTATTTTGCAACAATTGGATTTGCAAAATAAATAATGTAATATTGGAATATAACCCAAAGTACAATGTAAATATCTGTGAGTCCATACTAATAATAAATAATGAAATAAATGACTACATGACTAAATGAATAAGTAAATACATATATTAAAAAAAGTCAAGTCTCCTGAGCAGAAGAATTCCAAGTAATTTATGTAATCATTCCACTTCACAGGAGGATATAACATAACTACCTTCTCTGTAAGTGTGGGCTGTACATAATGACTTCATTCTGAAGAATGTAGTAACAAAGGTGGAAGAAGTTGTACGTTTACAGTGAGAAACCTGATAAATAGCTATTTTAGCCAAATGATCAAGGTCACTATCAACAGTAATATGTTGATGACATGTACTCTAAATGTGATATGAGAATGGTAGTTTACCTCTGTGTTTTTTTTTTTTCTCAAAAGCCCATAACTTCAGTTCATTCTTGAAAAAAAAATCAGGAAATATCAACGGTTAGACATTCTACAAAATACTTGATCAGTATTCCTCGAAACTGTCTAAGTCATAAAAACCACGAAAGTCTGAGAAATTGTCATGGCCAAGAGAAGGGTAAGGAAACATGAGGACTAGATGTAATGTGCCCTAGATGGGATCCTGGAACAGAAAAAAGGACATTAGGTAAAAAGTAGGACAGTCTGTTTCAAGTATGGGCTTTATTTTTTTTTCTTTTAATGTTTATTTATTTACTTTTGAGAGTGAGCACGCACCTGAGAGAGCAAATGCGCTGATAAGCAGGGAAGAGCCAGAGAGAGGGGGACACAGCGCTTCTTCCCCCAAACTGAGAGATGATGACCTGAGCCGAAATCGGGAGCCAGATGCTTAACCGATTGAACTACCCAGGTGCCCCTCAAGTATGGCCTTTAATTAATAACCATGCATCAGTTTTGGTATAATCATTATAACAAATGTATCATATTAGTATTAATTGATAAAAGGAGCAATTGAGTGTGGGGTATAGGATGGCTAAATTATCTTTGGAATTTTTCAAAATTATCTTTTGTAAATGTGCAATTATTCTGCAGTTAAAAGTTATATAAACAAAACAAAATACCTATGTCTTAGGACACTTCTAGAGACTGAGATTTAATTTGCTGGGATGGAGTTTGAACACATGTATGTTTTAAAAGAGCCTCAGGTGATTATAATAAGCATCAAATGAGGATTAAAATCCATCAAATTTCTAAAAACCTGTTAAATTAGACAGTAACATGGCACAACTTTTCCTTTCCAACAGGTCCTAAAACTTGCCTTTTCAGTTCAGAGAGCTCCCTCTTCCTTACAGATTTTTTTCACAAGGGATCAGTAAAATCATCTCATTTTTTGAATCAAAGTTTCTGAGACTCAAGTTTGAGTGCTTTGAGAAAACTCCAATTATATTTCTAAATTTAGTAGTATGTCCTGATGTCACTTAACAAAAAAATCATGTTGCCTCTTAAGTTAGAAAAAAAAGACTTAAAATTTATTAACTAAGGTCGTGGTCTAGAAAGATGATGCAGTCCCAGAACTATGGTGCCTCAGAAGTGGCAAAAGAATGACCGACTGTTTTAGTATATGAGTTACATGTGGCAAATTTGTTTTTTTTCTGTGCTCAAATTTGGTTTTGAAATCACACCAGATCAATATAACAAACATCACTTAAAGGGACACAATCATAAACCTTTGAGATTATCCAGTCTAATGGTTTTCCTCTGTGCCACATATTTCTTTGGAAGCTTCCTTGGTGTTTAGGTGGGATAAGTTCCAACCTGCATTCTTTCTCAGTCAGACCAGCTCTAATATAACTGGTGTTTTTCCACATAGTATTCCATTTTAAAAAAGTCTTCCGATGCTAAGAAAAAAATTCACCAAACTAGTCCAAGTATTTGCAGGTAAGGTATCTAAGACCCAAAACTGTCAAGGGCACATGGTTCTGATGCCCAGTTATGTCTACAATATACATGTAATTATGTCTAACCTTGATCTCAACTTGGACATCAATGAAGGCAGCAAACCAAACTTTGTAAAGTCTTCTATCTATGTATTTCTGATAACCAGGTGAGCTCAGTTCATGAGCTCAAAAATAGCCAAGCATTAGGGGCACCTGGGTGGCTCAGTTGGTTGTATATCTGACTCTTGATTTCAGCTCAGGACATGATCCCCTGGTTGTGATATTGAGCCCTGAATCTGGATCCAAGCACAGTGTAGAGCCTGCTTGAGATTCTCTCTCTCCCTCTCTCTTTCTGGCCTTCACCCCCACTCGTGTTCTCTCTCTCTCTCTCTCTCTCTCTCTCTAAAAACAAAATTAAAAAAAAATTCAAGCACTAATAATAAATTATGTTATTTATTACCTTCTCCCTTCCTTCTCAGGTATCAGATGATGTATGTTGGTGTTCCTTTTAAAGGGCAGATTCCATCATATTTTTTAAATTTTTTATTTGAGAAAGAAAGAAGGAACATGAGCAGGAGAGAGGGGAAGAGGAAGAGAGAGACAATCCCAACCAGGGTCCACGTTCAGTGTGGAACCCAATATGGGGCTTGATTCCGCAATGCCAGGACCATAACCTGAGCCAAAATCAAGAGTTGGACGCTCAACCAACTCAGCAACCCAGGCACTCCAGGTTCCATTATTATTTCTTTGGCTATAGATACCTGTTTCAATTGGATCATGAGCCCAGATGAAGTAAGACATACCTGTCTGTGCGTGACTCCTGCATATCTGAATTTGCTGATTCCCCCAGTAAAACATGGCTTAAAGTCTCCCCAGTAATGCCTGGGAATTGGTGGGGAGTGCTGAGATCAAGTTCTGTTCTCTCTAACAGAAAATCTTTTTAGCACCACTAGTTTTTAAAGACACTTAGACTAGACCTAGGCCAGTTGGCTCCAAAACTGTCAGAATACATTGCAGGAAACTCTGGGCAAATGGCATCCTAGTAATATTACCTATTCAGCACAATAAAGTTTGAAGCTAAACAACTCCAACAAGATGATTCAACTGCTTACACTTAAGTGTCACCTTGGCTTAACTTTCAACAAACATACCATTGCACAAAGAGCTTTTGCCTGTCTGGTGGGTACACTTCAAAAAGCTTTAGTGCTTGGAAAACGCAACTGCACAAACACAGGCATGCTTTTATTAATACCAGTTTCTGAATATGGTTGAAAAAAATGCTACTGTTACTTTCTCTTAAAAGCCTGTAATAAGATAGAACTAGCAGATAGGATATGGCCCCTAGGTGACTTAACTGTATAACTCTTAAAAGTTCTCAAGACTAAATTACCCTTAGTGTTTGACTAAGCATTTTACAAGCTAATACCAGAACATCTACTTAGCCTTTATTAAAAACCCTGGAGAGAACTGTTATCCAGTTTCTGGAAATTTTAAAAAGAATTTAAAATGTTTTGAAAGAAAAATACTGGGTTTTTATGTATATCTTGTTGAAAATCTTATTTAATTTTATTCAAAATGAATTGTGTTTTAACTTAGAAGTAAAAATTAGTGAGTAGAGAGAAACACAAGCACTTCATTGATTAGAAAATGGGTACCCATGTGTGCAGGTTTTCTGGATAACTGAACCTCATGTCCTTATGCATTACTTCTTTTTAAGACAAATAATTTTGTAACGATCATTGCATACTTTATTACACAGTTAAACCATTAATATGTGGACTGCAGAGTAGATGTCTGGTTTTGAATTCCTCTTCTGTAACTTGGTAACTGTGATTTTGGCCACATTTTTTACTTCCTCCCAGCCTTAGAGTCCTCATATAAAAAAGGGTAATAATTATTATACATATCCTACAGAGTTGTTTTGAGAACCAGAATAAAATAATCCCTGCAGATCCTTAGTGACTTGCATATAGTAATAAGGTATATAATATAAAAGAAAGATGTAGTAAATGTTGGATATTGTTGTTGTTGCTATTTTTTATGGTGATGATTTAATACACAGCCCATTTCTGTTTTTAACTGTCTGTGAGACTGTGAGCTATTGCTTTCCTTGAATTTTCACCATTTCTCCCCTCCACCTCATATTCCTTCCCCAAACCCTTCCATAATCTACTTTTAATCTTCCATGGATTGGAAAACTAGATAAGAAAGTTTATACAGTATAATAAGCTACCCAAGAGTTAATAGACTGTAAAGTAATAGAGTTAAACCTTTGGCATTAACATAGGAATTCAGAGCAAGATGTGGCTCTTAGTCAATTTTTTATTTCAGAGTGTGGGGATCTGTTATATGGAAGTTTCTAGAAATCTGATATATTGTTAAATATGGTTAAATTATACATATATGACTTAATTCTACATGCTTTCTCATACACATAGCCTACATATTTTATTTTAATAATATAAAACAGTTTTTCATTTTCTTCTAATATATAATAATTACTTAATTACAGTTTTTTAATGTTTATTTTTGAGAAAGAAAAAGAGAGAGAGAGAGAGAGAGAGAGATGGTGCTAGCAGGGGAGGGGCAGAAAGAGGAAGACACAGAATCCAAAGCAGGCTCCAGGCTCTGAGCTATCAGCACAGAACCTGATGAGGGGCTGAAACCCATGAACCTTGAGATCATGACCTGAGCCAAAGTTTTATGCTTAAACAACTGAGCCACCCAGGCACCCCACTTAATTATAATTTTAAGACAACTGTATTGTACATTTACATAAAATTACACGTGTTCAGCATTGAAGATTTTTAGATATTTGAGTAATTGCAAATGGTTTATTTTTCATATAAATCAATATTCCAAAAAGTGACAAAAATGACACTTTTAAAATGACAAAAGAGAAGGAAGACCTGTCACTAATTTTACCATTCAGACACATGTATTATTTCTAATTTTGTGGCTTCTCTTTTAGCTTTTAATCATAAACACATAAGCTCATATCATTCAGATAAAAGAACATACATTTATAAAGACTTAGAATATCATGTTTTAATCATCATGTCTGAAAATTTTTAACCTGGGCATAATAGATCTGAATGTAAGAGATTCTTATCAATCATGAACTTAACACTTAACCAGCAAAGAAACCAAGATATTCCCTTCACAGTATATGTGTTAGTCAATTTCAGAGAAGAAAGTAAGAAAGATATATATTAATTTACGGATAATTATGATGACGATAAATATTTCAAATGAAAGCATATTCAGAATCTTTTTCTCTCAAATTATCTCCTTTCTGCTTATGCATATTTTAATCACATACTGACACCCATTATTTGATAAAAGACCAGAAAATCATTTTTTTGAAAGTTATCAGCATCAAACAGTGTTTAATCAAATGATGAAATAAATTAAGATCCTGGAAAGTGATTATAGTCAGCACATATACACACATGGATTAGAACACTAAAAGTTTAAATCATATAAGGATTTTTTTAAATTTTGTTTAATCTTTGTTTTTGAGAGAGAGAGACACAGACAGAGAGAGCGAGCTGGGGAGGAACAGAGAGAGAGAGGGAGACAGAGAATCTGAAGCAGGCTCCAGGTTTCAAACTGTCAGGACAAAGCCCTATGTGGGGCTTGAACTCATGTACTGTGACATCATGACCTGTTGAGTCAACCATATGCCCCAAGATTTTTTTTTTAATCTAATGGAATTTTTCCAGGGCTTGCTGAAAACTTTTTCCCCCCAGTAGACATAGTTTATTGTCACAGAGTTGGGAATGGATTTGGCTTGAGTGATCATGTTAACATTTTTTCTGAAATACTAAATATTCTAGAAGGACAAGATCCTAAGCTAGAAATTCTCATTATGTAAAAAGTGGGAAGAGATTGGGTCATACTGCTGTCTCAGTGTTGCAATGTGTTTGTGAGAACAAGTGATGGAGGAAGTCTCATTCCTCTTCAGATCTGGAGGCTTTCTTAGATATTTTGTGGTTATTAAGTGAAAAAAGTATATGATAACTTTACATAAAAACTGTGAATGATTTAGAAGAGCTGTTAACTAAAGATTGCATCATATTACCATTGGCTGTGTTTAAAATAAATGCACTCACACATTATATCATCTATATTTGAAATATCATTTGTTCTTGATTTAAATATATCTGTACCTTTAACAGTTGCTATTTAGGTGGTAAATACATATCTGTAATTCTACAAATTGTGAATGTCCCTACCATTAGTGTTAAAAGTTTCAGGGTAGCACTTTGTATGCCCTGAATTTTAGTGACCACAGAGGGTTTGGAACTGAAAAGTGCTTGTTAGTACTAGAAGCCTGAATCACACTTTTCCCCTGGACTCTCCTTCCAGTTTCTGTCTTCTGCCCTTTTCCTTCTAGTTCTCCATATGTCTGACTCTGGCTAGCCTGCATTGTCTTGACAGTCTTGATTCCCGACTGGGTCTTCATTGAGTAGTTTTACTTTTCTGTTTCTGACTCTGAATACCCAGTCATCACCATTCAAAGAGAAAAGCTGCAGCCCCTCTCTTTTGCAAATTTCTTTTTAAAATTGTTGGCATAAATCTATTTTCTTTTTTGGATAATAAATGACATAACATTTACTTGTATCCCTGAAGCTCACATCAGTGATTTGCTAGTCCAGCTGAAAACAACTCTCTAGTTCACCATGATAAATCCATTAAGCAGATGAATTTTAGGTCATAAGTTTCTTTTAAAGTGAATTCACTATGAAAATATAATTAGATCTATATTGTTCAGACTCCTGAGCCATCCATAAATATAAAATAGCTGCTTTTCACAGCTCCCAGTGCTCTATCTTTCTACATTGGAATTGACAGCCGCCATACAATCTACAAATGAAATATTCAGTTCTTGGTAACATGTGTTCTTTGAACTTTGTCCTAAGAAAAACTCCATTAAGCATTATCATTGGCTTGGCACTTAAAAGGCAAATTTGATTATTTTTTTCCAGGTTTTTCTGCATCATCTCGTCTCATCCTTGACTTGAGGTTTACTAAAGGGAACCAACTACAAGGTTGCTTTCCCCTTATATTTTATTTTAGAAATTGTGGCTGGCAGTGGTGTCATCAGGACACCTATTTCATGATTCCTTTCCATCCTATGGACTTAATGCAGATTCTACTGGATTTTACTCTGTTGTCACTATTGAGCCATTAGTTTTATTTTCTGTCTAACTTCTCTGCCTACCACTTCGCTGCATTCTTCATATTAAGAGCCATTTTAGAATCATTTATTGTGTTTGTGATTTAGCTCACACCAAGATAGAGGCTCATCCAGTGATAGAAAGGGCAATGCAAGACATGACCGAAATGGAGAATAATGAAGCTACTGTGCTAGAGGTCATTTGACCTGGCTCATTCATGTTTAGGGACCAGGTAAGTATGTGGAACACAGAGGAGAATGCAGGAGTGTGAAATAATCAGGTGAAAAAATCTGACATCAAAACGGTCTGAAGACACCTGGATGGCTTAGAACCATCCGACTCTTGATCTTAGTTCAGGTCATGATCTCTTGGTTCATGAGATCAAGCCCCGAGTTGGGTTCTGCACTGACAGTGCAGAGCCTGATTGGGATATTCTCTCTCTCTCTCTCTCTCTCTCTCTCTCTCTCTCTCTCTCTCTCCCCCCCCACCTCTCAAAATAAGCAAATAAACCTGAAAAAAAAGTCTGACAGAGTGGTAAGAAGCAAATAATGGAGATTGTATTTGGAAGGTACACTTTTGTATTTGGACTGAGCAACAGCAACTTTGCAGGAGAAAATAGTCTCTCAGAATACAGTGTCAAGACAGGATCTTAGGCATGAAGTAAAATAAGAAAGTGTCATGTGGGAATTGGTTGAAAAAATGACAGTTGTTTCTCCCTCTCTGTATCCATGCTTGTCTCATTAAGAAGTAGAGTCTATTTCTGTCTCTTGAAGCTGGGCTGGCTTTGTGGGTTGGCACTTGCTTTGGCCAATAGAATATGGCTGAAGTGACAGGGGGACTTTTAAGCCTAAGCATCGGAAGACCTTACATGTTTCCTCTTAATTTCTTGGATCCCTGCATGCTGTCAGGTGAATAAGCTGGAGGGTGAGAGACCATGTGGAACAAGTGAAGCTGTGCCTAGTGATGTTGTCATAGGCCAGCTAGTCTTCTGCTGACCTGTAAACTGATAATATACCCATCAGTAAATCTAACCAAGACTAGAAGAACCACCTGTTCCAAACTGCCAACTTGCAAAACCATATGCTTAAATAATAAATGGTGCTTTTTCATATATTTAATAAATGGCCAGTAAATCATTTAATATGGGGATGGCTTGATATACACAAATAACTAACCGCTTAAACTCCATTGTTGTACAGAATTTCATGTAAGAAGAAAAGATACATTCAACATCACTATGTGACAAAATTAATATTGACCAAAAAAGATACCAGTCAAGGTGTCCATTTATTTTTGCATAACATGGGAGTTGTTCTAAATTTAGAATGGGCTTAGGATCCATGGCTCTAGATTCTAAAGGGTGGAAGCAAATATAGAGATTGTTACTGGAAGAAATATTTTGAAAATATAAAGTCAATTAAACTACTTTCATATATTAAACACTATGTATTAAAAAGGGAAGGCGGCACAAAAAAAGTTAAATAATGAAAAGTTTTCTCCAAACTTTTAAAATTAATTAAAGATTTTGCTAATCAAAAATTCTTAGAAAACAAAGATAGTTTTGGCAAGGATGTGGAGAAATTGGAATGCTTGTACACTGTTGTTGGGGATGTAAAGTGGTGCAGCCAGTATGGAAAACAGCATGGAGATTCCTCAAAAAATTAAAAATGGAATTACCACATGATCTAGCAATCCCACTTCTGATTATATAGCCAAAAGAATTGATACTAGGATCTTAAAGAGATATCTGCCCTCCCAGTTCATTGTATTATTATTCATAGTAGCCAAGATATGGAAATGACCTAAATGTCCACTGACAGATGAGTGGATAAAGAATATGGGACATAGACATATAGTGGAATATTATTTAGCCTTAAAAAAGAAGGGAATTCTGCCATATGCAGTGACATGGATGAACCAGGAGGACATTGTGCTGCAGTAAATAAGCCGGTCACAGAAAGACAAATATAGCATGATTCCACTTATATTGGATATCTGAAATAATCAAGCTCATAGAAACAGAACAGGTTGGTGGTTGTCAGACATTGAGGAGAGAGGGAAATGGGAAAATGCTTTTCAATGGGTATATAGTTTCATTTATGCAAGATGAATAAGGTCTAGAGCTCTCCTGTACAACATTATGATAGTTAACAGTACTGCTTGTGTGCTTAAAAATTTGTCAAGAGGATAAAGCTCATATTAAATATTCTTACCACAATAAAAAATGATAAAAGATCAATATGAACTAATATGATTTTCAGTTGATTATTTTCCATATAAGCATGGATATATGAGATTTAATGGAACTACTTTATCATTAAATTTCAGAAGAGAAAAGAGTCATAGAGATTATGTAGTGCAGTTCTGTCATTTTTTAATTGTTATCAAGGTTCCTTGTTAGGTCCTATAATAGTAAATGACAGAATATACTGTAACACGGATTCATTTCTTCTCATCTTGTACTTTGCCTCTATAATCTAATGAATTCTTTCAAAAGTTATATTAGTATAAAATAATTATCTTCAGGGCCAAAGTAAAAACAGATGTATGTTTAATTTTATAAAAATTGTCTACCTCGAATTATTTTTTTCATTCTTCTGTAAGTACTGTTATTATTGCTATTCTTGTAGCATATTCCATTATTAAGACACTATTTCCCTGCAATCAATTTAAGAGCCTAAGGATCTAGTGACTACTAGTGTGGTAGGAGAGCAACACTTAGATTAATCTTGGGTAGAAAAAATTAGGTAGAAATGTCTTCAGACTTTTTATTTTCAACCTAAAGAAGAGAAAGCTGATGGAATAATTTAATAATGCTCCTCCAAATCATAAAGAGTTTCTGCATAAGCATTGGTGACCAACTTTTGTTCATTTTTTTTGTGGACATAAGCACAGTCTTAGGCACAAAAAGCCTAGAAAAGAACAGAAGTATGAGACTTGTTCACTGTTCTCTGGTAGCTTACAAGTCAGTTACCAGCAGCATGAAGACATAAAAACAGGAAAAAGTATGCTATTTTCATCAGCAGTTCAGGCTGTTATAACAGAATATCACAGACAACAAACATTTATTTTCTGACTGTTGCGGAGGCTGAGATGTCAAAAATCAAAGTGCCAGCAGATCTGGTGTCTGGTGAAGGCCTGCCTCCTGGTTTGCAGGTGGCCACAGGCAATGGAGAGCAGAGAGAGAGGAAGCAACCTCTCTTGTCTCTTTTTTAGGGCACTAATCCCATTCATAAGGGTTCCACTTTCATGACCTAATCATTTCCTAATGACCCATGTCCTAAATGGGCGAGGAGGGTTAGTATTTCAACATGTGAATTTTGAGGGAGGTTCATGTAACACCTACTACATACAGCTTTATGTATGGAACATCTAAAATGGTTTATACAGACAAAAAACTGCCATAGACAACATGAGATTGATGAAGGCTAGAGGGACTTGGGAAATCCTTTCTAAAAATGTGAGATTTGAGCTTGAAGGGAGGATGGAGAGGAACTCTGATTAAGGAACGAGGACCAGAATGCAATTCTAGGAGAAGGGAAAAATAAATGGAAAAATTGTCTGTCACTGCTGAAAATTTAGTGAGGTAATATGGAGAACTATGTGATTAGAGCAGTATAGAAAGAAATAAAGTCAAATTAGCTAGAATAGACAAGATTAGTGGGGCTATTTCTATGGTAGCATGAAGAAATTAGAATATTATTCTGTAAGCAAACCTAATCAGACCAAATGGAGATTGTAAACCAAATTAATCCAGTCATTGGCAGACTATTATCTTCTCACCACATCTAACATACCCCTAGCTTCACTGATATTTTAGTCACTAACTGTGGAAAACTATAGAAGTTTATTTTTCCACTCTCATCAAATCTTATCAGTCTAAATATACTGACTTAATAGGAAGGTCAGAGCTCCAAGGATAACTGGCGCTTTGACTAGCCATACCATTTCCCACCGTGGACCATGATACTTGCTGAGAAAGAGAATATATGCCCTTATTTCTAAAAGGCCCCTGGTGGAATTCCCTTAATTTGGATAGGCTCTTAGCTTTGTCAGCCTAGGGAAGCAGAAAGCTCACTTAAGACTTTCCAGATATTTCATTGGCTCTTCCACATATTTCACTGACCTGTCAGTTCTTTCTTTTTTAAACTCTAGTTTTGCTTTAAACTTTAGCATTGTATTAGGTACAAAGGAGATACTTACTGTTAAATGAATGAATAAATGAATGGAGTCTGGTGATGATGCTTTACTAAGAGGAGGTGTTAGTAGTAACAGTGGTCTAATGTGAGCTTCTTGAGGCAGGCATGATGTCTGATTTTACTTCTTCATTTTTCCCAGGTACCTAGCATACTGCTGCATAAATGGTGGTTGCTTATCTGATACTTGTTGAACTGAATTGGTTCAGTGACCATAGGATGTTAAAATTGGAAAAAAATAAAGTTATGACCTTTCCCTTAATGACCTTTAAGAATAATGTGACACACAGGAGCATCATTATATACTTAAATTAAGTAAACTCTTATTATTAAATAAGTATTGATGAAATTATCTGGTTTATAATGGATATTTATTTCCTGACCTTCTTTATCTTAGCTCTTTGGAACTCTCTGCATTAATTCATAATGTTACAGGAACAACTTAGTGGGGGGAAATGCAGGTTTTATTGTGGTAAAGACAAAGAAATGTTCTGTTGGTTGTTGGCTTTCCTTGAAACTCTTTGTGCTCTGCACCTCTTATTTCTCTCTCTAGACTCATGATTCAAATGTTCCAGATGATTAGGCTGCCTAGTGACTCTCAGTTTCTGAGACTGCTTAGGGGCAGCTGAGCCATCCTGTCACATTATGTCTTAACATTATGTCCCATAAAACATAGGTGCCATCCTACAAGTAACATCTCCAAGCTAGGTTCACTGTGTGCTTCGCGGTTAATGCTCACTCTTGATCTCAGAAGATCAGTCAAATTATACAAAGCCTTCCCTCATAGTGCTGTGTGGCTACTGCAGGGATATATAATTATTACATTGCCCGTTTTGTGTCCAACTTTTTGGAAGCCACATCATAAACAGTATTTTCTAGCGGGGACAGTATCGTGTCACAGTTAAAAATGGTAGCCCAAGAGTTAGATTGTCATTAAAATTTGATTCCAAAATATATTAGTTATGTGACTTTGAGTCAGTTGTTCAAATTTTCAGTTTCTTCATCTCTACGATGGGTACAATAATAATTGTTGTAAAGACTAAATGAAGTGTGTGGTATATATTAAGCACTCCATCAATGACAGCTAGTCCTGTTTTTATTATCTAATCTTTAATTAGAATTAATAGTACTTAGAAATAAAAGAGACCCAGATTGGAATCCTGCTGCTACTGTCAAACTTTAAGATCATTTTTGCGCCAACGGCAAAGGCAAAGGTGAACATAAGATGATTTGTATGATGTTATCAACTCTGATTTAGAGATGCACATATTACACGGAGTTATCAGGGTGAATATTTTAGGCCACTGGATGTATGAGTAGTAGATATTTACATATATCTTCCATTCATTCTGGTTGATAACTGATTATTTAATAGTATGAATATTACACAAAGACTTAAAGTATCAAATTATTTGTTATAATTTCTGTTGCTGTATGGATTTAAACAGGGACACTCATGAAACTTCAGAGGAAGAATAAGGTTACCGTGAGGATACCCATAGATGAAAAGGTTTAGAAACTGGCAATTCTGTGAATAAGCTATTTTCATTTTTTTCTTGAAACACATGTGGATCCTTTCCATGGAGTTTCTCTATCATCTTGACACACTACCTTTGTGTCACAGCTTCCTTACAATTTTTCTTTCTTTTCTGTTTTTTTTTTTTTCTTAGTTTTCAGGAGTATTTTCTGTTCTCCCTTCTCCTTTTATATGTTTATATTACTATTAAGTGTTCCTATTTCTTTGTGTTCCCTAGTTCAAATTCCTGAGGAGATGATCAGATTACCCTACCTCATTTCTTTTAGATACTGACTGATTTATAGAAAGCCCATCTTTTGTTAACTACTCACCTGAGCACTGTAGCTGAGGCCAAGGAGTGAATTGTGACACAAGGTATAAAACATGGCTCAGATATGGCAAGGATAGGCAGAGCAGTTTCCCTTAAAATCTGTGTGGCTGTAGCAAGCATGATGACTCCTGTAGATTGGTAATAATGCCCATGGATGCCATGAGTTGCTTTTGTTTGACATTTTAGTAGTTTACTTATTGCAGCAGTTCTATTGAAGACAGTGACTTCTGAATTCTTTTTGAGGCTTGGATATTAGAATCTAAAACAAATTGAATCAGGCAGAGTATAAATGCTCCAGTCAAAGGAAACATCTAAAGAGGATTTTGAGAGTGCCTGGATGACTCAGTCAGTTGAGTGTCAACTTCGGCTCACCTAAGTCATGGTCATGGTCTCATGGTTTGCAAGTTCAAGTCCTGCATTGGGCTCTGTGCTGACAGCTCAGAGCCTGGAGCCTGCTTTGGATCCTGTGTATCCCTCTTTCTCTGACCTTCCCTGCTTGTGCTCTCTTTATCACTCAAAAATAAAATAAACACTAAAAATATTAAATAAATAAAAATAAAGAAGACTTTGGCCATTTCTTTTAAAGCACTGTTATATTTAATTAAAAGGAAATATTGGTCTAAGAATGGGCCTCTTAAGCCACAGTGGTACAATGTCAGTACTGTTCATAGTATGGTAAACAAAACGAAATAGAATGAACACAGAAAAAATTATTAGGATACACCATCAGATACTACGGTTTTGACCTCCACATATTTATTTACTGATCATTAAAGAACATTTTCAACTGTCAAAAAGACGTAGCTGCAGTTTATTTTAGCACATCTGGAGGACTAATTTTCTTTGACCAAGGACAAGAAATGCTGCTCTAGTTGTTATGCTAATGTACCACAGAATAATCAGTAGTTAGAAATATTTAATAATGAATACTAATAAAAGAAATATTGTTTGAACTATGGAAGAATGAGAATCAATTATTTCACTTTTGTATAATTCCTTGGGCAAGGCATACTAATTTGTTAACAAATTTACCCGTATCTTTTTTGGCTTTAAATAAACTTGAGTCACCAAAGTAGGTTTTGGGGAATCATCAGAATACTGAACTTACCTGCTTGACTTCCCAAAATTGAACAAAGCACCAAGAAAGCCTCATGTTGTTTGTTGATAAATGAATAAATAGCTCCATGTTGTCCGATCTGAACTTAAACATATATCGATTTCTTGCAGGTTTAAAAACTACAGCCAAAACCTAATGCCTCTAAAGCAGATGTAAGAAAATAATCAGTTCTGTTCATTGTGTCAAATTGCAAAGGTCTTCACCATCACTGATTCTGTTGTAAAGAATTTTTTTTTGCCTTTTTAGAATTTAATTTTCACTTATTCTGAATACAGTACTAATTACTTCATAACATCACTATTTAAGATGAGCTTCCTTAGTGTAAGGGACTAACATGAGTTGTGTCAGACTCAGCAGACAGCCTTGGAAAACAGAACACTGAGTAGAATTGCTTTCCCCGTTTAGATCATAGCTGACTGTAGGTAACACTTGATTGGTTAGTAATTTTTGTGCTCCACACACTGATCTACAAAAATGTGGGTGTTCTTACACATATTAATTTTGAGAAAAATTAAAATTAAAAACACAAAAGCTTTTAGCTAGTCTTGTTTTTACATCTTAAAAACAGAGCTTTATGTACTTTTCTTATTTCACCATAAGTTGCTTGCCTTCATTAATATGCACTTGACACTTGGCCTGTTTGACTTTTCGAAAATATTATTTTAATATTATTTGTGTTACCTAAACAAAAAGTAATACATAAATCATTCTTAATCTTTATACATCTGCTGTTGAAATAGGACATATGTAAGTGCTTTCAAATGTTTTAAGCAAAGAAAATATCTGGCCTGTGCCATAAGGATCACATGAGATTGCTGTGTGTTAATAGTGCCAGGGCAAAGCATGGGTACGGTTCATTGGAGTTAAGGAAGAGTGGAAGCATGAAACACAACCAAGAGGCTTTTTCAGACATGATTTATTTGAGGTTTGGAACAGAGTAAAGACAAACGAATCGGGGGAAAAATGAATCCTCTTAGAATCCTCTAAGTCTCTCTGCAGAAAATTTAGCATAACTTGCTGATGGGTAGCATGTCCAAAGGACATGTAAAGATTGCAATATCTCCAAGATTCCAGGGTAGGAAGAATCTCAAGCAATACCCACTTAGCACTTAGCAGTAAATGTGTGGTGTGTGTGTCTGTGAGTTTTTGTCTGTGTGTATGTTTTATAAGACATGATAACTGATGAAAAATAGCACCCTAGCTTAGTTCTGGCCTATTTAGACCCTGGTGTTTGGCAATCAAAAGAGAAGGCAACATGATGTGCATGGTTTGGATATGCTCTGTAAGGTGACCCCCAATGAGTCATGCTCCTGTGGGATCCTTTCCCTTAAGTGTGAGCAGACCTGTGACTCACTTGGTTCTAACCCACTCATACATATGTATGCCACATCTGAGCAGAGCAGAGTGAGAGGTGAGATGAGTATCCTCCCTTGGTGGTTCTGAGAAAGTGAGTTGTTATGTTGTGAAAGGAACTGTGACTGCCCTGGAGGAACTGAGAGCGGCCCCTAGCCCATACACAGCAAGAACACAGAGACCTCAGTTCCACAGCTGCAAGGAACTGAATTCCTCCACCAACCATATGAGCTTGGAAGAAGACCCAGAGGAGTGCAGCCTACCTGACACCCTACTTTGCCTTGTGAGACCCTGAGCAGAAGATGCAGCTCAGCTATGCTTGGACTTCTGGCCCATGGAGACTGTGAGATAATGCATGAGTGTTGCTTTAAGCCACTAAATTTGTGGAATCTGTTAGGTAGCAACAGAAACAAATACAGATGGATAAGAAAAAAGATGAGTATGTTCTAGATGCGTAGGGCCACATGCAAGAAGATGCAGAGATCAAAATAAGATTGATATATTCTTCATCCACTCATAGACTGAACAAGAATTTCCTCAGTGCTTAATGTGTGCTAGAGTCCTGTCAGGAAATGAATAGGGAAACTGAAGTTAAGAGAGCATAAGTGACTTGGCCAAGGTTACAAGGAGAAATGTTTAAGAATATAAAAATTCTGTGTGGGAAAATGAAAGCATGTTCATATAGCATCATGACTAGTAGGGTCTCTGAGCACTTACCTTCCATCTTTGGGTATATCTTGTTTTGAGTTATTTCCTTTGCACTGTAGTTGAAATTTTGCATAGAATCAGCCTGAAAGCACTCATTTTCCCTAGTGTCCAGGGAGGCATTAGGATAATTAAAAAATAAATAACTGGGATTATCTCTGTCAAATATTTAGAGTTATCTAAAACAAAAGCACACTGTTTCTCTACTAAGTTTCCCAGAGGGTAGAATAGAATGCTGACAATTGAAAAAATAAATAGATCCTGAAGAAAAAGTAGAAACAGGAGCTAAATTACTATTTTGATCTTAGAACTAGAAGGCTTAAATCCATAAAATATTAAGAACTTTGAACTTTGGTCTGACTAAATGTGAAGCTGTTAAATTGTTTGCCTTTCTGGGAATTCTTAGAAACCTCCCTAAATTAGACTGCTGCTTCTGCTGCTTTGTTAACTTGTAATTTTTGAAAAAAACTTTTTTGGCCTATTTTGCAAGAACACGAAAAAAGTCCTTTGTTCAACTCCATATTTTGGACAAATGAAGTATATGTAAATAAAATAAAATCCTTTATGAAATGAGTACCCCTGGTGCTCTGCTCAGATCTCCTTAGATCCCTTTCTCTCTTTGGGTGCATCCCTTTTCCTGCTCTAGGCCTATGGAATCCTTTACCCACATGTTGCCTAGTTTATTTCCCACTTAGCCCCAGCTTCAGCAGTGGCCCTTAGTCAATGAATAACTGAAACCCAACCACTTTACCTGGAGCTGGATAACTGAGTTTAGTTAATGTTCCAGCTCCTGCTGGAATAGACTTGGAAACTCCAGAGAGACATTGTCTGAAATCCCCTCTTTTTTGGGCTCTCTTCCCTTTTCTGTTCCTTTTCTCTCTACAGTCCCTTACTGATCTCCTGTAGGAGCACTTCATTAATAAATAAATCACTTTCACCCAAATCAGACCGTGATCTCAGGAGGATCTCCTTCTAGGGGACTCTACCTAAGACAGATACCTTCTCAAGTGGTTGCTGAAATTATAAATTTAGTTATCAATTCAAAATTGCCTAAGGAATAGGTCCAAAAAGAGATATGTTAAAATAGATAGTTGTCTTGAATTTTTATCATTTTAATAGCTTTTTTTTTTCTGGGGAATAAAAAGTAGTTACATCAGTCGTTGAGTTAGAAGTGAGATTAAGTAAATTAAATTATCCATAGCGGTTATTCATATGTTTGTCATTTCCTCCACCCCCTGCCAACTTCCCCACCCCCACTTCCAACCAAGATTAAATCTTTGAGTGTGTTTATTAATTTTCCTTAAATAAAATTGTGATTCTAATCAGCATACAGGATTACACCCTGCTTTGTTTTACAAAGATGGTTTAATTATGTAATGTATTACAAAATAAATAGCAGCCCTTTTCATGTTTTAAATTACAAAGAAAAGGTAGGGAAAGAAAAGGAAAGGAGGATGGAAGGAAGGAAAGGAAAGAAGAAAAAGAAACAAAGTAAACAATGAAAGGAATAAAGAAGGCATAATTAAAATAGAAATTTCTCCTTTCCATATTTACTTCTTAAATGTAAAACACTTAAATGGTGAAGACCATTCGAGATTTTATATGCATGTACAAAACACAATCACAAATAAGTATATATAATGGGTTTTTGTATTGTCACCTTTTATGAAACTATTTTATACTACATGTACATTTCTGCAGCTTACTTCCTTTAATCTGGGAACATGTTACTGAACTCTGTTCACATTAGACCATGGAAATCTATGTCAGTTTTATTCACTAATAGCTAACTGCAATTTTTCATATTAAACAGTACTTCTTATCCTTGTACATACCTGTATGCAAATGTAGAGATATTTGTTCCATGTGATAAAATCCTAATAATGTACCTACTGATCATTAGTAAGAAATATTTATTTATTTATTTTTATTTATTTATTATTTTTTTATATTTAAATTCATGTCAGTAAACATACAGTGTAGTCTGGGCTTCAGGAGTAGAACCCATTGATTCATCTCTTACATATAATACCCAGTGCTCATCCTGAAAAGTGCCCTCCTTAATGCCCATCACTCATTTACCCCATCTCCTCACCTCCCCTCCAGCAACCCTCATTTTTTGTCTCTATTTAAGAGTCTCCCTCTTAAATAGAGGGTTTGCCTTCCTCTCTGTTTTTATCTTATTTTCTCTTCCCTTAAATTCCACATATGAGTGAAATCATATGATATCTGTCTTTTTCTGACTGACTTATTTTGCTTAGCATAATACCCTCTAGTTCTATTCATTGCTGCAAATGACAAGATTTTATTATTTTTCATCACCGACTAGTATTCCATTGTATATATACATATACCACATCTTCTTTATCCATCCATTAGTTGATGGACATTTGGGCTCTTTCCATACTTTGGCTATTGTTGATAGTGCTGCTATAAACATTGGGGTTCATGTGCCCCTTTGAATCAGTATTTTTATATTCTTTAGATAAATTCCTAATAGTGCAACTCTATTTTTAATTTTTTGAGGAACCTCCATACTGTTTTCCAGAGTGACTGCACTGGTTTTCATTCCCACCAACAGTGCAAAAGTATTCCCCTTTTTCCACATCCTCGCCAGCATCTGTTGTTGCCTGAGTTGTTTATTTTACCATTCTGACAGGTGTGAGATGGTATCTCATTGTGGTTTTATTTGTATTTCCCTGATGATGAGTTTGTTGTACATCTTTTCATGTGACTCCTAGTTATCTGGACAAACAAAACCAAAAGGGAATCGACAGAATGGGAGAAGATATTTGCAAATGACATATTGGATAAAGGGTTGGTTTCCACAATCTATAAAGAACTTACCAAACTTAACACACAAAAACAAATAATTCAAGGAAGAAATATGCAGAAGACATGAAGAGACAGTTTTCCAAAGAAGACATCCAGATGGCTAACAGTAAGAAATATTTAAATTAGTATGTAACTCATTGCATTTAGAAAAAAAAGTCTCTTTTGAGTGTAAATCCCTAATTTCTCACAAATACCTCCCTCCCTAACATCCTCCCTTTTTTTTTCTCAAAAGTATTGTCTTGGTGCAAGTGAATGGCACAGCTTATGTATCCTCAATTAAAATGTTAATTATTATAACCAAATTGTTCTACAACAAGTTGCATTGATAAATATCTAACAGCTTATGTTACTGAGTACATCAGTCTTTATATTTCTAAATAATTTCCTGGTTAATCTGTAATTTTAAAGTGGTTTATAGTGTTATTTTCCATATAGGAGTTGGATTCTTTTCTTAAAAAATTATGTTTTTAATTAAATTGAATATTAATTATTCAATTAAAATTAAAGTTATTTAATTCTTTTATCGCTTCTGGCTTTTATTTCATTCTTGAAAAAGTATGCTTTCTTCAAATTATATTAAGTATTTTAAATTTTATTTTCTATCATAAATTCATTTGAAATGTGTATCTGTGGGGGAGGGGGATGCCAGGTAGTCATCTAACATCTCCCCCACCCCTCATGATGATAAACTGTTATATACACTCCTGCTAATGAATGGTTTATCCTCCACTTATTGATTTGGAATTCTATATTTTCATATAAGAATTTGTATATATGTGGAAATTCATATATCTATATGTCTATTCCAGACTCCACTCTGTTGTCCTGATGTCTCAAGTCCACTTCAGCACTGTATTGATATAATTGTTGCAACTTTATACTATGTTCCCATATGTGGTGGGGCAAGATCTCAGTCATTATTCTCTCATTTCAAGATTATTATAACTAACCTCCCCCATTTATCTTGCTTTCCTGCTTCTCTTGCTTTATGTAACCTAGAACTCTTGGCAAAATCCACATGTTTTCTAGCTTGATAATTTGATCCTAAAGTCAATATATTTGGACATGTTTTATAAACTTGAAGACATACAAATATGAACAGTGCACAGCTTATGGATAGTGGCATTTCTCAGATAATTCTTATTCAACTTAAATATGGAGAGAAGAATGCAACTTTTGTCTGTGGTATGTAACTATTTGTATTTGCCTCCTCTAGCATGATGTACAAGTTATTAATAAAAGTTTATTCAACATGTAAAACAAGGCATTTGGAAACTTTTTAGATTATTTGAACATAATCTTCTGCTCTGTCTCAAAGGCTGCACTATCTCAAATATCGCAACTTCTTTCCTAACGATGATGTCTGGGTACAGGAGAGGGATTACTTATGTTCTTTTTGCCACTCTTCTCTTGCCCTGGCCTCCAGAGTGATGTCCTTTGTCCATTTTGGAGCTGTCATCCCTGCTGGCATTTAGAACTATAGCCACCATCTTTTCTCTGGGTGTAGACAAGGCCCTGTGATACTTTCTGGCTACCTCAGAAACATGTGAGCTCTTGCTGGTGCTGTCCATGCCCTGATTGTCTAACTGTGAGAACCCCTAATCTTCTCAGTATCCCAGTCACATGTTCACCTGCTCAGGATATACCTTTGCCATATCAGATCTGAGAGCCACCCAGGAAACTAATCCCCTACAGGCATCTGTTTTTATGTGCCTGTCCTCCACATGGTTGTGGGAACACTCTATGAGGCATTCTCCTTCCAGATTAATAGGGCGAGTGCAAGGCAATCATCCCTGTCATTCATAATTTCCTGAACTATTGGATGCATTTTCCCATCAGGGACACCTGATCTACTCCCTTCATGAACAACTCTGCCCTGACCTCTCCTTTGCATCACCTAAGTGGACAGTGGGAATTGTTTTCCTTCTATTTTCCTTCCATCTTCTTGACTCCGGTCTAACTGCAACTGACTTTATGTGGGATAGAAGTATCTCCTTGCACATTATTCACATTATTCAGATTGTTTTCTGGCATTCTCTGGAGAAAACCATTGAATACCGTGAGAATGGTACCTTGTGGCATTCAGCAACTAGGGAGGTCTTCATCTCTATACAACAAATACAGTGAGGATGGTACCTTCTGGAGTCAAGCAACTTGGAAGGTCTTGATCTCTAAACAGTGGATGGATTTTGCAGTGAGTCTAACTAGATCAGTCATGTGAAATGAAAAGAAGATAGAAAATAATTTAGCAAATGTGTTATGAGGACAGTAGCATGTTTTTCAAGGCTTTTGTCCTACTGAATTTTGACTGTCAGTGATAGTGTCTCCTTTTGGCATTTCTTCTATAGTAAATTCTGTCAGACAGACAAATACTTAGAAAAAACTGTCAATAAGACAAAAACCAGGTACTCTAAAAGGTGCATGAAAAATTAAATAATTTTTAAATATTACCTTCATTCATATAGAACGTCTAAGACAGTATTACTATGAGAAGGAGAACATTGGTCTCAAAGTCATTGTCACCTAGAGCCTCAGGTTTTGTGTATAGAAGAGGATGTAATATTACCTTTTCTAACTGTTCATGAGATTTTGAGATGAGCCTGAAAAGCACCATGTAAACTATAGTCTGTACCATTAATCATATTTCTCATCACTTCCTCCTCCCTTTTACATTTCATCTCAGAAACTGATTTTATACTCAAATTAAAGACAGCAGTTAAATTAAAATCAATTCATATTTTTGCATCTAGGGTTTAAAGTGTGGCAGGGAAAAAGAAATTAACAGTTTTGGGGAAGTTAGTAGACATTGTGCTTACATTTTAGCTTGGTTAACGTTCAGAAGACTTATCTCCATTTTACAGATGAGGAAACTGAAGCACATGGGAGTCTGTAAGTTGTTCCAGCTTACCAACCAGCACATAGCAAAGACAGAGCTGAAATCCAGCTGTGACAAGCTGCAAAGGGATTCTTCTTTCCAAAGTACTTTTTCCTACCAAGAGAGTATGTTTCAAAAAATTTAAAAAAGTGCCTTTGTGCTAGTTAAAAAGTTATGTAAGTCAGAGGTCTTTGTGGGATAAATGTCATGCTGCTGTGTGATTCATTGTCAGTAGTTTTTTGGCAATTTCAATTCCTGTGGGTTTTGCAATAATAATTTCAAGGTTAGGTGTAAGAGTAAGCCAGTAAGTCAGACTGTGTTTTATAAGAAAAAATATCTGTTTTTCTCTTAACCCTGTTTTACTGCTGCCAAGAACCCAATCTTGTCATCTCTTTCCCCTCAAAGATACACCATTTAAATTTTATTATATCCATGTTCTCACTTAATTGTTTATGTAATCTTGGCTTAGATCTTAGTTATTTCCAGGGAAAAAGTGGCACATATTTTAGGAATACGTAGATAGATTTAGGAATGATGTATGGTATGTTCAACCTCATTTAACATTCCACTTTACTTGCTATTTAATTCCCCTGTCACTTCCAAACACTTGGGGTGACTAGGACTATGCAATTTGTGTGTTCATTTCACATTTTATATTGATCCTTCTGACCTTATGTGTCATGCTTCATGTTTTGATTGCATCTTATCAGACCGGATCTTATCATCAGGTGTTTCATTTTCTCCTATAACTAAGATTTACTGTGTCAAAAGTTTCTCAAATTTTAGAAGCGATTTCATTTTAATTTGTGTCATTTTTTGAAATTAGCTCCATAATATACATATGTAGCTTCAACTTGCCTGAAATTGAAATTTATTATTAATTTCCTCTTGAAATTGGGCCAGCTTATGTGACACCAGGTAAATGATTACTTGAACAGTGAATTGGAATGTCTTATTTGCGTCCTAAAAGCAAAACCATTGCTGTCAAGAAAAAAAAAAATTCAGGTACCAAAGGTCATAATGTTTTGGTGTCATGTTCCTTATATACGACAGAGATTTTATTTTTTTCAGTTTTTTGTCTTTTTTTTTTTTTTTTTGAGAGAGAGAGAGAGAGAGAGAATCCCAAGCAGGCTCAGCACTGTCAGTGCAGAGACTGAAGCAGGGCTCAAACTCACTAATCACGAGATCATGACCTGAGCCAAAATCAGAGTCAGACGCTTAACTGACTGAGCCATCATGCACCCCATGGGATTCTATTTTTTTCTGAATTAATTTTTAACATCTTTCTCATTGACCTCTGAACTACCCTGAACCAGATCATGGCTGTTCCAAAGTTTAGGAGCTGCTGAAATAAGACTACTTATAAATTTAATAGATATATTTATAGGTCTATTTTAAAGTCCTAATGGAAATAATTTTCAGTGAAGTTTCTACTTTTAGCTAGCCTAAGGAGCCCTAAGAGTCACCTGCTTTAAAAACAATGGCAGACTTTAAAAACAGATAAATCAGAAGGAGACATAGTCATGTTCAGAATGAACCTTTTGTCCTATGAACTCAGAATCTCATTTCTAGGAATTTAACTCAAAGGAATAATCAGACCCTCAGTGATATATAAGTGTATTTCTGTGGTCTTTTTTTTGTAGTAGCAAAAACATGAGAAATAGTCAAAGTATCTAAAAGTAAGAAATTGATAAAATATGGATTTTCTATAGTAATCTCCATAGTCCTTAAAAATTATGAGTTTGATGACAAGAAGTGACATGGGAAAAGCTGAGCAAAGTGATGTTAAAAAATAAAACAACAAAGTAAAATATGGAAAACTATTAATATTATGTACAGATATGATGCCAATAAAAAAATTACTTTTATATACATATACAATGGGATTAAAGAGTTCACCTTAAAATTATAGTAGCGTGGTAGACAGGTTGGTAGAATTAGGGGCGACTTTTATTTACTTTTTATAAAATTTTGGAAGAAAGAATCTGTAATATTTTTAATGTTAAAAGCATACTATGCACTTTCTAAAAAACAAGGATGATTCTATCTTTAAGAATGAGCTTAATTCTTGGTTTAAAATATGCATTATTTTTGAGTACACGTGGAATCTTCTTCAGAATAGATCACATAGTGGGTCACACTTTGGGCCTTGACAAGTACAAAAAGATTGAGATCATACCATGCATATTTTCAGAGCACAATGCTATGAAACTTGAAGTCAATCACAAGAAAAAATTTGGAAAGCCCACAATACATACATGGAGGTTAAAGAACCCTACTAAAGAATGAATGGGTTACCTGCCTCATTAGCACAGTAGGCAATGCGTCAGTCTCATCATAATCTGAAGAATGAATGAGTTAGCCAGGAAATTAAAGAAGAAATAAAAAATAATATGGAAGCAAATGAAAATGAAAACACGACAGTCCAAACTCTTTGGAATACAGAAAAAGCAGTCCTAACAGGGAAGTGCATATCAATACAGGCAGGAAAAGTCTCAAATACACAACCTAAGTTTATACCTAGAGGAGCTAAACAAGGAACAGAAAATAAAGCCTAAAGCCAAGAGAAGAAGGGAATTAATCAATATTAATGTATTAATTGATAAATAATGATAAATGATATAGAAACAAATGATATAGAAATAAATTATATTGAATACAATTGATATATAAATAAATGATATAGAAACAAAACAGTAGAACATATCAATGAATAGGAGAATTAATAAAATTGATAAACTTCTAGCCAGACTTATCAAAAAGAAAATAGAAAGAACCCAAATAAATAAAATTATGAATGAAAGAAGAGAGATCACAAGCATCACCACAGAAATACTAACAATTATAAGAGAATGTTAGGAAAAATTATATGCCAACAAACGGGGCTATATGGAAGAAATGGATTAATTCCTAGAAACATGTAAGCTACCAAAACGGAAACAGGAAGAAATAGAAAATTTTAACAGACCCATAACCAGAAAAGAAATGGAATAAGTAATCAAAACTCTCCCAACAAACAAAAGTCCAGGGCCACATGGCTTCCCAGGGGAATTCTACCAAACATTTAAGAAGAGTTAATACCTCTTCTTCTCAAACTGTTCCAAAAATATAAATGAAAGGAAAATGTTCAAACTCCTTCTATGAGGCCAGCATTGCCTTGATTCCAAAACCTGACAAAGACTCCACTGAAAAGAATTACATCATCCCTGATGAACATGGATGCAAAAATTATCAACAAGACACTAGCAAATTGAATCCAACGTACTTTAAAAAAATTATTCACCACTATCAAGTGGGTTTTATTCCTGGGCTGTAGGGGATATTCGCAAATCAATCAATGGAATATACCGCTTTAATAAAAGAAAGGATAAGAACTATATGATCCTGTCAATAGATACAGAAAAGGCATTTGGCAAAGTACAGTATCCATTCTTGATAAAAACCCTCAATAAAGTAGGGCTAGATGGACCATACTTAAACATCATAAGGCCATATGTGAAAGACCCACAGCTAATATCATCCTTAATGGGGAAAAACTGAGAGCTTTTCCTCTATAGTCAGGAACAAGACCAGGATATCCATGCTCACCATTGTTATTTAATATAGTTCTGGAAGTCTTAACCTCAGCTGTCAGACCATAAAGAGAAATAAAAGTCATCCAAATCAGCAAGGGAAAAGTCAAACTTTCACGATTCATAAATGACATGATATCTATGTAGAAAACCTGAATGACTACTCCAAAAAATTGCTAAAACTGATACATGAATTCAGCAAACTTTCAGGATACAAAATAACATACAGAAATCTGTTGCATTTCTATACACCAGTAATGAAACACCAGAAAGAGAAATCAAGGTTGGGCGCCTGGGTGGCTCAGCTGGTTAAGCACCTGACTTCAGCTCAGATCATGATCTCATGGTTCCTGGGTTTGAGTCCCATATCGGGCTCTGTGCTGACAGCTCAGAGCCTGGAGCTGCTTCAGATGCTGTGTCTCCCTCTCTCTCTGCCCCTCCCCCACTCATGCTTTGTCTCTCTCTGTCTCTCAAAAACTGGATAAACATTAAAAAAAATAAAAAACAAAACAAAAAATAATTTAAAAAAAGAAATCAAGGAATCGATTCCATTTGCAATTCCACCAAAAACTATAAGATACCTAGGAATAAATTTAACCAAAGAGGTGAAAGATCTATACTCTGAAAACCATACAACACTTATGAAAGAAATTGAAGATGACACAAAGAAATGGAAAAACATTCCATGCTCATGGATTGGAAGACTAAATATTGTTAAAATGTCTATACTACCCAAAGCAGTTTACACATTTATTGCAATCCCTATCAAACAATTTTTCATAGAGCCAGAGCAAAGAATCCTAAAATTTGTTTGGAACCACAAAAGACCCCAAAAAGCCACAGGAATCTTGAAACAGAAAAGCGAAGCTGGAAACATCATGGCTCCAGACTTCAAACTATATTACAGTGCTGTAGTCATCAAGACAGTATGGTACTGGCACAAAAACAGACACATAGATCAGTGGAACAGAATAGAAAACCCAGAGATGGGACCACAACTATATTGTCAACTAATCTTCAACAAAGCAGGACAGAATATTTTTGTAGTACATATACCCATATGATTTATATTAAGCTATTAATGTAATGTAATTACCATGTATATGGTAAAAAATGGTGCCTTTAAGCAGTGTTTGTAGCAATGTAAATTAGTAAAATATTTGTTATAAACAATTAAGAAAACTATATCAAATTCTTAAACTTTGGCTTATCAATTTTATTTATGGCAATGTATACATATATTTTCATGTGGAAAAAGTTAAACAGTACGTTGACCTCCATTTTGTGGTTTTGTCTCCCAGCCTCAAAAGTCGGCATGGGACCAAGTTAACATGAATCATAAAACTTTACTTTTACTGGTTTTGCCAGTTGGCTTAAAAGATGGACACCTGACCCAAGACAAAGGTCAAAAGAGGTTTCCATATCAAAATAAGCTCAGGAAATTTATTTATGTTTCTTTGCAATGAGTTCTTAAGATGGGAGCCTGTATTTCCCGCCACATGGAAATCATGGGAATAGGAAGTCTTGAGAGGCAAAATCCAAAACATAGCAAGAAGCAGTGAGAAAGGTCAGGGGGCAGTGAAAATAACAAAACAGAAAAGTCTGACGGTGTTTTGTCAGTGAATCAGTTTCACTCTGTTCTTTCTGTGGTGTAGCACGTTAACCAATAAATTCTCATTTTTATAAAAGCCAGTTCCGATTGGGTTCATATTTTCTTACACCTAGAATACCTTGACTAATGCAAGCTTTATAAGGACCATATGATAATATTACAACTACTTATAATACAACATTAAATACAAAAATCAAAAATGTCTTACCTAGAACATTATTGTAGATGGCATAAAAGAGACAATTAAAAAGTATATACTTAAACCTAAAAAGAAGGAAACATATCAAAATATGAAAAATAGCTATGTTTCAGTGGTGAGGTTAAAGGGAATAATTTTTTTGATATTTTTAAATTTTCTGTCTTATGTTTTAAAGACTATTTAAAACAGTTGAAAAATGAACTTATGAGTAGAAACAATATGAAACTTTTAAAATTATAGTGTTTAGTTTAATAAAGATACTTCATAAAGCAGTAATACAGAAGGGAATTACCTGGAGGTCACAAACACATGGACTCCACCCCCATCCTTCCAAGTCAGAAATGGGGCCCAAGGATTCATATTCCTTCCCAGTTTCCAGAGTGAGAATGTCTGGGACTAGAACAGAGGTGGTATAAGGTGAAGCCTGGGAGTGTCGGTTGGGTATTTGACAGACCTGGATTTGAACTTTGATTCTGACTTTAGTAACTGTAACTATACAACTTTGAAGATATTTGTTCCCTCTAAGCCTTGACTTTTTTTAATCTCTAAAATGAGGTTAATTATTTTCATTGTGAGGGTGGATTAAACAATGTTTGTATGGCATCCAATACAATAATTAGACATGATGTTAGCACTCAAAATAATGACATATTTAAAAACATAAAATACATAAATAAAAATTTTTAAAGGAAATAAAAAGAAACCCCACCACCTTTATGATCAGCCTCCGTTTAGCCTAGTATGATGATAATACAAGTCAATAGAAACAAATTAAATTGCCTGAAGTAAATTTATATAAAAATTTCAGGTTTAGTGTGGGTGACTATTTTCTATCATCTTCTGCTCTTGAGAACATACTTCCAAATGGCATCATTTTCTGTCAAAAATAACTTCCACGCTTTTTTCTTTTTAATTTTATTAGAAAAGGAATTTCAAGAGTCACTAGTGCTATACTAGTTTCAAAAATAAAAACAAACCAACAAAAATCACCTCCAGTGTTTTTTAAAAGGAAAAGGGCAGGGGATATTACTAAGGCTGAATTACCAGAGACATTTACTTGCATCCCAGGTACTTGGGTCAGGCTTGATCCCCATGAGAGGCAATAGCAAAACTGAGTTCATGGAACTACAAGGAAATTTCTAGATTTGGCCAGGTAGTTCAACCCACAATCTGAATTCCAGCCAGCCCTTTAACTGGCAGGAAAATTAAAATAACAGGCAAACAAACTTTTGTGACGTCATCATAGGGAAATTTAAACTAGGGTTTTGTATCCTGGAGCTGCTACAGGTGACAGATCAATAAAGTGTGTTTATATCTGGTATGAAAATACTAAAAGATGCTTATTATAACAATTTAAATATAAGATACTTGAATATATTTCTTTTTAAAAAAACATTATTTATTTGCTCCTCAACTCTTATTTTATGATTCTTACCTCAGGAAGAAATAACACAATTTTCATAATTATTTTAAACAGATAAATGAGCCGTATGATAATATATTTCTGGCTGTTATTTCAAAGATGGATTTCGGGGGGCATGAAATTGGAGTCAAGGATATTAATTTGAAGGCTATTACAGTATTTTTGATAGTCATTGTATGGGTGTGTATGCAGATTTTTCTTTACTGAAATTATATTTTATGGAAGCCAAATAAAATACATGGAAGACAGAGGGCATTATGCAATTAAATGATTGATTTATTTGTATTAATTAGTTATTCTTAGTTCATTGGGGCAGGGATAAGGGATATGTGTCAGTTTTATTGGCTTGTTTGTTTGTTTTTTCCTACTGCTCTGCTACCAACAGTGAAGGTATTCAGTAATATGTGTGGGGCATTTGACATAGGAGAACAATAAGATAATGTACACAGTGGCAGAGTGAGGATACCTCTGTTCTTATTTTATTTGAAATAATGCTGAAAACAAAAGAGACTAACAAAAAACAAACTAACAGATACCTGAGCACTTCAAATCACAAAAATCATAAATGGTTAGGAAGGAGTGCCATGGGAAGAAAGGATCTGAGGGGGTGCCAGAAGGCACTGAAGAGGATCACTCTTGCAGCAGAACGCAGCAAAAGTTAAGAAATTGGGAGAGGCCCAAATAGCAATACTTTGTAATAAATGATTGAAATGCACAGCTTGTCACAAAGACTCCTCTAATTAAAATTAAGCAATATTGCAAAAGGAATATCTATATAAAGATATAAAGAGCAGGGGTAGGTTGTGGGGGAGGATAGAGAAAAGGAGGAATAGATCCAGAAAAGCAAAAGGCAAAGAGAGAACATACTTCAGAAATATGTTGCCATGGGATGGATGACTATTGCAACCAAACTTATTGCTATGGATCCAAGTAATTTAAAGAAACAATCCTAAATTAAAACTAAATTGATGCAGAGATGATTTCTAGGAAGAACTTATAATTATGTCCAACAGAAACAGATGAAAACTGAGTTGGCAGGAAATAAGTGAAAAATGAAACTATCTCAGAATTAAAGACACTATCTGAAAGCAAAACGAAATCAAACTAATGAAACATCAGGGGCTTTTTAAAACACAATAAAAATATAGAAGACAAGACAGGTTGAAGAAAGTAAACACATAGACTAGAAACTGATAATGGATTTAATAAGAAAAAAAATGTTAAAGGATACCAAAAATAGATAAAGGAGTGTCAGTATACATTTCATATCCTTGAGTAAAAACCTCCCACTAAGGTGGAAACTGAAAACACATTCAAAAATACCATTTAAGAATACAATTTAGAAATAAAGAAAGATTTTAACGCACATCATGAGTAAAGAAAAATCAGTAAGATATGTTTAAAATTGAAATACAACCTAGTAAATTTATGACTTTTAAAGATAAATACATGATTCTTTCAGCATTCCAGCAAAAGGTCAGATAACTTATAAGGGAAAAATATCAGGCTGTCCTTAAAATTCCCAACAATATACATCATTAGGAAACAGTGTTGGGATAAATGCACAATAATCCAGGAAATAAAGTCTGACCAAAATGTTACATCTAAATTGTTTGAATAGAAAGGCAAGAGTAGATATATTTGATTACACAGATACTATGAGAATTTATTTCCTATAAATCCACCTTGAAGAGACTGTTAAAGGATAAACCTCAGCTGAGCACCAGCTGAATAGAGACATATAGCAAAAATAAACAAAAGAAACCAAAAAACCAGAGGTGAGCATAAAATGCAATTAACTTTGAAATTAAGTAAAGAACAACCCTTGGAATTCAGTTTCAGTATATAATGTGAATAGAATAACAACAAAGAAACAACGTAACTGGTAAAAGTTTGGAGGGAAATTAGGCAGTTGTATCGATTATTTCATCTTTTATAATCAGATGTTTAAAAATATCATTTAGCAGATACTCTTACATCGACCACCTGATTCTCGCTCTAAGAAGCAACAACCTTTCCTCTTTCTCTCCACCATCTGCTTGGGAGCCCCAAAGCAGCAACCATGAGTAAATGCATCTCCATACATGATGGCCAGGCTAGTGTTCAGATTGGCAATGCCTCCTGGGAGCTCTGTTGCCTGGAACATGGATGGCATCCAGCCTGACAGTCAGATGCCAAGTGACAAGACCATTGGAGATGACTTCCTTCAACACCTTATTCAGTGAGACAGGTGTTAGCAAACATGTGCCCAGGACAGTGTTTGTAGACCTGGAACCCACAGTCATTGATGAAGTTTGCCCTGCCACTTACCTCCAGCTTTTCCCTCCTGAGCAGCTCATCACAGGAGAGGAAGATGCTGCCAGTAACTATGCCCAAGGGTGGTACACCATGGCAAGGAGATCATTGACCTTGCCTTGGACTGAATTTGGAAACTAGCTGACCAGTGCAGAGGTCATCAGGGCTTTTTGGTTTTCCACAGCTTTGAAGGGGGAACTAGTTCAGGGTTCACCTCCTTGCTGATGGAATGTCTCTGTTGATTATGACAAGAAGTCCAAGCTGGAGTTCTCCATTTACCTAGCTCCTCCCAACCCGCCTCAGGGTTTTCACAACTGTTGTTGAGCCCTATAACTCTATCCTCACTACCCACACCACCCTGGAGCACTATGAATGTGCCTTCATGGTAGACAATAAAGCCATCTAGGACATCTGTCGTAGAAACCTCGATATTGAATGCCCAACCTCTACTAACCGAAATAGATTGATAGGTCGAATTGTGTTCTCCATCACTGCTTCCCTCAGATTTGATGGAACTCTGAAAGTTGATCTGACAGAATTCCAGACCAACCTGGTGCCGTATCCCTGCTGTATCCACTTCCCTCTCACCACATATGCTTCTGTCATCTCTGCTGAGAAAGCCTACAATCAACAGCTTTCTGTAGCAGAGATCACCAGTACATGCTTTGAGCCAACCAAACAGATGGCAAAATTTGACCCTTGCCATGGTAAATACATGGCTTGCTGCCAATTGTACCATGGCGATGTGGTCCCAGAGGTGTCAATGCTGCAATTGTCACCATCAAGACCATGCATACCATCCAGTTTGTGGGGTTGTGCTCCACTGGCTTCAAAGTCGGCATTCATTACCAGCCTCCCACTGTGGTACCTGGTGGAGACCTGGCCAGAGGTCTAGATAGTGAGCTGTGGGCATGCTGAGCAAAACCATAGCCACTGGTGAGGCCTGGGCTCACCTAGACCACAATTTTGACCTGATGATGCTAAGTGTGCCTTTGTTCATTGGTATGTGGTTGAGAGTATGGAGGAAGGAGAGTTTTCTGAGGCGGATGAAGACATCCTGTCCTCAACAAGGATTATGAAGTGGTTGGTGTGCATTCTTTTGAAAGAGGGGATGAAGGAGAAGAGGAATACTAAGGGTCAAAATGTCACCAAGGTGCCACTTTTACAGGGAAGTTTATTCTGTTTTAATGTTGAAAAGTTGTGCTCTGATAATTTAATTTGTATGTAGCAGTGTATACTCTCATATACAATTACTGACCTATGCTTTAAAACATAACGCTTTGTTATAAACCCAAACTGTCCATTTCTCTAATGGGTTTGAATAAAAAGCATTCTTTGTCTTAAATTATTTATAACTGATAATTATAACAGTTGATGTTTGAGTATAGTTTAAGGTGTAATCATTAGAAGAACTAATGATTAAAGCAATACCTATTAAACTGGTGTTGGAAAAAAGGAATTGGATATATCAATCCATCATTCTTCCTAGTGTCTACAAAATAGAAGATCATGTGTACAAAACAGTGTTTTAGATATAAAATAAAGCATTAAAATGACCCAAAAGAGAAAAGAAAGTTTCCAAAGCATAGTAGGCTACCCAAGTCATGCACAACTAAGCAAAGAAATATACAGAACACAGAAAAAATAAAGCAATAAAAGAGAAAACATAACATAAAATATGATGCTAGAATGAATATAAATAACATATTTTAATATAAATAGGATACACTTATTGAAAGAAAAGAGTCTCAGGGCTGTATTACAAAGCACAAGCAAAATAGTACTGTATGTGTGTGATAAATCCAAAGCAAAAAGATTAAAAATAAAAGGACTGTAACAGCCTATTGAGCCCACACATATAAAAAAAATATTTATGCTCTTAATATAAGCAAATATAAATCAGGACATTGAAAAGCATTGAATAATAAAGAGGATGTTGTAGTTTGAATTGTGTTCCTCAGGAAGACATAGAAAGTCTTAATCTCTGTACCTGTGAATGTGACCTTACTCATTGGAAATAAGGTCTTTTAAATGTAATCAAGTTAGGATCAGAGCATACTGGATTAGGGTGGGCTCTAATCCAATGACTGGGTTCTTAAAAGAGAAAAATTTGGACAGAGATACACAGAGGGAAGATGGATATGTGAAGATGGAGGGCAGATGTTGGAGTTAAGCTGTCATAAACCAAACCACAAACACAAAAATTACCAGGAACCACGAGAAGTTGGAAAGAGTCAAGGAAGCACCCTCTCCTAGAATCTTCAAAGAGCGGCCTTGTTGACACCTTGATTTTGGACTTCTAAACTCCCTAACTGAAAGGCAATACAGTCATTTTGTTCTAAATGACCACATTTGTGATACTTTGTTACAGAAGCCCTGGGAATATACCAGGGAATTAAAATTCTGATTAATACAATTCATAAACAAAAAGTACAGTAAGTCAATCGAAAATTAGACAAAACATATTGGCCATAGGAAACAATTACTTATCTCAGGCAATGAAAGATCAAGTATACCAAAGCCAGAAAAATAAATTACACATTGAAGTAGATGAAGTAGATGTAATTTAAATATATCAACATCTATATCTTGAAAGAGAATGTACCTAGTTTCCTAGTGCCAATTAAATTATTTACTTTTAGTAATTTATTCTTTTAGAATAAATTTTGAAATATTACAGACAACTGTAACTAATTCTAGTGCAACAAAACTAGAAATTAAGATCAAAATTGTAAATTATGCCTGACGACCTGGTGAAATAAATGAGAGAGAGTGAAGGTGGGGGTAATCAAGTATAACTGGCTCAGATATTTGTTGGTGAAGAGAAAAAGGGATCAGGTGAGCATATTACCTTAATGTTGGTTTAGCAAAGAAGTCAAAGTAAAAATTTCAAGATATATAAAAATCAATAAAATAATAATACATATGGAATGTATGAGATGTGACTAAAGGAGTGCTCAGAGAAAAATATATAATCTTAAGTATTTACATTTCAAACAGGTGGAATGAAAAAAAATTCTTTGAACATGGAATTCAAAAGATAAAACTAATATTTGCAAGTGTGTATTCCCCCAAAGTCTATATTTGGCCTAATTGGAAAATATTGTAACTTTCCATTGAACATAAGATGTAAACAAGGATGGCCTGATTAGAAATATCAGTGTGGCATTAAAAATTGGAAAGAAGAGGATGAGAAATACAGCATGCCTGAAAAACATAAAATCAGCTGGGAACTTATACCAAATGAGAGAATACAGGAAATGAGAACAAAATTAATATTAAAAAATCAATAGCCTTGCTGTATGCAAAGTAGCAGAAGAGATTCTATTTCTATAGAGATTGAAAGATGAAATAACAATGGATAAACCAAAAAATAATGAAGGTATATTTTTTGAAGAAACTCTAAATGTTAGTAATACCTAAAAGGAAACTTGAGTGGAGGGAAAAGCATACTGATCCTGCGTAGGTGGACTCTATGCAGTGAGGATTCCAATTTGCCCTAAATTAATCTATACATTTAATACAATTCCAGTAAAAATACCAACAGGATATTTTTCTCTCTGGAATTAGAGAATCAAATTCTATAGATCATATGGGAAAATAGTCATTAGATAATAGAAAAAAAAAACAACTAGAAAGATATGAGAATCAACTCTCCAAATCATACTATGGACATTATCCAACTTAAGTAATGTCAGATGAATTATAGGAACAGAATAGACTCCACATATAAACCCAAATAAATAGGAGATTTTTTGATATTAAAAAATGGAGTATATATCAAGGAAGAAAAGATAGATCATTTGAGGAATATAATGGAGAAAACTGGGTGAAATATAAAAAAAAATATAAATGAAAACGTAGTTATACTTGATGAAAATATGGAAGTATTATTATTTCAGAGTGAGGCAGACTTTTCTTAGAATGGCTTAAGTTATAGAAACCATACCCAAAAAAGGATACATTCAACTATATAAACATTTTGCCTAGAAAAACAAAAGAACTCCATTAGCAGTGTTAAAGGCAAGAGTACAAACTATGAAAAGATATTTCCAACAAATAGCATAAATACTGCTAACATTCATTTTTACTACATAAAGATTTTTATGTATTGAGAAACAAATCAATGGGAAAAAATAAGCATAGGATAAAAAAAAAGTTTACATAAAAATAAATTATGGCTTTTAAATACTTGAAAAGGTGCCAAGGTCTACTTATAACATAGAAATGTATATAAAACTGCAGTGACATACCATTTTGCTTTCATAAATGAGAGGCACAGAAAAAGAAACATTCTCTTTCCTTGTTATAACAGTAAATTGTAAAACTTCTGGGGCACCTGGATCACTTGGTCAGTTGAACTTCCCAACTTCAGCTCAGGTCATGATCTCACGGTTCATGAGTTAGAGCCCCGTGTCAGCTCGCTGCCGTCAGCACAGAGCCTGCTTCAGATCTTCTGTCCCATTCTCTCTCTGCTCCTCCCCCACTCATGCTCTCTCATAAATAAATAAATAAATAAATAAATAAATAAACAAATAAATAAAATTTTAAAAAATAAAAAGTAAATTGCAAAACTTCTGCAAGAGGTCAGCTTGATAATAAATTTAATAATAGGTACCAATTTAAAATGTATCTATGTTTTGATTTAACAAATTCTAAGTATTTTTTCTTCAAGCACTCTAAAATTTAAAATTTAATAGGTAATATAGAAAGACATATGTATGAGAATAGTTACTCAAACATTGGTTGCAATAGTTAGGACTACTTTAAATGTTGAATGATAAGATACTGGATTCAGTCTTAGAATATAGCTTGATTATATCACTGTTTGTGGTGGTATAGGCTTAGATTATATCTGGAAGAATTCACCCAAAAAAAGGGTAATAGTATTTGTATATAGGAAAGGTAACAGGAAAACAAAGAGAGGAGGCATCTTACTTTCCCTGGATGTTGCGTTTGTAAGTTTTAAAAAAAATTTTTTAACATTTATTCATTTATGAGAGACAGTATGAGAAGGGTAGGGGTAGAGAGAGAGGGAGACACAGAATTCGAAGCAGGCTCCAGGCTCTGAACTGTCAGCATACAGTCCCATGCAGGGCTTGAACTCATGAGCTGTGAGACCATGACCTGAGCTGAAGTAGGATGCTTAACCAACTGAGCCACCCAGGCACCCTGTGTTTGTAAGTTTTGATGGTGTACCATGTGCATGTGTTAGCCATTCAAAAAAGAAATGGAAAAAATATAAAGAAAGTGAAAGGGCTGGAGGAGGCCCTTCATAAGTACTGTTTATACTGACTCACTTGGTATGAAATTTTACTTTGAAACTTTAATGTTTTATTATTTTGTTTATTGGAATCATTCTATTTAATTTTTGGAGGCTACTATACATATTCAATTGTTTGACTACATACAAACTTCCAAAATATTTAGCAAAATCAAAAAGTCATCAGTTTTTCCACTGTTGATTTGGTAGCCTATTTATATTTAGTAAGATAGTAAGATGAATTATTCCCCCAAACTACAGTTATCAAATCACCATTTCCTGCAGGATACCTGTTTATATTTGACTCAGAACTGTCGAATGTGGCCCATTTGCATAGTCCAGGTAATAAATTCTCCAAATGTTTAATTTGTATGCAAGATATATCTAACCCAGAGGCTCTCATCTATCTGGATTTAATTTGATACTCTATTTCTTTATTTTAGAACAGTCTGAATATTTACTACAAAGATTTTAGTTTACACTAAAATTCTATCATGGACCTTTTCAGTCACTTCACAAATATTTACTTAAGCTCTGGGTGTATGCACTATAGAAGATAGTGGAACAGAGAATTACATGTAAATATCATATTTTGAAGTGCCTTATAAGCCTCTTATTTTTTTTCTGTAATGTTAAATATTTATTTACATTGATATTCAACTTACATTTATTAGGTGGCACATGTTGGATTATAAAAATAAATGAGCCATGGTCTATGATAATCTAGAAGTATAGATAGATACATGAATCGTTAGTTATAATATAGTGTGGCAAATGAAGTATAGAAAGAAAAAGGATATATACCCCTGAATGAAAAAGGGAAATCTTGCTGAAGTTTGTGACTCTGGGTTGTACTTAACAAGGGAAAATACAAAGAATATTGTCTAGTGGTGAAGCACTAGTTTTGAATCTCAGAATCTAAAATTTATTAACCTCATGACCATGGGCAAGAAGTTATGTAACCCGTTTAAAATTGTGATTATAATAGCCCATGCCTGTCCTTGTTGATTGAGGATTAAGCAAAATAATTAGATGAATACCTGGAATGTGGTGAGTACAGTATAAATATAAGCTATTATTTAGTATTAATTGGGGTAGAGGGGTAGGAAAAAGAAAAGAACCTTGTACGTAACCAAGTATACTGAGGCAGGAAAAAGAAAAAGAGCTCTGTTAGTGGGTGAAGTTCAAGGGAAGAATGGCAAGTGATGGATACTGGAGGGGCAGGCAGAGACCAGATCACTGTGGTCTTGAATATCATCTTTAGGCACTTGGAAATCATGCTGATATAGGGATATTCTTTGCAGGGGAATATTGCAGAGATATGATCCATAGGTCATGTGGATTCCAGCTTGAGACCAGGTTATCGGCAAAGAAGAGAGCAGCCGTGGTAGGGAGATGGTAAGTGAGTAAGCAAGACATTATTCACAACCCCTTTACCCATTTTTTGAAATCCAGAACCTCTCTTTAAACAGTTAAGCCTTTCAATTTGCTAAAATGTCAGTTCAGTTGAACATTATGGAAAATAAGGAAGTATAAGAGTCTCCCCTGACAAATTATGCCCTCTCTCTGTTGATGTAAATGCTCCCTTAAATCACCCTTAAATTTCTCCTCTATTCCTGAGGAACTGGTTGGGAACCGAAGCAGGCTATAATAATTTAATCTCTACAAAAATTCATAAAATGGAAGTGACAGAATAAAGTTTCACCCTACTGTATTCTGAATGTTCACATCTCATTTCTGGATGCCATTGAATCTTTACCCATTGAAGGAACATCAGATTCTTAAAAATCTGGTAACTTTCTTCTTATTTGATTTGATGTGGCATTCTGAAGAAATTCAGGACATTTTCCATCTTTGCTTTTACACATCTGAATTCCATATAGATGCTTTCAAGGTCTTAGTTGCTGAATCTGCATTGTTGAGATGAAATCATGAGCCTTTTGATTTAATGTAAGAGCTTCATTATTCTCAGCTGTGTCATTTGGCGCCTGAAAATGCCATTAGGATTCATCTAAATAAACAAAATGCTCCTAAAATTTACTTTCTGTTTGAGAACAATAGGATAAGTAGTGGGAAGGGTAAAGGAAGTTTAAAGAGGATGCACAATATAAGTGGGGGAATTGAATGAGAATAAAATATGTACATATTTTCTTGCCCAAAACTTTGTCTCATGCCAACATTTTGAAAATATCTGATAAATTCAGAGAACAAACCCCCATTTTCTTCCCATAGAAAAGTTGATATTAAAGATGTTAGGATATTTTCCCTTTTAGTTTGTGTTTACCTTGTATTTCATAAAGTTGAAATGGATGCTTATTCCTGTGACATTCACTTTTTTATTTATTATGTACTCTTTACACATAGATCAAATTTAGTATATCTGAGAAGGTGGGACAAGTATAATGTACAATCTTACCTGTGAAAAAGGGCTTTGAGATAAAAAACAATCTTCCTGTTAAGCAAGATCTTACTATTAAAGTGCCTCAATGTAAAAAATTGAGAAGTAGAATTTGGGAGGTTACCTGAGACTTCTGTTTTCCAAAGTGGGAATATATAGTAGAGTGATAAATATGATCTTGGATATAATACTACAATGGAATTCAATTACATAGAAACAAATAATCAGGAAAATGTTACTGTTTTAATTCTCTTTGTGGTTCTTCTGATTACTTCAGGGCAGTGTTATGTGAAGCTGCCTTATAGATGCCGTGAGAGCTGATGCTTTGCCTCTCCTTTAGTCTAGTAACGTCACCTTGAGATCTTAAAATTATCCATGGTAGGAGTATTTACACCACAGAAATCATAAAATACTATAAGTCGCCCTCCTTCTTCCAGTTGTTGTTAAACATTGACCCATACATCTCTGGTGAAAAGGAATGGCTAATCCTTTAAAGACCCGGACCTGAGGCTCAGAGCCTTCTGTGCACATGTAAACTCTCTGAGCACTATTTTCCTTTCTTTGCCTTTAATTTTAGAGCTGTATTTAATTTATACCAGAATGATGCTGGTTTTGTCTTTAAAATAATGAAGTGTATGAAGATATGAAGTATCTGTTTTGAAATGTATTTATTTAAATCAATCTAATAGGAAGGCTAAGCCTGGCTTTTAAAAATGGTAATAATATAGGAGTGCCTGGGTGGCTCAGTCGGTTAAGCATCTGACTTCAGCTCAGGTCATGATCTTGTGTTTAGTGCGTTTGAGCCCCATTTCAGGCTCTGTGCTGACAGCTCGGAGCGCGGAGCCTGCTTTGGATTCTGTGTCTCCCTCTCTGCCCCTCCCCTACTTGTGCTCTGTCTCTCTTGCTATCTCTCTCTAAAACATATAATCATTAAAAAATTTTTAAATGAAAAATATGGTAATAATATAAATTGTATGTAAATAAAACCAAATCAAGAAAGTGATACTGGTAAATTTAAATTTGAAAGCACACTGGTCTGGAATATTTTCCAGTATTTATTACTATATAGTGAATGGGTCTTAGTCATAGTTTCTACCCTGATAAACTAGCCTGGAGGAGTAAGGCCAGGGTATCAAAGAAATATGCTTGCTTTCTCTCTCTCTCTCTCTCTTTCTCTCTCTTATTTTCTCATTTTCTTCATCCAGTGCAAGTTTCTCTGAAAAATAAAATGAGAATTTCTCTTTGGCTGAGCTTGGCCCTCTCTTGAATGGTCCTGTTTTACTGTTTGCAGTGATCCTGTACTTTTCTACCTTATACATAAAACTCTGTCCTGATTCTTTTGTTAGGTCTTGGATGTCTTCCCAGGACTCCTGTTGTGAATGCTGAGAAAAGAATTGACGACTGGGGCAGGGAGTGGAAGGAGGTGGAGAGACATTTAGGAAACTTTGTAGCTTCAGAGACTTTATTTGTGGTTTGTTTTCATGTGTGTTTGAGAGGAAAGGGAAACAGATAGCATGGGTACTGGAAGAAACTGTGGCAAGTATATTATCACTGTAATGTTGAGTTTGATTGCCTCCTTTTGACTGTTTTATTGATATCTAAGATATATAAACAAGACCAACTCCTTCCCATAACTCAAACCAACAGCTGATTTATAGAGCACTATATAGTCTCTTACTGACATAAGCATCAGCATTTGTAAAGAAATGTGATATTTAATCCCTTTTCTGACTGTCATTCTCTTCAAAGACAGTATTTCTGGGAAGACATAAAGGTGAAAATATAAGAAGATGTGGAAAATAGTTTTAAAATTTGCCAATGTTCAATATTTAGAAGTCAGGAATTAGTTACTTCTCCTTGCTGAGGTTCCACCCCCCCCCACCACTGCTTTCAGTGTTCAGTCTTCTAGACAAGCCCAGTATGGAGACAAAATATTTTAGAAGATTTGAGATAGAGGATAAGATTAAACCATTGTTCAAATGATTTTTCAGATGCAATATGGTTTGCTCAAACATTTCATCTTGATTTCCATTTGTTCTTTATATAAAAATAAATCTAGGTAGATAGAAGCTGAGTCACCACTCAGGCATAAGACATTTTACATTGTCTTTCAAATACAAACACTATTATAGTGACAATTGCGCACATAGAAAATGTCCATGTTTCCTTTTGTTCTCACATAACAGCTGCTGTGTGCGTGCATTTGGATGTGTGTATCTGTGCCCATGTTTGTATAGTACAGCATTATAGCATCCATTTGCTTTTCTGTTATACGACCTTCTATGATCCTCTGTCTTCAAACAGAACAACTTCCATTTCAAAATAATATTTTTGTGAAGGTAACTCTATGGACTGGAGAACCTGTAGGGTTTCTCTGGAGAAGCTTGTGCAGGAGGCTGCCATGGTAAATCCATCGTATAGGTTCATTTACCAGCAAAATAAGATGCCAGACTCAGTGAGAGAAACACCTGGGCCTGTTGGAATAGGAGGCTGACAGGTGGCAGGAGGCAGGCTCAGACCTGTGAGTGCAAGACTGTCATTTGAGACTGAGGACAACTATGGGTGAGAGAGACCAGGATTGCTGGGAGGAAGACCTGTGCCCCTTATGAGGCAGCCCCTTCACATACTGACACAGCTAGCATATACATAGATAAAAACATAATTGAAAGGCTCCTAGCTATGTCAGCAGCTTAGCTTCAAGGACTCACAGCTGAATGAATGAATGAATGAATGAGTGAGAGAAAAAATATATAAAATATCTTATAAATGAATGTGGAGAAGTTCTGAGTGGGCATAATTTTCAGACACCCATTATTTTTTTCTAAAGCATTATCTAAAAATTCATATGCTGGGATGAACATGTTATTTAGGAAAGGGGGAATGGAGACTGAGCAAGAGGGAAGAAAAGAGGAATTAACTCTTTGTTTCTAGGATCATTAAATGTTGCATCTGACTTCATGCATAATAACATGTTGCTGAAAGAATATTAAGTCATAGGTTCTTTTTATAGAAGACAACACTGGAACCCAGAGTAGGACACACAGTTCTTGATTGGCCTTAGACTGAAATCCAGTTTCCCCTTATGCTCTCCCTCTGGACATTTTGCTATTCTTATATGTAAAACAAAAATGTGACCATAGCAAACATCAGTTATATATATTATGTAGTCATCATCAAAACATACTCACTGTATTATCTAAGGCACAAATGAATATCAGTCAGAACATATATTCAAAGCTTTCTTTGATGCATAGTTTACACTATTAGATGTTTAAAATAATTCATACATTAGGGTGACCTTTTTGCTCTTTCCTTTCTGGAGATTGTGGCAAGTGTGAACTTGAAGGGGCATTTCCAAACTGCAAGTTTGGGCCCATATTCTCCTTTTATACATCTTGGAGAAGTGGACAGAAGAGTACTGAAGATGGGTGGGGCTAAATAGAATCTTTGTCCAGCCAAACACCACTTCATCATGTAAATACCTCTTTCACAACTTCAACTGTAACTCCCTTGGAACACTGTCTGGCCAGATCAGCTCTTTCAGGCAGGTTAGATGGCCTTTCCCTGTTAACCACAACATCTGTGCCTGACTCTATGTTGAACTAGACTCCAAATTCCTTGAGTATGTCCATATAGCCACTGTAGTTCCAGACACAAAGTGAAACTCAGGTCGTGTTGGTAAAATGATTGTATCTAAACAATTTCCCCCAATATGAAATCCCCCATTCCGTACAGTCATTTGTCATCGCCTTAGAGAGAACGACTTGCACTTTCTACTGATTGCCCAATATCCATTCTTTAGTTAAATGAGCTCCTTGAGATAAAATTCTTTGTTTGAATAATTATGGTGAGTATTTCTTTGTGCCTGACAACATAGAAGTCCAAGCCCCAGGGTCTAGAGCCACAAAAGCCTGTTTTGTTATCCAGGATCAGCTGCTTATTTTCTCAGAGTGTGGTTTCTTTATATGTATAATAGGAAAATCCATTATTTCCTCATAGCATTGAGGTGAAATATATTCACACAATTGTTTTATTAAAATCAATCAGGATGTACTTAGCTGTTACTGAGTCGGTCCGTCCAGTCACTGTACTTAGCTCTTACTGTGCCATCTGTTCAGTCACTGTAGTTAGCTGTTACTGTGCCAGTGCATCCAGTCACTGTACTGAGCTCTTACTCTGCCAGTGTGTCCGGTCACTGTACTTAGCTGTTACTGTGCCGGTCCATCCAGTCACTGTACTTAGCTCTTACTGTGCCGTCTGTTCAGTCACTGTAGTTAGCTGTTACTGTGCCGGTCCATCCAGTCACTGTACTGAGCTCTTACTGTGCCAGTGTGTCCAGTCACTGTACTGAGCTCTTACTGTGCCGATGTCTCCAGTCACTGTACTTAACTCTTACTGGGCTGGTGCCTCCAGTCACTGTACTTAGCTCTTACTGTGACTTGCCAGTCACAAGTTAGTTCCTTTACACCTATTATCTTAATTGTTCCTTACAACTCATATTCCCAAGTTACCTAGAACCATGATTCAAACTGGGCATTTTGAATCTCATTCTCACACTCCTCAACTAACATCCAATACTGTTTGCCCTCAACTGAGATAAAATATTTAAGTATTTTGAAATATAGGAACATTTCTTATAAATTTAAGGACAGGATAGTACACACACTTAGTGTTCCTAAAGTAGATGCGTAGCTTCAATCTTTAATTAATAAGCAAGACAAAAGCTAACATGAGGAAATACAAAGATATATTCTCCCCAAGGAAGAAGGAGGAAAAGTGGCCCAGAGACATGTTAAGAGGATGGGGAGGGGAGGTGTGATTGGCTAACAGAGTTAGAATTATATCCTTTGTTACTTACCTGACTTTACTTCAGATGGTTTTCTCAACCTAGAATTCCCATACCAACCTCCCATTCTTCCACTCTCCCCACATTCACTTCCCACTACCTTCTCTTACCCGGTAGAAATCTGCTCCTTTAAGGTTTCGTAGAAGAGCCACCTCCCCCTGATTTATCCTTGGGTTTTTCAATTACTGCGTAACACATTAATCATTTCTTCTCTGCTCTCACAACTCCCTTGCTGTACCTCTATTTCAGGGGTTCTTAGTTTGGCATTCTTGATATTTTGGACTAGATAATGATTTGTTTTTCAGGGCTGCTCTGCATTATAAGATGTTTTAGCAACATCTCTGGCCTTTACTCCTTGGATGCGGTAGCACTTCTTCCCCAGTAGTGACAATCAGAAATGTCTCCAGACATTGTTGAACATCCCCTAGGGACCAAAACCACCTCTGGCTGAAAGTTACTGGTCTTTTAACCATTGTAACGCAATTTCTGAGGGGAGTCTCATACCAGAGCACATTGTTACAGTATTCACTTTGGAAAATATTCTTCTGTATCTCAGCATTTCTTAGGTTTTATGAGCATTGTAGTTATCTGGCGGGGGAGGGTGCTTATTAAAACCCCAGTCACTGGCCCCCTTCCACTCTTCCTAAAGTTTCTGATTCAGTTAGTCTGGGTTAGATCCCCACACATTGCCTTTCTAACACATTTCTTAAAGTGTCACAAGTGATGTGTCTGCTGCTGTTCTGGGGACCGCACTTTGAGAAAAATTGTCAATACTACTGCCCAGCACTTCTGCTTCAGCTTTGCTAGTTAGATTCCTGTTAAGCAGGACCATAATTTCTTTGTTGTTTCTCCCTGTGCCCAACCCTGTGTGTGCCTTGCACATAGTAAGCCTACATTGAATTGAACAAATAAATCAATGAATCTGAAAGTACTTTACTGAAGATTAAAGGAATTTAGAGATATAAAGTGTCATTAGTAAGGTAATGGGATATGTGACAATTTGGGGTCAGGTGAAGACAGTTCTGTTTCCAGAAGTGTTTTGACAGAGTGCTAAATGAAATGCCTACAGTGAATTTGAATTCATTGTGAGTCAGACAAAGGATTGCTGTAAATTATTCTGTTGTCATCGCATATCAAGGAAGTTGATGGATAAAGGGACATGCTAATGAGACTCTAAGTGACAATGCGAAATGAAATCAATGGTCTCTGAGAGACTTCTTTTCAAAGACATTGGGAAAGCATCTATTCTCATCATTGCCAATTATCAGGATCACTAAGCTTTTTAGAGAAGTGCATTAACTTGCGAAGATCCTATTCTTCTGGACCATATCTGCCCAGATATTGGGAGGAAAAGTGATGAGGGACCATTTTAGGAGAGTAAAAAGGGAGAACGTTTTCACCTCTATGCATTCTATAGGCATGCTTATATTTTCTAAGAGAATTCACACCTAATACCTTCTGTAATCCCTGTATAACCCCTAGAAGGTAAGACAAGTATTTTTTTTTTACATGTTTAGAAAGAGAAACTGTGGCACACAATCTTTACTGAGGCACAGAAACGCTTCTACATGTAAAAGAGAAACAAAGGCATAGAATCTTTAATTAAGGTCAAAAGTAAACTTTTAAATGAAATACAGTGCTTGAAATAGAGCTAAGGTGAGAAAATAAGTACAGTAAAACCTTGGTTTGTGAGCATAATTTGTTCTGAAAATACGCTTGTAATCCAAAGCACTTGTATATCAAAGCAAGTAAGAAATAATGGAAACTGAGATGATTCATTCTACAACCCAAAAATATTCCTATAAAAATGATTACAATACTGTATAAAATACAATACTGAATAAAATACAGAATAATAAAGAAAATACAAAATATAAAGAAAAAACAAATTAACCTACACTTACCTTTAAAAACCTTTGTGGCTGTGGTGAAGGAGATGAGAGAGAATTATTGTGTGGGACGACTTTCATGATCACTAACGGAATCACTACTATCTTTTGGCTCAATGGCATCTTTTTCTGCATGGGGCCCATTGTATACACTTGCATGGATGTTGACCAAAGTACAATATTAAGAAACTCTTGTCATATACTGTACTTAATGTAACTGGCAATAAGGCAGTAGAGGAAAGGGTCTATGTCTGTAGTCAGCCTGACCTAGAATGAAGCAAAGCCTTCCTCAGCTTACTCCTGTTTGGAAAAGCAAAGAACTGTCCATAGGTGGTTGGAAGTGATAAAAAATACTAGTGCCAGTTGTGGACACCTTCCAGTGTTCTGAAAAATCACTGATTTCTACCAAACATCATGGCTTGAGACTGAGCATCCGAGCTTGGGAGACGATCACCCACAATCCTGCAGTGAGAGAGAGGGAGAGGAAGTGGTGGGGGGGGAGAGAGACTGAACTATTGGCTCATTTGTGACCATGTGACATCCAGCATCATGTATTACTCATATTGCAAGACATCACTCATTTATCAACTTAAAATTTATTAGAAATGTTTGCTTATCTTGTGAAACACTCACAGAACAAGTTACTTGCAATCTAAGGTTTTACTGTATCTTGAATCTTAGAAAGTGTTCCTTCTAAAAAGGCTGCCATGACATTTGAGTGCATCTTCGTTTCTCAGTTACATCTTTTATTCCTTCTTTCATTTGTTCCTACTTTCTTCTCCTCAGGAATGCCCCTCTTTAAAGCCTGGAATCCTCTCGCCCAATTCTTACAAGACTACTTCTTTATTCTTCAGGTCTGCTCAAATGTCATCTCTTCCAAGAGGCCATTTCTGAGTATTGTACTCTCTTTTAAGTTGTACCCAATCCTCTCAAACATATCATTCTGCTGATTTCATTCATGGAACTCATCACAGTCTGATACTGGCTTGTGGATTTTTTTCTCTGTCTCTCACTGGGATGTAAATTCCTTAAAGGTACAAGCATCTTTTGGTTTATCTATCCTAATATTGAGAGCACCTTAGCACAATGCTTCAAAATAACAGGAATTTAGTGCATATCTGTTGACTGAATGGATTCATCCTCCCTTTATTGAGTTCCTGCCATGGGCCATGTGCCCATAATAATGTTAAACACAGCTGTTTCCTCAAAGAAACTAATTCTTGATGCCTTGAGATCATTCTAAGCAGGGCCAATATCTGTTTTCCCCTTGCTACACATTATTAGTCTTTTAGTAATCTTGCATTAATAATCTTGCAGCAGCTAAAAGATGCCACTGATCAACAGGTCATTTAATTTAATAAGAATAAATAGGCATAATTATTAACAGAATGGGTATTGGAGTCAGATTTCATGGTTCATTTCCTGGTTTTGCCATTTACTTCCTGTGTGCTTTGGGCAAGTTACTTAACCTCTCTGAGGCTCACTTTCCTTATCTGAAATAGAGGTAATAATATTCATCTTTGTTCTAAGGACTTCATAAGTTACTCTGTATAAAGTGCTTAAAAGTAGTGTCTCATCTAGACCAAGTACATTATTAATATTAGTTATAATTATCATCTATAGCCACAAATGAGAGTGCCACTTAAAAATCAGATTCCATATAGATTGTTACTGAAATTCAGGAGATCACCCCCAAAAGCCAAGATCACTATTGAGAAATATTAAGGGATGCAGGGTGAGGATATCTTAGACTTATACATGTTAAGCTAATATGTTTTGCCTTAACTTTACTCTCAAACCCATTTAGATTAGAACATATTTCAATTTCAAGGTAAATGAAATATACTTCAGAAAATTAATAGCTCTGATAAGATGTCATGTAATAAAGTGTAAAGCCACCTTGGATAATTTGTGCTGAAAAGAGTGATGTATGGTTCCACACATTCTAAGCATGCTTTCATTTAAAGGGACTTTCTTTCTTCCTCTCTCTGTTCCTTCCCACCATCCATGCACTCTGTCTCTTTCTCTCTCTCTCTCTTTCAAAAAATAAATAAATAAACATTATAAAATCATTATAAAAAAAGGAGGTATGCCAGGGTGGCTGAGTAGGTTAAGCATCCAACTAGTAATTTAGGCTCAGGTCATGATCTCAAGGTTCCTGAGATCTGTGCTGACAGCACAGAGCCTGGTTGGGATTCTCCCTCTTGCCCTTCCCCTGCTTACACGTGCTTGCTTGCTGTCTCTCAAAAAATAAATTAACATTAAAAAATTATTATAATGGGACTTAGAATGTTTCCACATAGCTCCAACAGTCAGGGGAGGAATAAATACAGAGAAGGGCTACATCTCAAACAGAGGTTATGGGCATATCATAAGTACTGCCTTAGCAGCAATAGCTTTTGGCTCAAAGGATTACACTAGAATCACTGAACAGAGATGAAATTAAGTTAGAAACTCAACTTATGAGCGGAAATCAATTGAAAAGTTTAAAGAAAATGCACAGTAAAAAGATTGGTCACTATAAACACTAATAACCCCATACATGCCAAAAATGATTCCGTGTAAACAACGCACTTAAAAATGATAGAAAAAAAAATTTTTTACCTTCCTTTATTTTGTTAATGTATCGCTTCTGCTGTGTGAAAATGTTTGACATCTCTAACTGAAAATTAAGGTTCCTGGAAAAAGATAACAACAATAATAACTTAGGTTATACAATGCAGTAACAGAGCCTTTGAAATGTGTACGTTCATGTTAACCAGAAAATAGTTTTTTGATCTTAATTTTGCACATAAAGTATGTGTCTTTGGTTAAATGCTTCCCAAACCTTTTCCAGATTGTTAAAGAAGTCATCATGCTGTAACTTGATCTATTTAATCTTGTTTATTTTCTCTTTATATAGCAGCCACTAGCAGTTCCCTCTGTCTCATTTCCAGACCTTTCATAATTATTGCCAAAAACCATATCCATTTGACTGTTCTGTTGCAATTTTGCTACTTCTTTTATTATACCACTCAATCTTATTCCTACTCCTGTATAGTTTAGGCTGTTAATCCATGTCTTCTAGATAATCTGTTAAAATGCAGATGACATGATTTTGTCTGCTTTATATCTAGAACTCACCATCTACCCATTGACTTCCAAATGTCATCTTATCTTGCTCACTGAAAATCCCATATTTGTCACTTCTGCAATAATTTAATCTATAAGTGTGCTAATTAACAGCTCTTTTATTTTCCTTATTTATTTTTCAAAGGCAAAATCTCAAATTATAAGTTCGTGGCATGGACATATATCAGAGACCTAGTATTAACAATAATGACAACAAAAGGTCACAAAGCATTAAGGCATTATGGGAAGTATGATTGTGTTTTTATTATAATAAAAATTATGTAATTTGTGCATAAAAAAACAATAAAGGGCTAGGTCAACCCATTCACTGATTGTCTCTTAGAACTGAAATTTCGGGGGAATTTTGATTGGTATATATTTTATTTCTATACTTTATTTTAATGGCCAGTATGCACTAGTTTTATTATCAGAAAAGAAAACTAATAAAGGCTTGTTTTCCTAGTGACAAAACAAAGAAACATATCTGTTTTAGTGAAAGCAAAGAGATAACTGTGTGATATGCTTGATGGGTTTAATGATAATAAATGTTTAGTGCCAAGTAGGTGTAAGTCATAAGAGTAACAGAATAGAAAGAAATGAAAGATGGGTCTCATGCCCCATTCAGATGCTTTGCATTAACCTAGATGATGTAATAAATGATTCAAAATTCATAAAACTATATTTTTTATTAAAATATTATTAGAGACATTTTTAGTCAGTTTTCAGAACTCTTCTTGCATGGAGATGTCTTCAAACTATCAAATCCTTGTATTTTTATAGCTAACATTTTTGTAGAGGAGATAGGCTACCAACAAATGAACATCCTACCTGACAGTAGTGAGTATGAAGAAATACAGTGCAGGGTAAGAAGAGGGAGAGTGACATAGCAGTGTGACATTTTAGATATGGCATTAAGGAAAGGCTTATATGAGAAATAAAGATTTTAGCAGAGGCAGATGTGAGATGGCTCTTTTAGAGGACAGCAGAAGAGAACACCAGTGCAAAGGCCTTGAGGCAGAACATGCAAATAGCATTTGAAGTAACTCAAGAATCAGTCTGTCTACAGGATGAAATTAAGAGGCAATGTGATGGAGAATGAAATCAAAGAGGTGAGATGGGAGATGAATCAATAAGATCTTAAAGGTCAAAGTAAGGATTTTGAATTTTGTAACAATTGTTATAAGAAGCTGTTGAAAAGTTGAAGGAAATGGATTAATGTAATTTATTTTCATTATAAAAGACTCATCCTGCTCTCCTGTAAAGAATAGTGTTGGAAGTCAAAAAGGAGGAAAGATGACCTGTTTGTGAGAGACAGCTGGCAAACTACAACCCATGACCAAATCTATTTCACGGACTGCTTTTGCTATTTAGTCTGAGAGCTAAGAATATTTTCTGTGTTTTAAAATGGTTACATTTTAAATTATTCTATAAGTACCTACATAAAATCCTTGACTTAGCCTCTTGTCCTGTAAAGTTTAAGATATTTACTATCTAGACTTTTAAGAAAAAAATTGCCGGAGGAGGACAAGATGGCGGAAGAGCAGGGAGCTCTGTAATCCGAGCACGCCCGTATGGATTAAACTGAGAAGGACTGAAGGGATAAAACTTGGATTTGCAAGTGGGGGAAAGAAGAAACAGATGCCAGAAAGAAGACAACCTCAAAGATGCCTGAGTGAGTGACTGTGATCTGGGAAATTAGGGGACGGGCGGTCCCGGTGGTGC
>CM053574.1:36048571-36197723 GCA_028646485.1 Cryptoprocta ferox | reverse complement strand
AAAAAAAAAAAAAAAAAAGAAAAAAAAGAAAAAAATTGCCAACTTCTGGCGTAGGTAACAATGTTAGCCCTTGGGCCCATGCAGTATAATCATTTATTATTTCTCCATGTGAATTTTTATTCTGGATAGATGGAAGATGGAATGAAGTGCAGAACATGGGAAACAAATAAATTGTTGGATTCAGGAGGCCAAGTCACAGAATTTGCTTTTGAATCAAATGTGTGTGAGATGAGTGAAAAATGATTTTGGAGTTTTGGTTTGAGCAACTGGATTGGATGATGGTGCCCATTTTTGAGATGGCAGTGATTGGAAAGGAATAAGTTGCCAGGTAGACAGGATTTAAAGTATTGTTTTGGGCATGCTAACTTTGGGATTCCTATTAGATGTCCTTGTAGAGTTGTCTTAATGAATGCCAAGAAGGTGATGTAGGCAGTATGTGCTATAGAATTTCAGAAGAGGGCCAGAGACATGGGGGCTGTTGCATAGTGTAGTTGGCATATGAATAAGACGAGTAATTATAATGAAGATGGTAATAATTAACAATAATAATAATAATAATAATAATAATAATAAGGCCTTAGTCTGTTTGAAGCATTATGGATAGTACATGGCAGCCATGAACGTGAATCTGGCAGACCTCTAATTATGATGAGCATAACTAATCAAGGGCTCCAGCTGTATGCTCTCAAACTCATTGCTGTGGGTGCACTGAAGCTGCATCTCCCATGGATGACTCCCAGTGAAGGACTGAGCATGGCAGAGATTCTAAGGCAGATGGGACTCCTTTAATGACTAACTCCAGGACACTCCCTCAGCCTGTTGAAACTTCATTAGACTGTATGGGCGGTAAGGGCACTTCCACCCCACCTTCCTTCTAGAGTCAAACTTGCATCATGGTCCTTTGCCTACAGTTTTTCAGTCTCGTCCCTTTATCTCTCACAAGACCATTTTATCTAATCAAATCCTTGTGAGTTTAATTCCATCTGATTTCTGCTCCAAACTAAACCCAGTAGCTGACATATACATTTGAATCCTAAATTGTAGAAGGGTTAGGGGCACGGATCTCTATGTAGTCAGAAATCTGCATACAACTTTTGACTCCCTCAAAAGTTAAGTACTAATGCCTATTGTCCAGAAGCCTAATCAATAACATAAATAGTTAACACATATTTTGTATGTTATACATACTATATACTACTGTATTCTTACAATAAAGTAAGCTAGAGAAGAGAAAATGTAGAAAACCATAAAAGAAAATATATTTACGGGACTTTACTGTATTTATTTTAAAAATTCATATATAAGTAGACTCACACAGTTCAAATATGTGCCTTTAGGGTGCCTGAGTGGCTCAGTAGGCTAAGCATCTGACTCTTGATTTTGGCTCAGGTCATGATCTCACAGTTTGTGGGTTTGAGCCTGCATTGGGCTCTGTGCTGACTGCCTGGAGCCTGCTTTAGGTTCTCTGTCTCCTTCTCTCTCTACCCCTCCCCCATTCACACTCTCTGTCTCCCTCCCTCCCTCCCACTCTCTCTCAAATAAATACACGTTAAAAAAAATTACATGCTGTTTGAGGGTCAAATATGTTATCTCATTTAAATCCCATTAAGGGTCATTCAAATAACTCTTTAAAATAGGTTCTTTGGAGGAGCCAACATGGTGGAGAAGATCCGTACTTCCCACATCTCAAAGAAGGGCTGAAGCCAAAGGACTTTGAAAGCCAAGAGTCTGAGATGAAAGTGACGGAGTCTACCAGAGAGAAACTGGGAAAACCCAAAGGCCCACAGGTGCCTGATTGCGAATTGAAGGAGATAACACAGGCTGCGTGGGCACGGAGGGGAGGGATTCCCTTCTGCAGAGAGACAGGGGGAAGAGAAAGAGCAGCTGGAGAAGCATAGGACCATATCTGGACAAGAGAAAAACCTTGGAACCCTATGGAGAGGGATCCCATCTCTAACTGCAGGGCTTTCTTTGGACTGGGACCGGCTGCCCTATTTGCACACCTGGGGAGGATGGGAGCCATCTCCAGATTTGGTGGTTGGTCAGGGGCACAGTCTGCAGCAGGAGAAACCAGTCCCCTCCCCTGAAGGGCTTCGGAACAGGACAAAACCAGCTGGGACCACATATGGGGGGCATAGCGAAGTGCTTCCCCAGTGCTGGAGTGCACCGAGTGGGAGTTTAAATTCCAGCCAAACAGTGGGGCCCAGGAGTCGACAGACAGAGAGACCACCCAATCTGTGCCAGCGGCACAGTGAAGACAGCCCGAACGGAGTCTACTGGTCCATCGAGAAGAGCCTCGGGGGGAGGGTTGCCATTTTCCTCTCCACCACCACAAGGGCAGGGCCTCAGGGATAGGTCCCTGGGACCTGCCTATACCAAACCATGCCCCTCGGCACTGGAGAATTACATATCTACTGTAGCAAGACAGACACTAAGGAACCAGACAGCCCCCTCCTCCAGATCAGCATTGCACTTTGCCTGGATTAATTCTAGAACAAGTCCTGTTATTTAGATATATTCTCCCTTTTCTCCTTCTTATCTCTTCCCTCCTCTAAGGCTGCTTACTCTGGTTATTGATTTGTTTAAACAGACACATCTAATCCATTCTCTTGATACATGTTCTATACTTCCTTTCCTTTCTCTTTCTTGAATAATCAAGCCATATAGTTTCTCTCTCTCTGGGTAATTTTATTGTCGTTTCTTTTTCCTTACCTCCTTCCTTATTTTCCTTTCTCTCTCTGGATTAAGTCATTTAGTCTCTCTGCCTGGTCAATGTTTATTTTCTCTTTTTCCCTGCCCCTGTCATTTCTCTCTTTGTATGTGCTCTCCCATTAGTACTGCTTCCACCCTGCTCTTTACTTGTAGCTGGTGTTGCTGGATTTTTGCTTTTGGATAGATTTTTTGTTTTTTTGTTTTTTCTGTTTTTGTTTGTTTTATTTGTGTGTTTGCATGTTTTTTTCCTGTTTCTTTGTTTTCCTCTCCAGGGCCATGTCAAGGAACAAATCAAAGCACATCTGATGGAGGATCCAAAACATCACTACAAGTAGGGAAATAAAATAACCAAAGTCACAACAACAGGGATCAAGCAACACTCTCCAGAAAACACCTCCTGAATTGCCAGGCCCTGGACAGTATATGACCACCCTTTAATATAGCAGTGCACACAGGTGCAGAGCACATAACAATCTTTAAAAACTCATAAGAGAGAGAAAACTACCCAAAATGATGAAACAGAAGAACTCTCCTCAAAAGAAATTCTAGGAAGAAGTGACAGCTAAAGAATTGATCAAAACAGGTATAAGCAACATAACTGAACAAGAATTTAGAATAGTAGTGAATAAATTAATTGCTGGGCTTGAAAAAAGCATAGAAGACAGCAGAGACTCTATTGCTGCAAAATCAAGGATCTTAAAAATAGAATGAATTAAAAAATGCTGTAAATGAGGTGCAATATAAAATGGAGGTGGCCACAGTGCGATTGAAGAGGCAGAGAAGAGAATAGATGCATTTGAATATAAAATGAAGGAAAAAGAGGAAGCTGACAAAAAGAGAGAGAAAAAATCCAGGAATATGAAGGGAGAATTAGAAAACTAAGTGATGCAATCAAATAGAACAATATCCGTATAATAGGAATTCTAGAAGAAGAAGAGAGAGAGAGAAAAGGGCTAAAGGTGAACTTGAACAAATCATAGCTGAGAACTTCCCCAACCTGGGGAAGGAAACACACATTTAAATCCAAGAGGCACAGAGAACTCCCCTCAGATGTAACCTGAATTGATCATCTGCATAACATATCATTGTGAAACTGGAAAAATACAAGGATAAAGAGAAAATTATGAAAGCAGCTAGGGATAAAAGGGCCTTAACATGCAAAGGTAGACACATGGATAGTAGCAAACCTATCTACTGAAACGTGGCAGATCTGAAAGGAATGGCAGGAAATCTTCAATGTGATGAACAGGAAAAATATGCAGCCAAGAATCCTTTATCCATCAAGCCTGTCATTCAAAGTAGAATGAGAGATAAAGGTTTTCCCAAACAAATAAAAACTGAAGGAATTCATCACCACTAAACCAGCCCTACAAGAGATCCTAAGGGGTACTCTGTGAGTGAAATGTTGCAAGGAACACAAAGTACAAGAGACATCACTACAAGCATGAATCCTACAGAGAACACAATGACTCTAAACCCATATTTTTCAATAATAACACTGAATGTAAATGGAATAAATGCTCCAATGAAAAGACATAGGGTATCAGAATGGATTTTAAAAAAAGTCCCATCTATTTGCTGAATACAAGACACTCATTTTAGACCTGACACACCATCAATTTGAAAGTCAGGGGATGGAGAGCTATCTATCATGCTACTGGAAGTCAAAAGAAAGCTGAAGTAGCCATACTCATATTAGACAAACTAGACTTTAAATTAAAGGCTGTAACAAAAGATGAAGATGGGTATTATATAATAATTACAGGGTCCATCCATCAGGAAGAGCTAACAATTATAAATGTCTATGCAACAAATTTGGGAGCACCCAAATATGTAAAACAATCACAAACATAATCAATCTTATTGTTAAGAATGTGCTAATGGCAGGGGATTTTAATACTCCACTTACAGCAATAGACAGATCATCTAGACAAAGGATCAATAAAGAAACAATGGCCCCAAAGATACCTTGGACCAGATGGACTTGAAAGATATATTTAGAACTCTACATCCCATAGCAGTGGAATTTACTTTCTTCTTGAGTGCACATGATACATTTTCCAAAAGGATCACATATTGAGTCACAAAACAGCCCTCATTAAATATAAACAAATTGAGATCGTACCATGCACACTTTCAGATCACAATTTTGTGAAACTTGAAACAACCACAGGAAAAAGTCTGGAAAACCTCCAAAAGCATAGAGGTTAAAGAACATCCTACTAAAGAATGAATGGGACAATGAAGCAATTAGAAAATAAATTTAAAAATATATGGAAACAAATGAAAATGAAAATACAACAATCCAAACCCTTTGGGACGCAGGAAAGGCAATCCTAAGAGGAAAATACATTGCAATCCAGGCCTATCTCAAGAAACAAGAAAAATCCCAAATATAAAATCTAACAGAACACCTAAAGGAACTAGAAGCAGAACAGCAAAGACACCCCAAACCCAGCAGCAGAAGAAAAAATAATAAAGATTAGAGCAGAAATAAACAACACAGAATCCAACAAAACAGTAGAACAGATCAGTGAAACCAAGAGTTTGTTTTTTCAAAAAATTAACAAAATTGATAAACCTCTAGCCAGGCTTCTCAAAAAGAAAAAGAGAGAGAATTAAAATAGATAAAATTACAAATGAAAATGGATTTATTACAACCAATCCCTCAGAAATATAAGCAATTATCAGGGAATACTATAAAAAATTATATGCCAACAAACTGGACAACCTTGAAGTAATGGAGAAATTCCTAAACACCCACACACTACCAAAACTCAAAAGGGAAGAAACAGAAAATTTGAAAAGACCCATAACTAGTAAAAAAACTGAATCAGTTATCAAAAATCTCCCAACAAATAAGAGTCCTGGGCCAGATGGCTTCCCTGGGGAATTCTATCAGACATTTAAAGCAACATTAATATCTATCCTTCTCAAGTTGTTCCAAAAAATAGAAATGGAAGGAAAACTCCCGGACTCATTCTATGAAACCAGCATTACTTTGATTCCCCAACCAGACAGAGACCAGCAAAAAAGAGAACTACAGGCCAATATCCCTGGTGAATATGGATGCAGAAATTCTCAATAAGATACTAGCAAATTGAATTCAACAGCATATAAAAAGAATTATTCACCATGATCAAGTGGTATTCATTCCTGGGCTGCAGGGCTGGTTCAGTATTCACCAATCAATCAATTTGATACATCACATTAATAAAAGAAAAGATAAGAACCGTATGATCCTGTCAATAGATGCAGAACAAGCATTTGACAAAATACAGCACCGTTTCTTAATAAAAACCCTCAAAAAAGTTGGGATAGAAGGAACATACTTAAACATCATAAAATCCATTTATGAAAAAAAAAAGCTAATATCATCCTCCATGGGGAAAAACTGAGAGCTTTCCCCCTGAGATCAGGAACATGACAGGGATGTCCACTCTCACCACTATTGTTTAACATAGTGTTGGAAGTCCCAGCATCAGCAGTCAGACGACAAAATGAAATAAAAGGCATCAAAATTGGCAAAGATGAAGTCAAACTTTCACTTTTCGCAGATGACATGATACTGTACATGGAAAACCCGACAGACTCCACCTAAAGTCTGCTAGAACTGTTACATGAATTCAGCAAACTCGCAGTGTACAAAATCAACGTACAGAAATCGGTCGCATTTTTAGACACCAATAATGAAGCAACAGAAAGGGAAATCAAGAAACTGCTCCCATTCACAATTGCACCAAGAACCATAAAATACCTAGGAATAAACCTAACCAAAGATGTAAAAGATCTGTAGGCTGAAGACTACAGAAAACTTATGAAGGAAATTGAAGAAGACACAAAGAAATGGAAAAACATTCCATGCTCATGGATCGGAAGAATGAATATTGTTAAAATGTCAATACTATCCAAAGCAATCTACACATTCAATGCAATCCCAATCAAAATTGCACCGGCATTCTTCTCAAAGCTTGAACAAACTATCTTAAAATTAGTATGGAACCACAAAAGACCCCAAATAGCCAAAGTAATATTGAAGAAGAAAACCAAAATGGGAAGCATCACAATCCCAGACTTTAGCCTCTACTACCAACCCGTCATCTTAAAGACAGTATGGTATTGGCACAAAAACAGACACATAGACCAATGGAATACAATAGATAACCCAGAACTGGACCCACAAATGTATGGCCAATTAATCTTTGACAAAGCAGGAAAGAGTATCCAATGGAAAAAAGACAAGCCTCTTTAACAGATGGTGCTGGGAGAACTGGACAGCAACATGCGGAAGAATGAAACTGGACCACTTTCTTACACCATACACAAAAATAAACTCAAAATGGATTAAGGACTTGAATCTGAACATCAAAATCCTAGAGGAGAAAACAGGAAACAACCCCTTTTACCTCAGCTGCAGCAATTTCTTACTCGACACATTTCCAAAGGCGAGGGAATCAACAGCAAAAATGAACTATTAGGACCTCATCAAGATAAAAACCTTCTGCACTGCAAAGGAAACAGTCAACAAAGGTAAAAGGCAACCGACAGAATGGGAAAAGATAGTTGCAAATGACATATTGGATAAAGGGTAGTATCCACAATCTATAAGGAACTCACCAAACTCCACACCCAAAAAACAAATAACCCAGTGAAGAAATGGGCAGAAGACATGAATAGACACTTTTCCAACGACATCCAGATGGCCAACAAACACATGAAACGATGTTCAATGTCACTCATCATCAGGGAAATACAAATCAAATCCACACTGAGATATCACCTCACGCCAGTCAGAGTGGCTAAAATGAACAAATCAGGAGACTATAGATGGTGTTGAGGATGTGGAGAAATGGGAACCCTCTTGCACTGTTTTTGGGAATGCAAACTGTTGCAGCCACTCTGGAAAACAGTGTGGAGGTTCCTCAAGAAATTAAAAAGAGAACTACCCTGTGATCTAGCAATAGCACTGCTAGGAATTTACCCAAGGGATACAGGAGTGCTGATGCATAGGAGCACATGTACCCCAATGTTTATAGCAGCACTTTGAACAGTAGCCAAAGCATGGAAAGAGACTAAATGTCCATCAACTCATGAACGGATCAAGAAGATGTGGTTTATACATATAATGAAATACTACTTGGCAAGGAGAAGGAATGAAATTTGGCCATTTTCAGCAACGTGGATGGAACTGGAGGGTATTATGCTAAGTGAAATAAGTCAGGCAGAGAAAGACAGAAAGCATATGTTTTCACTCATATGTGGATCTTGAGAAACTTAACAGAAGACTATGGGGAAGGGGAAGGGGTAAAAAAAAAGTTACAGAGAGGGAAGGAGGCAAAACATAAGAGATTCTTAAATACTGAGAACAAACTGAGGGTTGATGGGGGTTGGGGGAGAGGGGAAAATGGGTCATGGGTATTGAGGAGGGCAGTTTTGGGGATGAGCACTGGGTGTTGTATAGAAACCAATTTGACAATAAATCATATTAAAAACATAAATGAAATAGGTTCTTGTATTATTTAGAGATCAAGAAACTAAGGACCGGAAAGGAAAAGTGATTTTTTATAGTTTTCAGTCATTATTTTCTCAAGTTATTATTGAACGCCTACAGTTGTCTAAACAGGAGAGTTTCCTACTCTAAAGCGTGTGGCTAACCAATGTATTATAGTATTGCTCCTCAGTTGGGGCCAATTTTTCCAGGAGATACTTAGCACTGTCTGTAGACATTGCTGATTGTCACAAGGAGGTAGATGCTTAGCATCTCATTGGTGAAGGCCCAGAATGCTGCTAACCATCCTGTAATGCACAAGATAGCCTTATCAACAAAGGATTATCTAGCATCAAATAGCAGTTGTACTGAGGCTGAGAATCCCTACATGACACCAGTAGAATCTGACACGGATAGAAAAAGAGGCAGCTCCCTGAGACTTATCAGTATAAGGAGAAGCAGAGAAGTGAGGGTAGAAAATAAAAATAAGTAAGTGAATAAATGAAAAAGTTCACTCTTCATGTCTAAGTAAAGAAGAAGTAGCAAAAATAACTTTAATTAATTAAATTTTAAATATCTACTGTGTGAAAAATCTCACACTCTGCATGGCCAAGGAGAATGGGAGCCAGGAAAAAATAATTGGTTTGGGCTAATTTTAAATTCAGTTGACTTTTGCTGAGCAAGTACCATTTGAACATTGACTACAAAAACAAAAACAGTTTATATGTAACATATATATATATATATATATATATATATATATATATAGTTGCATACTTATCTATGTGCCAGGCATTTATGCTAAGTCCCCCTTTTATATATACTTCTGATCTCACTTTAAAGATGAGAAGACTGAGACTTTGACTTAGAAAGTAATTGAACTAAAAGTGGAACTAGAGCCTGAACCTGGAACCCTGTGCTCTAAAACTTTATTCTGAAAACCTGTGAGAGATGGAAAGAAGTGACATGGGTAATAAGAAAATTCTTAAAAGTTTAAGAATGTTGACAATAATTCACAAGCAAACAATCATTTAATGGATAACTATCTATTAATTTGATTTCTCTTTACCCCACCATTTTCTTTCACTTTTATTCATACACAATCCTTGATAGCTCTTGTGCTTGAATGCAGGGTTTTATCAAAAACAAACAAGCAAACAAAAAAGCAAAAGAAACAAACAGCCCCAGTAGCTTTCTTTGACATCCATATGTGTTGTGTTGTATATACTAAATATGAATAATAATATGCTCTGAATTGAGACGTGATGCTAACGTATGATGAAGGTACATCTTGTTGATTAAGTTTACTTTTTTTTGTACCCCATGGAGAATACACATTGACACCTATTCTCACTTTCATTTGCAGATATCAGTTAATTAACAGGAACTTCACATTTAATTTATTACTTTTGTATAGATAGGTATTTTATTGATTGTCCTTAATGGTTTCATGAAAACGTCACTTTGCAGGAAATAGTTTGACTAGAAATTTCTAAAACTCTGTTTTTCAGAACAGTACACAATGGCCTTATCATTTCTTGTTACAGTATTTATATAGTATTTCCATTTTAGAGAGAAGTTAATAATCATTAATAGAGATATTTGCTAAGACTTTCCTAGAGAACTTAGGAACCGTGTGATAAAAATCAATATAAAGTAATGAGGGAAAGATTTTGGCCACTTTTTTCTGGGTACATTTTCCTATTACATTGGTACTTAATTCTCTTGCACGAGTGTTATTGGTTGTTGGAAATGTTTCTTGGAAAATACACTGGAAAAAATATACACACACATACACTTGGACAATACACTTGGAAAAATATGTATATATTCTGGAGAAGAAAAGAAAAGTGATAAATAATGACTGGCAATTTACACAGAGGACAGAAAATGTTCTAAATAAAGTTCTATTATATGCTATTTATCTATGTCTCTACCTATCTATTTACTTATTTATTTAGAAATACACTGTACTGATAATGATAATACTAATCACAATGGCTAAAATTTATTGAGCACTCTCTGTGCTATGCATTTCATCTTTACTGAGTCTTCACATCACACATCCTAAGAGGTTGCTTCTAAATTTTCCATTTTACAAATAAGTAAAGAAATATATGATTAGGTTAAGTAACTAGTCCAGTTAGTAAGTGGCTGAATTGTTTACAAACCCAGGTGATCTGGGGCATCTCGGTTGCTCAGTCAGTTAAGCGTCTGACTCTTGATTTTGGCTGAGGTTGTGATCTTGGGGTTCGTGAGTTTTAGCCCTGGATCAAGCTCTGTGCTGAGCGTGGAGCCTATTTGGGATTCTTCCTCTCCCTCTCTCTCTGCTTTGCAACACCCACTCCCCTCAGCTCAGTCTGTTTGTCTGTCTCTCTCAAAATAAAGAAATAAACATTTCTTTAAAAAGTTTAAGAAAAAAAAAAAAAAACAGATGATTGGACTCCAGATAGGAAGATCTTGACCAAAAGAACTGCAAACAGGGTTGTCCTTTGTCTACTGCATCTCTCAATGAACCCCATGCAGTGACCTTCATTCAGCAAATAAACAACTGGTCAGAATGACACACACTATACCAACTATATGGAATTAAGGACTCAGTAGACTGGGCTCTAGGTTATAGGGTTAAACATTTTGGAGTATAATTAAGTCTACCTCTTTGGGTCTAAAGAACATTCATTGTAAAACTTAATGGACCACATTATATAATCTCTGCAGTCCTTCTTCACAATCTCAAAAAACGCTCCAAAGGAAAATGTCACAGGGTTTAATGGTCTTCATGTCTCTTTTAGGTATATTCTGAATGCACAGAACTAAAGCCATTTCTTGAAACAAAAGTGTGAAATAGGAGGTATTAAGAGCTTCTTTTATAGATAGGTGCTCTTCTGTGCCGTCTCTTTAAAAGTGCAGAAATAAAATTAGGTATCTGCTCTGTATATCTCCCATGGTTGACTTAATGCCAAAAGAATAAATTAAATATGAGTTAGTAGGGGCAAGGTCAATAAATATAATTTATTCTAGTATAAACTATTTTCACTTCTCTCTTTTTTTAGTTTTTTCCAAAGTTTATTTATTTTTGAGAGAGAGAGAGAGAGAATGAGAATGGGTAAGGGGCAGAGAGAGAGAGGGAGAGAGAGAATCCCAAGCAACCCATGGACTGTCAGCATGGAGCCCGATGTGGGGCTCGAACTGACAAACTGTGAGATCATGACCTGAGCCAAAACCAAGAGTCAGACGCTTAACCAACTGAGCCACCCAGGCACACCCTACTTATCTTTTAGGAGCAGTGTCAACTGAACATGAATGAGGATGGGTACAGCATAAGATAAGGTTTATCATGTGAGAGAATCTTTCATGAGCTGGCCACCTTAATCTGTCTTATGGTATAGCCATATTTTTCTAAAATGAATCATGCGAATTTAAAATAGTGAACTAATAGGATATCAAAATAGTCCTATTTATTTACAACATTTGAATAAGAAAAATCCCCCCTCAGTGAAAAATAGAATCTTGTCATTCAAAAACTGTTGAGTCAAATACACTGGAAACTGATTGTATGTTTCATATGGTGAGCTAGTTTAGCTGGTAGAAAAATACCCATCTCACTGCCTCACAGTTAGCCTTGATTTTTTGACATGGTTTGGCCCCTGTCCCTCTCTCATAAGTTGATGGTTTTGTATCTCTTTGATTCACAACATGAGCTCCTGACTCTATGCCTAGGAATTCTCTTGTAAATATAACATTATTGTTCCCAACTACCTGTTAAAATACTAATTTCCTTCTGTAAAGGAAAATGTGTTTGAATTCATATAGGTGAGCATGAAGTTTATGTGTCTGGGACTAAAACCCAACACTTGGCATAGCCCAACTGACTACTTGAAGCTTCTTTTGAGGCTTGTACAAAGGTGCTTAAAAGCTAAAATCTTACAGATAGAAACTGAGTTACAACATAGATTATTTTTTAAAGTATAATTGTGAACAGGCATGTTCAAAATCACATAAAATTGTTGAGTGAGAAAGAAATCCTGTGGCAAAATTCTCATACAGCTTAATCTATCAGAAACTTTTCTCTGTAGGATATACGTTTGTCAAAGTATACCTGCTTCTATAGAAACTATATTGCCCTTTAAATGTAGCTAATTAAAAAGAAAGTAGAGCCATAACTTGTTATTTTTTCCATCTTCAATATTATTGGCATGAAAAAGTCACTCAGAATGCTCATAAAAATTGCTTTCCATGTTTCTTATGACTAAAAACAGTTTTTTAGCAATTGGATTAATCCTCATTCTCTGAAATGTTTGCCAGAACTCTGAGATAAAAGGAAAAACATTCTTGTTATGTACACTTCTTGAGAGAGCGGTAGAGGCAAGATCAGAGTCCAAAATTATTCATTTCTGCTTCAAATCTTTCTTGAAACATTTTCCATGACTGTGATGTGCAACAAATAGCTGAGGAATTTTTATCTCCACCCCCTCAAGAAACACAAATCATCTGCTCCCCTTTTTCTTACAAATATGAAAGAGGGAAGCTGTCCGTGATGATTTGTGGAGAGTAGGTGTGTGTGAGATCTGCTATTTCCATGGTTAGTTCTGAAGCTGATGTCACGAATGCTTCCTACACAACAATATGGGAAACCACATTAGCAGCAGGAATCCCAGTTGGCAGAATTGCCAATTGTACCTGTTAAATACACAGTTTTTGGGGGGTAGAATCCTCAGGACACCTTAGAGAAGTCAATCAGTATTTTATTTAGTAAGTAGAAACTCCTAAAATGGATCATATATTTCAAAATCTTTGAGAAGTAAGTACAGTGTGACACAACAGTAAATTATTATTAATATTATCATGTTTGTTATTACCTTCTTATAGCTGTGTACAAGTCTTCCAACAGACACAAAATAAGTCTGTCAGAAAGCAAGAGTTGTGTTGAACTGGTACAAACCTCAATATTAAAAATTAAATTAAACATTTCAAAAATTGCCTGGAAGAGAGTTGGGGTGGAAATGATGATTTGGAGATAGATTAGAATATGATTGGCTGAGATTGTGAGAGAACCAAGAACTGTGAGCATTACTTGCTAGGAGGTCATTTTACCAGTATGGAATTAAGACTAAAATTCCTACTTGAGATAACTGGTACTATGTAGACAGGACAATGGGTATTAATGTGACAGCAGTAGGGACATTATTTTGAACAGCTCCAAGGGCTTGTTCATTAATCCGTTCATTTATTCCATAAAATACCATGGAATAGAAGATGCTGGGAAGAAACAGTAATTTGGAAAAATCATCTTGAGAGATCCTTCGTAAAATCAGAATCCTTGTTTACAAGGTACACATTGATATCAATGTCATTTGGTTCCTGCTCTCCAAACGATTCTGTGCTGATGTATTTTCTCCTGTTTTCTACTATATTATGACATCAAAGTGGATTTTCCAAGATACCAAGCACCTCTATCCCTGTGGGGGCTGATCTTGTCTTCTTAGAAAGGTGGCAGTTGTTTTGATCTAGCCAGTGTACCTGTTGTAACAAGAAGTTGTTGCTAAATTCAATTTCCATGTTATTATTCTGGTGGTTTATTTGAAGGCCTCCCCTGGAATTGAGCATGCCCTGAACTTGGGAACTACTCATGTTCCAAATATAATGGTTTTCAAGCTTCATATTGACTGAACAATTCTTTGTTCAAAGGAGAACTTAAAAAGATGCTCAGTAAATAAAGAAAAGGAACTGTTGTTTCTGGGTTTGGGAGCCTTGTCTGCTCATTGCTTACCTTCACCTGTGGCCTCTGCTTATTCCACAGTAGCTGCTGAGATAATTCTATGGACCATCTATGTGTCTGCCATATCGAATGTTAAAAACACTGCTCGGACAAAGTCTTTTTCATTGTCTTTACCTCCATTTCTGAAGGTCTGTCATCATGTTATTTGAAAATGTTCTCTTCCCCACTGTAAATGTAATCTTGGATTCTATCTCATAATCTAAAATAAGAACTGTGATATTGATCTGTATCTGTAGAGCTGTATTATTAAGAAGTCTTTTGGTTGCAAGTGACAGAAAACCCAACTCATTCTGACCTAAAGATGTGCTATAGGCTGACATTTTTGAGAGGCATAGGGATAGGGCTGAGTTTCAGCCTTCCAGAAGGCTGAGAAGATACAAGATTCCACCTCATTCTCTCTTTTACTGTCATTCACCTTGTTTTACTGATACTGGTTTTATTTATGTGCAAGCTTTCTTCATGTGGTAGCCCTAAGTAGTCTTTAATCGGCTTTTTTTTCCCTCCAGTAATTCTAACACAGTTTTTGGAATTGTGATTCATTGTACCTTTGTTGTTTTAATGAATAGATTTTATTTTTTAAGAGCAGTTTAGGTTTACAGATAAGTTGAACAGAAAATACAGAGCTCTCATATACTATTTCTCCCTACATGCACAGTTTCTCCTATTAATATCTTGGATTAATGTGGTAGACTTATTACAGTTGAGGAGTTAGTATTGGTATATTATTATTTACTAAAGTCCATAGTTTGTTTACATTAGGATTCACTCCTTATGTTATACAGTTGTGTACATTTTGACCAATGCACAATGTCACATATGTGCCATTACAGTATCACAAGGACTAGTTTTACTGCCCTGAAATTCCCTGTGATCCACTTATTTATCCTTCCCTAGCTTCTGCTGAGCCTCTGGCAACCAGTGATGGCTTTGCTTTTTACGGAATGTCATCTAGTTGGAATCATAGAATATTTAGTCTTTTCAGAATGATTTATTTCACTTAGCAAATATGTATCTAAGTTTCTTCCATGCCTTTTTGTGGCTTGATTGCCCATTTCTTTTTATTGCTGGATTAGTATTCTATTGTATATACCAGTTTGTTTACCCATTGACCTACTGAAGCACATCTTGAATGCTTCCAAGTTTTGGTAGTTTTGAATAAAGTTACTATAAACATTTGTGTGCAGGTTCTGTGTAGACATAAGTTTTCATTTGGATAAATACCAGGAAAAATTACTGATGGTATATTCATCATATTATAAGACTGTGTTTAGCTATGTGAGGAAGTGCTAGACTGTCTTCCCAAGTGGCCATACCTTTTTGAATATTCAACGGAAATGAATGACAGCTCCAGTTTATCCACATCCTGGCCAGTATTTGTTGTTCCATTGTTTGAGATTTTAGCCATTCAAAAAAAAAATCTGTAGGAGTATCTCATTGTTGTTTTAATTCTCTGTGCCCTAATGAAATTGAATCTATTTTAATTGGTCATCTCTGAACCAATCTTTTCAATAAGAGGATGGGATATTTTGATTAGATAAGTTTATGTCACTATCCCTAAAGCAAGGGCCCTAAGAGTTGATTTTCAGTTACCAATTTCACAAAGAAGAGATGATTTGCAGTTATCTAAGAAAGAGAATTGGATGCCACACTAATAATCATTGCAGATAGAAACACACACAAACATATGCACACATATACATAAATTTCCTGACAAAATATAATAATATTAGAGGAAGCATTCATATTTAAATAATTATCAGATGAAAAACACGTGGTGAATTTCAGAGGTCAAGAGGTGGTATCCATATGGAGTGGAGGTTGGGATAAGTGACAATAGGAGTATTGGGCTCAATTTCTACTATTTGAAGAAAAAAGAATAAAACACATTTATTTTCAATATTAATTTTTGGTTGTGCATATTGATTCATGAGTATGTATAACTCCTTTCTGTGTGAAACATATCACAGGGTGGAAAAGAAATAAACAATCCACTAGAGGTCTTTTATGATTTAAATTAAGCTATTATTCAATGTAATTACTAGTCTGAATGTTTTGAAGTTTCCCTAACTAAGAAGTATAGAGGTTGTTTACACAATGGTTCATTGCACATTTATGAATAATCAGCAATGACTGTGAGTTGATGATCATAGTGCATGTTTTACTTGAGAACATATTTTTAGGCAATGAATACAATGGCTATTAATTCAGTCTTAGAGCTTTTTACATATGTTGGTTCTTGGAAAATGGCTTATCTTGGCCCAAATAACAGGTTTCCAGTCCAAATTCAATTGATGAATGGTACCTGGGTACCTGAGTTGGTTAAGTGTCCAACTCTTCATTTCGGCTCAGGTCATGATCTCATGGTTGGTGAGATCAAGCCACACCTTGTAGAACTGCACACTGACAGCACGTGGACACTGCTTGGGATTCTTTCTCCTTCTGTGTCCATCCCTCCCCTGGTTGCGTGTGTGTGTGCTCTCTCTTTCTCTTTCTCTCAAGATAAATAAACATTAAAAAAAATGCAGTTGATGATATTAAATCCTGCAGTGGGAAGGAGTGAGCATGGATTAAATGTACATGAATTTGGCACAAGTTAGTGATGTGACTTCAAGAGAAAATAAGGGAGTCAGTGTAAACATTTCATGGTTTTATAATATTTGTCCAATGATTGATTTAATCTTGGGATTGATCATTAGCAAAAGTGTAAGCCATATGGCAACTGACATTTACAAATGTGCTTTTGTCTGTTAGTTGTAATCATTGGGGACAATTTAAAGATTCGACATTCTGTAATTTTTTAAATGCAGTGTTCTGAAGACTTCATTCAGTAAGAAGTACATTGTTGGAAAGATTCTACTATGTAGAATCTTTGTAGTATCATGGAAGAATGGTGTTGGGAAAGAATTTAAGTCAATAGACTGCTTTTATTTCATTCAAAGACCTGTGTTATTTCATCCAAAGTTCTGAGAACATCAGCTGTTGATGTTTTCAGGAAATACATTGGCAAAAAAAAAAAAATAAGAATATATTTACATAGGGGGCATAGATTTTTATATACTCTATGAAAAGCTACATTCAACTTAAGTCAAATGGCCAAGAAATTATGGAATTTCCTAAAGAGATAAAAATTTTAATATATTTCTATAAATTTCATCAGTTCCTGTCTTTGTTTTTTGATCTATTCAGATGACAGGATTTGGGAAAGAAGATAACTGATTTAGCTACCCATTCCACTAAGATCTGTCACAATTGCTATAGGTCTAATCAGCCCACATTTGTATTTGAAAGGAGACAGCTATTTTTGCCTCTATAACAGCAGGTAGAAGACAAAGGACCATATTTCCTGACTATGAATTGGAGAACTTAATTCTGAGTTAATTCATTTATTCAGGTGGTTTAAGATTAAATCTAACTGTAATTTAAAATAGCCTTTAACTATCAGCTTCTAATAATGTAGGACTTTATCATAACATTTCATTTCACTACTCACATAATCATAACTATCACTTTTGTCATTTTCATCATCATCAACAACATTTCATTTCTATAGCATTTTGTAATTCTCAAGTGGCACACTGCCTAAGATAATCAAATCAAAATTGCTGTCATATTTTGGTCACAATTATTTTTGGTTTTGTATGTACAGGAAAAGAGATAAAAAGGGAGTCTAGATCAAAAAGAATGGATTTAAAGATTAAGTCTATCAGATAGATATAAAACTACCAGCGTAGTTATTTTGGATCATTATGTTTTACTGCAGGTACAACACTGGATAGAGGATAGAAAGGTATGGCTTAATTATTAAATGATTTTCCAAAACCCACTTACTCATTCTGAGCCTTCATTTCCTCAGTTGCAAAACTAGGAGAGGAAAAGAACTTGAAATCAACATAGATACTTAGCTTGTGTAGCCACTGTCTTTCAAAACATATTAAATTGTTTCAGTGAAATGTCACTTCACTTCTTCCTGACATTGTTATCACTATTTCAATTTCTGAAAGAGTTGCCACCTTTCTACTCAACTCATTCTGCCCCACTCTGGGTTATGTAGCAAACTGGCTTTGGGTTCTCTGTTCAGAGGAAGATCAAACTTGCTTCTTCGGAGCTTTTTTTTTTTAGATGATTTCTCCTGTGGCAAGAGACAAATATAAAAAGACAAATGAGATAACATCTGAATATTATTTTTTAATGCCTCTGATCTTGAATGTTTCTAGAAAAGAGTGCTCTTAAAACTTGCTGCTGGTATTTGCCCAAATTCATTTATTCAGGTTGGTCCAGAAAGAGGGAGGTAGTTATTTTAAGAGCAAATATAAGACTCAATATTTCATTTATTCAGAAGGGGGCACACTTGTGCTTTTAATAGCAGATGTATTTAGATTTGCTAGTATATGATATTTATACATAAACTTTTAGGAAATGATAGAACCATTCCTCATTACAAGGGTTTCTTTCATATATTCATATATGGCATACCAATTTAATCCTTCTCAAATATAGAAAGTGACAGAATTCAACATGAAGATTTCTTTTGGGGGAAATATATTTTTTTGAGTCCAGAGTCCTATCAATATGAAAACTTTGTAATTTGGTCTGATAATTATTCACAGTTATTAGGTTTACTGTTTATAAATACTTATGTGACCATGGAAATAACATACTTTTGACAATGTCTGATACATTTTAATTTCATTTATGAATTTTGGCAAACATATAGACTTAAAAATGTTTTCACATTGATCTTTTTTAATAATGTGTCATATACAGGCCTACTTGGAGGAAGAAGAATTATGCAGTGGGGTATCTTTCTATAGTTGGTCTTAATTGTCCTAAGTCATAATCATCTTTTTCAAGAATACAGGTCCTTGGTATGGTGTTTGTGTAAGATCAGGAGTTCCCCCTGAAGTTTTTGAATATCATGTCTAGCAGCCAAAACTTTGACTTTGTGATTGTTATGCTCTACCCAGTTTAAGTATTTGGCCAAGAATGATGGAGCCCAAGCAGTTTAAATCATACAGGAATATCTGTGTTACATACAGAGAGTACAAGAAGATAGGATATAATAAAATTTTACTTTGAGGTTTTGTTAAACATTATGTTGGTTGTGTCTTGATAACAGTATATATGACAAAGGGGAATGTATTTAATATATAAAGAGCTTTTATAAATTATGAAGAATATTTAAAATTTAGTACAAAAATGAGCAAAAGTAAAATATTTGTCATTAGACAATTTACAATGAGAAGGATGAATGGAAAATTTTTGTTATATATTTAATATTTATAGGAGAATAGAATTAGTCTATATTGTAATTTAAAAACTGCATGCTACACAGTAAATTGAGTTTTGGATTTGTGTGAATGTCTAATATAACTAATATTAATAACTTATATTGATTTATATGTGATAAAGAGGTATATATATATAAATGTCTATATACCTATACATATAAATACATTTATAAAGTAAAAATATATCTTTTGTGCATATAACAATCAAGAGTTTTTAATTATTACATGTGACAAAAAAAAAGAAGAGATAAGAATGAGATTGCTTAGCCTTTGGTTCCTAGCTGAATATGAGCCCTACCTAAGTAATCTCTCTTTTTAAATTCTCAGGGCTGGTGTTTATTACTTCTATCCTTCCTTCAACATTTTCTCAATCTTCTGCATTCACAAATATTTCTAAGAATGATAATGTTAATGCAGGTGTAAACTGTAACTATCTTCCTAGATGAAAATCAGGCAGTATGTATCATCAATTTGAGTGAGTATAACCCTTGACTATCTATTCAACATCTCTCTTATGGAAATAATTGAGCATTTTAAAGAGATAACTGTACACACATTTTTATTGCTGTGGTGCTTCAAGTAGTGAGCTGTTGGCAACCACGTAAGTGCCCATCAAAATGAATGAGTTAAGTACATTGTGGTGAAATCCTTTCAGTGGTATTTTGTAAGTATTAATACCATAAAGAGGATCCACCTATATTGATTAAAAAGTCCATGTATATATATGTATATATATGGATATATTTATATATATATACTTATATATATATATATATATATACACACATATATATTTTTTAATGTTTATTTTTGAGGGGGGGGGAGTAATAGAGACACACACACAGAATCTGAAACAGGCTCCAGGCATCAACACAGAGCCCAATGAGGGGCTCAAACTCATAAACTGTGAGATCATGACCTGAGCCGAAGTCAGATGCTTAACTGACTGAGCCACCCAGACACCACCATATATTGTGATAATTGAAAAGGCAGTTTAAAGCAGAGATTACAGAGTGGTTTCAATTATATGAAGTACAAACACATAATTTTGTAGGTATTAAATACCTTAACTATATACTCCAAAATTCTTTTAATAATTATTCCCTTGCCATGGTAGGATGACATATGTTCTTTATGATCTGTTTTATAGTATCTGATATTTAAAAATCATGTTCTTAACTTTTATTCAGAAAATCACAGAATTCTTGCTTAAAACACAAGTAGTTTTAAACTCAAATTCCTTAAGGTTTCTTTCAATGAAAAACACATCAAAAATTGACTTTTTAATGGTAGAGAAATGAAGAGAATAGCAGTCAGAGGAAAGAGGGGAAATGTAAGTAGACAAGTATTGAAAGACCCAGATTCTAAACCTTTCTCTTCTATCAGATGGTCTTCAGTTTTCTCTAAACTCCTACAAAATGAGAAGGTTGGATTGTATGATCTCTAGGTTCTCTTCCAAGTTTTAACTTCTGATGACTCCATGTACAGAAATTAGTTCATGCAGTTTCAACATTTGTAATGAGGTCTTTTATCTGTAAGAGAAGTAGTAGTGATTCTTTGTAGGTGAGCATTGGTATCTACCCTAGTCATAAAATTTAAGATATATCCTAATCTTTTAATATTCCTTCTTAAATCATTATAGGTTTTATACATATTCTCTATTCCTACATGAAGACATGGGGAACAGCCTCAGCTGAGGTTAAGGAGAATTGGGAAAGTATCCATAGGTGGCATGAGAGAATCTTCTGAGATACTTTTTGAAGCAGTTAGTCTATTAATGTGAAATATTTAAAGTCTTATGGTACAAGCAAGGTGGTTAGCATGTGGTCTAGATCAGCAAGATTCTAGCTAGTGGTCTATTTTTTCTTTTCCAACCAGGCTATGAGGTCCTTAAGGGAATGACAGTGCCATATACAATATGATATCTCTCACCCTCATCTTTCTCCAGTAGTAGCACACCGTGGGCAAAGTAATTGCTTAGTGAATACTTACTGAATGAATAAATAAGTGAAAGGTTGAATGTTTAAGTTAGTGATTGATTCATTGGACCAATGGTCAGATGCATAGATAGATGGATAAGAAGATACATTAAGTTGGTATATAATAAATATATCTAATACTAATCATGGCATAACTGCTTGTATGCTTCAGATGAAATCACTTTCTGCTCCTGAACTTCAGTTTCTTCACATGTAGTATAGAGAGTTAGGACTGCATTATTTCCAAGCTCTCCTTCAATTCTAAGATGGCAAGATTCTATAAATATATGTGTACCAGGCAGTTTTTCTGATATATTTTCTTTTCTTTCATTCCCAACAACCAGTTCATCAGCCATTTCTGCTTTGTAAATGGCACCTGAATATTTCCCACTACTGCTACCATCATAGTCTGTACCACCACCATCTTTCACCTCAACTCCTGCAGTTCACCTAAGTGATTTCTCTGCATTGTTATGTTTGCTCTCACAGAGTCCATTCTTGACAACATAGCCCACAGAGTAACATGTTTTAGAAAACAACTTGGATCATGTTATTCTCATTGTTCAAAACCTTCCAAATTACTGACCATAGCGATTTTAATAATATCTAAATCTTACCCTGGCTTATATGATCTAGCTCCTGTTTAGTTACCTCTTCTCAGATCATTCTCCATTTTTTATTATAGATCTTTTTGACCACTGGACATAGCAAACTAACTCCCACCTTAGGGTTTTATAGTTGATCTTCACTCTGTCTGCAAGTCACCTTTCTTAGAACTGTGCATTCCTCCTCCCTTTAGTCATTCAGAATAGAAAATAAATAGTACCTTAAAAAAAAAGCTTTCCTTGATCATCCTAGTATTGTATCTCCAAGACACCCTCCAATAGCACCCTTAACCTGTGTTATTACCTTTATGGTGCCATTTACCTTTCCCAATGACCTGATTTATTATTTGGTTTCCTAGTGTATGGTCTGTATCCACTTTCACTCACATATAAGTTTCCTAAACACAGGGACATGTTCTGTTTGTTCATTGCCCTGTCCTTATTGTGTGGAGAATATTGATAAACAAGTAGTAGGTGCTCAAGAATTATTTGTTCCATACTAACATGTTATTTTTCCTCCAGATATAATCAATCTTAAATGTGAGTTTTTGACTGGTGCAGTGATTCATATTCACCTCCCTATGGTAGTTGTACGATACCATTCTAAAATACTGCTGAATGTGTTATCTCCCTCACAGGGATAGAGAATCTTATAAGAATTAAGTGAGATAATGTATATGAAAGTTTCTTTGTCAGAGAAAAAAAAAGGAACAGCCTTCTAATAGTGTATATTATCACTAACCTGATTTAGGTTGAGGGACCTAAAGGCCCAGTGGGTACATAACTACCCAAGGTCACAGATAACCAGCTCTTCTCTCTTTTGCAGAATATCACAGATGCCCTTTTACATAGTTTTGGGGTTTTTATTTTTTATTTCTTTTTCTTTTGGGCTGAACATCATCATAGAGAGGTCGCAAAGATTGCAAGGATGTCTCCTGAAAATTAGGAAGGGGAAAATAAAGCTACTCTGGAAGAGAAATGGCATATAGATCAGTAAAAACAGCCAAAGGGGATATAGAAATAAAAAAAAATCAGGGCAGAATTTGGCCTACTGGCCCAGATGATAAGGGAATAAACTACTTGTAATGTTTAATGTGAAGCTATAGAAAAGTTAATAGGTTTGTGAACAAATGTCCCAAACTCTCAATTCAGGGTATTATTTCCCAATTCAAGAAACTTTTCTACCTTGAGGGTAACAATTTTTACTCAGCTTTTGTGCAAAGAAACCACCTCTATTTCATAAAATCTTTTCTTTTCCTGTTTCCTTAATAAAAGTGTTTAGTATTACTTCTAAATAATAGGGTGGAATTCTGCCCTATTGTTTGATATCATGACACTTTCTTCCAGGCAGTGCAATGTGTTAGAACCATTGGTGCTAATCAGAACAGTGTGTGATATCAGGAACTGTGCTAGTATATAAAATTATATCTCATATTCTTATATAATTCAGAAACCAGCTATTTAAAAGAAATCACTTACAGAGCTGTGGGATTTCATTTGTAGGATACTTAAGTCACATTTCAATGTGATACATATTCATTAAAAACATGAATTATCTTACTACTTTTTACGTCACACAACTAGTAAGTGAAGGAACTAGACTTCCACAGTTCTTTATTTGAATTTTTAAATTCTTCAGCATTTATAGGAGGGCAAAACTTAATTTTGCATCTACCTCATCAATTTCCATACTCAAATGGATATACTGCTGTGTTCTGAGGTTGTATAGCTCTTATTTGCCACCATGTACAATGTTACAATACCTTGAATTGGATTTGCTGCTGGTTGTAATGTATCCCCACCCTTTGGTCAAGTTCTGAGGAAGCTGACCAGAGTTGAACTTGCCACCAGACAACCACTGAGGGAAGGAGGAGGAGAACAGGCTCATAGTCTTTGAATATTTGATTTTATGCACATCCAGTCCAAGCTTCTAATTAAAGAGTCCTAATGTAGTTTCCTAAGAGAATTTGCTTTCTAGACTCCAGTTTAACAGCCTACATGCAAAAATAAGTGAAATACCTTGAAATTGCCAGTGAAGAGGTCACCCTAAAATCTACAGAATGAAAAGCAGATTTCCAAGGAAGAAAATCTGTTTTCAAAAAAGGAAATGGATATTATAGCTTCTTAAATGTCATTCATTCAGAGAAGGTGAATCAACAGGTATAACAGAGCTTGAACAAAACTGTTTTTCATGTCTATTTAAATAAGAATTTCATTCAATTTGTGGTACTCTTAAATAGCTTAAAATTTATAGTGTTATTTCTTATATCCACATATATAAAGATGATTTTTTTATATAATTTATCATGGGTCATACTGAGGTGGTTCTAAAATTGTGAACACCTTCTAGTAGTTTTGCCTAAACTTTTAATACAGTTAAATTTATTCATTCTTTTTTAAATTTTTTTAAATCTTTATTTCTTTTTGAGAGAGATAGAGAGAGACAGAATGCGAGCAGGGGAGGGGCAGAGAGAGAGGGAGACAGAATTCAAAGCAGGCTCCAGGCTCTGAGCTGTCAACACAGAGCCTCAAGGGAGCTCGAACTCACGGACCCTGAGATCATGACCTGAGCGGAAGTCAGACGCTTAAACAACAGAGCTACCCTGGCGCCCCTATTTATTCATTCTTAAACATTAAGATTTTATATTAAAATAATCATAATCCAAAAATCTAAAACCTAAATATTCAGCCTTGCTTTTAGTTCCAATTATATAGAAGCTACAAATATGAGATTATAACACTAATTTTAGATTGTAGATTATTTTTTTTTAATTATTCACCTGTTGAATAATTCAGTAGATATATATTGGCACACTTAAAGTTCTCACTTGATTCCAGCCTCCATTAAACCTAAAGTCTACTGGAGGAGAAGTTAAGTAGCCTTCGAGTTTAAATGCAGTATAACAAGTGCTATAATGGGGTCAGTGCGGCATATTATAATCACATAGTGCAGGGTCCTCTTATGTGAACTTGGGTCAGAGAGAGTTTCCTGGGAAAGTGACAAAGAAGGTGATATCTGATGTATTAGTTGGAGTCATCCAAGTAAAGATACAGGAAAGAATGCTTTAGTCACAGTGTGCATCATATATGAAGGTATAAAGGCAAAAGAGGATTGAGGTTCTCTGAAGAAGTGAAGTTTAATGTGACTGAAAGTTAGAATTCTTGAAAAAGAGAAATAGAGATTGGGTGTAATAAGTAAGACTATATTGCATTGTGGAAGTCCATTTTCATCATATTAAGCAATTTGACCTTCTTTCAAAGAGCATTAGGATTCTTTTTTTATTGTTGTTTAGTTATTTTGAGAAAGAGAGCGAGGGAGCACGTGAGTGCATGAGTGGGAGAGGGGCACAGAGAGAGAGGGAGAGAGAAAATCCTGAGCAGGCTCTGCACTTTCAGCACAGAGCCCACTGCAGGGCTTAAACCCCCGAACCCTGAGATCATGACCTGAGCCAAAACGAAGAGCCGAACACTTAACTGACTGAGCCACATAGGTACCCCGAGCGCCTTGGGGTTTTTAGTAAGATTTTTTTAAAAGCAGCAACCTGGCTCAGATTCGCATTTCAGAAACATTTCAATGCCCTAGATACTGAGGGTCTTATTTGGAGTAAGCTTTCGGGTTCCTGGTAAAAGCCACTGTTTGCCTCAGCTAGATTACCACTAAGGAAGAATGCAGAGGAGTGGCTGGAATCATCAGAATTTTAGAAGATTACATTGAGAGGGCTTTGGAATTGTTTGTAACTGGGGAGGGTAAGGGTAGGGGGGCAGGGAACCTAAATTAGATGTCTGGAATCTACAACACTGGTGACTGCTTCCATTTCCAAAGATAGAAAACACAGGAGAAGCTTGCAAGTGAAGATCATGAGATCATTTGTGGTCATAGGAAGTTTTACGTTTCTGTAGGACTCCAAATGACATGACCAGCAGAAAGTTGGATCTGTGGACCTTGAAGCTGAGGAATGAGATCTGAATTACAGATAAAAGTTTTAGAGTTTTCAGCAAGTAGATGGTAATTGAACACATGGAAGGAGATGCTGTTACTCAGGGAAGATATTTAAAAGAGTGATTCTCAAACTTTGGGTTCAGATAAATTACCTGGGAGACCTGACAAAATTCAGGGTACCAACTCCAGATCTCCTTATTGAGCAGGTGTAGGATGTTATTCACAAATCTCTGTTTTTGACAAGTTGAGTCCCACCCCATTGTTTTGATCAGATGATCTTCTGACCCCACTCTGAAATAAAAGAAGAGGTACTTCAGTAGAAGCCTTAGTAGGATTAGCACATAAGAGATGGGCATAGTAAATGGAACCCAGAAAGAAGACTGTGAAGAAGTAACCAGAGGCATTGGAAGGGAAACCTAGGAGAATCAGATGACATGAATTCTATGGGAAGAGAGTGGGAACAAGAGAAGGAATGGCCAACAGGGTCAGAAGTGTTAAGAGATAAAGTTAAGATGAAGGCCGAAATACACCCACTAGATGTAACAAAAAGGAGGTCATAACAAAGTTGGCAAGAACAGCTTCAGTAGAATAATGTGGGCTGAAGCCAGATTGCAGTGGGATGAGGGCTGAATATGAGATGAGGATGCGGAGACATGAAGCAGAGACAAACTCTTTTAAAAGAAGTTAGGCTTAGAAAAAGGAAGGAGGTTGATGCAGCAGAGCATGGGGTGGACGCCAAAATGTTTTAGGAAGGAAACAACTTGAGTAAAAGTCTTACCTCACATCTGACATGCTCTATTCCTAATTTTTTGGAATTTTTAGAAGAGTTTCATTGAAGTATAACTTACATTTTATAAAATTCATTGATTTAAAGTATACATTTCATTGGCTTTTAATAAAATTACAAAGTTGTGTAACCATTACCAAAACCCAGTAGTAACTAATCCCATTGCCCCAAAGATGTCCCTCTTGCCCATTTACAGTTAATCCCCAGTCCCAGCCCAGCCCCAGGCAAACATGAATGCACCTCCCATCTCTATCAATTTGCCTTCTCTATATATTCTGTATAAATTATACAATATGTGGTTTTTTGTGTCTGGCTTCTTTGACTTAGTATGTTGTTGATGAAATTTACCCATGTTGTAGCACGCGATTACTATTTCATTCCTTTTTATTGCTGAATTGTATTCCATTTATGAATATACCACCTATTGTATATCCATTCATAAATTGATGAACATCTGGATTGTTTCTAACATTTTGACTTTCATTCATGAATGATGTTGCTACAAACATTCACATGCAAGTCTTTTATGTAAACAGATGTTTTCATTTCTCTGGGCTACTTATCTAGGAGTGGGATTCCTGGATTGTATCTTAAGTTTATGTTGAACTTTCAAGAAACTGTCAAACACTTTCCTGAAGTGGCTACATCATTTTATATCCCCACATTCCCACCCCAGTCCTATGGAAGCTGATATTTTATTTACATTTGTATTCATGTAGTTAGCCTAGAAGGAAAAAGAGCTGTGCTCCTTTCAGTAGTGGGGAGCAAAGTAAGTTGCTGCTTCATGTTTTGTGCATGAAAACTATTAAAATATGTCTATCAGTGGTGGTCTAGATTCCAAGGGGCCAGTCTTGGAAATGGCTTTTTTCTACCCTTTCCGTCACAGGCTCTGTCACTCTACCCCTATCCTTTTTGCAAATACATAACGATCAATAAGTGGTTTAACTACACCCAAACAAATTTAGGTGGTCTTTTCTGGGGTCTAGTGGGTCAGGAAGATGGAAATCACTACATCCTGTTCTCTACTTGAGATACCATTATCTACTATCATAGCTTAAGCATCACCAGCAGGGGACTTGGGGGATGATAGTGAATTTCATTCAATGTCAGTATCCTCATTTTTACAATGAAGATTATAATAATACCTACCTTACAGACTTTTTCGTGATGATTAAATGAGATTGTATATGTCAAGCACCTAACAGAGTTCAATGGAGTTGGCATTGAAAAAAACAGGTATTTGTATTTTATAATGATAAAAAACGATAGAGAGTGTAGGCAAGTACTACAATCCAGTTATATTCATGAAATTTGCTTTATGTGTCTCATTTTTTCATCTTATGTTAATGTTCTCTATTTCAAATTGAAACCTTTTTAAATTTAACACGAGATTGTTTTTATTTGACATAGGTAAAAATCACAATAGTAACAACAGTAATGCCCTTCATTATCTTAGAGTAACAATATATCAGGACATTCACTAAAATCTTCCTTGTGTAAAATTTAGTGCTGAAACAGTTTTATGAGGTAGGCAAAGATCCCAGATGGTCCGTGTTGGAGAGAAGACTTTTCAGCTGTATCTTTCTCACCATGACTCAACATCTTGACTACCTGCTGTGTTGGCCCTGCCAGTGGGAATGACCATATCAGTTACAGTCAGTTGATATGGAGAAGTACAAAGACTAGAAAAGCTTATGAGTTGTAGTTCAGGCTCATCTCCTGCATGTTTGTTACTCTGACAAAGAGGCAAGACCAGGAATCACCTATATCTGATGATTACAATCAGCTGTTCAGCATTTCAAGCTAACTCCATTCTCCTTCCCGCCCCACTTCAACATGTATCCACTTCATTTTTCACTTTAATAGCTGAATTTTGCTCTGAAATAGTCAAAGTTAACTTTTGACATTTTCTCCATGTAGATTGAATGCATGGGCTTTCTCTTTTTATCTCTTAAATATGCTGCAGACTCTGTTTGTTTAGGATTTATTCTCTGATGGCACTTATTAACTTGCTGATTTTACTGGGGTGTTTTATAATATTAAAGGGAAAGCTCTCCCTTAAGCAGAGAGCGTGCCTCTAATATAGAAATCAGGTGTTGGGAGAGAAGAACTGTTAAAAAAAAAACCACTTTGGGTAGCCCACCACAGTATTCAGACACACAGTTCTTGTGTGGAAAATAAGGAAGCATCTTCTTGGTCAGACGTGATGGGCACCGTCGAGGTTTACATGTCACATACCTTGGGAGGCATGCATTCTCTTTAGTATGCAGTTATTTTGTGAGAGAAATGTATAACCTAAAGTCACAGCCATTGTGTTAACATATATGTTAGGCAACAAAATAGAAGGCATTGATGTAGATGGTGTCACAAGTTGTTATTTTCAATGTGGTTCCACATTTGGAAAATATTTCTACTGTTTCCTTCAATGTCATCAATTTTAATGGCTTCTATTCAATCTTATTTTTAAGCAGTGAATATATTCTAATATTTGAAAAGAAAATCAAAGTGACCCTTAATACTGGTAGTTAAAACTAATTTGGTATGCCAGCAAAATTAGTCTTTAATTTATATGTATCTTAATGCTTGTAGGCCCACAAATATACCCATAATTTAGCCTAGAATTCTTCAATTAATAGTAATCAATGTGAGAATAAGTTTGTTTCTCTCGTATGAAACAAAGTTTTTTTTTAAGTTTATTTATTTTGAGGTGAGGGGAGGGCATGAGGGGGGGAGGAAGAGAGAGAGGGAGAGAGAGAATCCCAAGCTGGCTCCTTGCTGTTAGCACAATGGGGCTCCCTCTCATGAACCGTGAGGTCATAACCTGAGCTGAAATCAAGAGTTGGGGTGCTCATTTGGTTAAGCATCCAACTATTGGTTTCAGTTCAGTTCATGATCTCACAGTTTGTGGGTTCAAGCCCTGCATCAAAGCCTGCTTGAGATTCTCTGTCTCCCTCTCTCTCTCTCTCTGCCCCTCCCCTGCTTGAGCTATCTTTCTCTCTCAAAATAAACATTAAGAAAAAAAGAGCTGGATGCTTAACCCACTGAGCTACCCAGGTACCCCAGTCTTATATGATTTTTTGAAAACATGGGAACACGAATTTAAATATCAGGAGATTCCAGAGAAAAATTTTCATTTGAAATTCTTTGATTAAGATTTTTGGGTGTCTGTGTGGCAGTCAGTTGGCTTCTGACTTTGGCTCAGGCCATGATCTCAAGGCTCTTGAAATGGAGAGTTCTGTCTGCTGACTGCTCAGAGCCTGGAGCCTACTTTGGATTCTTTGTCTCCCTCTTTCTCTGCCCTTCCCCTTTTCTATTTCTCTCTCTCTCTCTCTCTCTCTCTCTCAAAAATAATAAATAAATATTAAAAAAAATTTTAAATCCTTTATTAGACCCAAGTAGGACTATTGACAGGTAATACTTACTTACACTCTCTTCTCTGTCCAAGTGGCTTTGCCCACTTTTGGCTTTTGGTTAATATCAGTGCATATTTAATGTACTAAAATATTTTTATCCATTTTACCATTTAGAAAATTGAACCTACATTTAAAGGGCCCCCCTTTTTTGCATGCAATTCAAGCCAAAGCTATAATTAATTTAAAGGTAATTTGGGGACTAATTTAAAAGTGCGTAGATGGCATGGCAAACATTTATTTAATTTCCTGTGATGTAGAAATTATACCTAACAAATATTAAATACCTTGTCACTTGTGGGGTGCCTGGATGGCTCAGACAGTTAAACGTCAGACTCTTGATTTCAGCTCAGGTCATTATCCCATGGTTTGTGGGTTCCAGCCCTGCTTTGGGCTCTGCACTCACAGCTCGGAGCCTGGTTGGGATTCTCTCTCCCTCTTTCTCTACCCCTCCCCCACTCTCTCTGGCACTCACTCACTCTCCCTTAAACTTAAAAAAAAAATTTAAATAAACACTTTGTCAGTTGCTGTGGTTTACATACATTATCTCATTTAATTCTCACTAGGAGCCATAAAGTAGATGCTAAACTCTATTGTTATTTTAACAACAACCTGAATCTTAGAAAAGTATGCACATTGCCCAAGGTCACAAAACTTTCAAGGAGTTGAGCTGAGAGAATCTTTTCTCTAAAACCTTTGTTCTTAAATCATTCACTCTCTACTTTGCCTTACTGTGACATTTATATTCCATTTTTAAAGGTATCTTTACATTGTTAAATATTTTAAATATAGGCACTTAAAAACATATGACTGTATAAATATGTATATTTATATAAATAAATATTTTCCTCATACTAAATAAAGTGCTGCAGATACTCTGCTCCCCATGTCCCCTTGTAGGTCACAGAGGGTCCTCTCTTTAGGAATCACCCTTCAAAGGGGTCAGGGTTGTGTAGCATTCCCCCTCAGTATTTTCCTCTTTTCCACTATTGTAAATGAATTATGTATATACCCTGAAGTAATTAGCAAAGAGGCTGTTGTTCAGCTGAATTTTAAACTAATTAATCTGACCTAATTCCTGTCAAAAATAATTAGGATAAGATATGTCCTCCCTAAGCAACTCTTTTAAGCTAAAATGCTAAAGCACAGTATCTCCTATGTATTCACTCTGCTAAAATCAAGAGGGCTATTTATTAATGGTTTTAGAGGAAATGCTAAAATGCTGCTCATGATATGCCACCTGAGCATCACCTCCTCAGTTTCTCTAAGTAAAAACAAGAAGCTGAATAATGGGGACTGTGAGATGTGTGCTATCAGTGACCCCTTAACATACTGTGGTTGGCAATTAAAACTTAAAAACTGGTTCCTCCTTTTCCTAAAGGCTTTTGGATGAGGATGTGTGCTCCATTTCTCCGCCCATTCAGTTTTCCTATTATAAAAGATATTTATCTTCTAACTCTCCCATTCCTTACCTGTCCATTTTTATTTTTTATTTGTAACATCCTTAGTGATCTAATGAAATGGAGAAATGTTTCATGTAGTAGGCAAGTTCTACTGTATGTAGGAAGAGAATTTAGGAAAAGTAAATAAGCAGGTTTTACTGAGAGATGCAGTTTGTCAACAATGTGAGATGGTCTCTTGTTACAATGACTACAGGTTTGAATGTGATGATGGTGTTTGCTATCAACGGTTGCCTTAAGCCTTAACCACTGTCCTGTCATTCTGTAGTAGTTTCTTCTGTGTGCCCTCTAACCTTGCTCTCTGATAAGAAGTTCTTAGAAGAGAGCATTATCGAACACATATATCATATTGCAAAGCAGTTCAGAGTTAATAATTTCCTTATTAAACCTATGAACCCTTCATGTTTTGTAGTCTTCCCTCCCCAATCCCCTTCCAAGTTAGTTTCTAGGCAACCAATATGCACTGAATTACATTCAGCTTTTATTTCAAGGCTGCAGTTCAGGATTTTGCTGCATATTTGTTGGCTCATTTATGGAGACTGCAGCCTAAAATTCATTAATTCTGTTTAATCTTCAGTACTTCAGTGATTTGGTTCTAAAGCACATTACCTGTACCTGTTTCTCATGTTTAAATCACCCCAGTGCTGTGATGCTCTTTTATATGCTGGTTATGCCAAAGGTTCTGCAAGCTCTCATTTGGAATCACAGAAGCAAAATTTCCACAATTTCCAGTCTTGGTAATCATTCAGCCTTTTGGGGTAGCCTATTAGGAAATTAGAATTTTCAAAATATCCTTTCTTGAAAGGCCAACATGTCTATAGCTGACTTTTAATAAGAAAGAACATACAGTTTACAAATAGTCTGAAAATGTACTAAGCATTTATAAAAGAGAGGGTATTGTTTGCTTTAACAAATTAAGATTTTAATGCGGAACAGAGGTTCTTGGAAATATTCCTTTGTTGGTATGAATCAAGGAATCAAGGTTATACTTCCAAATTGCACCCATTACTGTGTAAGAATGAAGATTAATCTTTCTGCAGAACTGTTGTTTTGAATGTTGAGTGTTTTGAAATGTTCTCTCAAAAACTCCAAGCAAGGCTTCTGTGTGTTCTGTTATATGTGTATGTGCACATACATTTACATCCTCACAATTGAGCAGAAACATAAATGTTCAGTCTCTTAAAACACAAAGTAATCATCTACATGGGTCACATTAAAGGATGGCTTGGAGAAGAGGAAAGTCAAATGCTTTCAAACTCTGATCCATTCCTTTTCCCTTCACCTGCTTATAGTCTAGTTAGTGGAATATAAGGCTGGGTGAAAAAACAAATTGGATGGTCTTATAGCAGGCTCAGCCAGATGTCCACCTCAAGTTCATGATGGACAAACCTTCCAGAGCATCTTTTCACGAAGACGGAGCTCTCCAGACAAGGTGTACATTGCTCAGCCCCCTTTATATCTGTGAGGTGCCATGTTACTGGGTTTTCCTCAGAAAGTGCAGGCAGAAGTGATGTCTGCCATTCTCAGTCTTGTCCCCAAAAAATCCTTCTGCATGATCTTTCATGTGTCTCTCATTTTTCCCTCAACCTGAGGCACAATTAAATATCTTGGCAGACCTTCTGTCACCCACCAGTGACCACATGTGAACACCACCTCTTCAGACCTTGCCAGTAAAACAATTATTAATCACTGAGAATCTGGGTGTATCTGTTCCAACAGCAAATATTACTTTAACTTATAAAGTAGGAGCACCTGGGTGGCTCAGTCAGTTAAGCATCTGACTCTTGATTTCAGCTCAGATCATGATCTCATGGTTCCTGAGATTGAGCCCCTCATCTGGCTCTGTGTTGACATCACAGAGCCTGCATGGGATTCTCTCTCTCCCTCTCTCTCTGCCCCTCCCCTGGTCATGTGCACTTTCTCTCTCTCAAAATAAACAAATATTTAACTAAATAAATAAAAGTAACATGAGCCCTGAGATAGTATGATTTCACTCAGTAGAACCACAAACACTTCTTGGGGCACCAGAAGTCAATTAAGCATGCAACTCTTTGATTTCGGCTCAGGTCATGATCTCACAATTTGAGAATTCAAGACCCATGTTGGGCTCAGCACAGAGCCTGCTTGGGATATTCTCTCTCTATCTCTCTCTCTCTCTCTCTCTCTCTCTCTCTCTCTCTCCCCTTCCCCTGCTTGCTTGCGTGCTCTCTCTTTCTCTCTCCCTCTCTCAAAATAAATAAGTAAACTTAAAAAAAAAGAACCACATATACTCTTAATTGCCTGCTATGTGCCATATACTGCAGATTTCAAGGATCCAACAGTAACCACATCAAGAATGGCCCATAACCTCATTCAGCTGTTACTAGAAGAAAATAAACATAATTGAAACTATTGCATTAAATACTATAATTATATGCATGTAAAGAAAGGCAAAATAGAAATTCAGTGGCTAGAGTGCACATAATATAGTAAGAACTAAATTACGTAGCATTGACAAATATTTCTATTTATTTATTTATTTATTTATTTATTTATATTTATTATTTCCATATAGTTTGGACAAAAATAATTCTGGATTTCATGTTATATTCAGGGAACTGAGTCCAGAGTAGACTAGTAGACTCAATAGGTTAAACTATTTCTTAAAATAGTTTTTTCTTTTCTTTTAGCTGTAATGGCACTTAGAAAATGTTTCACTTACTCCTTCTTTTCACGAATGAGGAGAAATGTATTTTCCAAATTAATAATGCCATCTGCTTTAATAAATGAAATATTTAGTATGTGCAGGAACTATTTCTATTTTTAACAAATTTTTTTATTGTGAAACTTAGCAATCATATAGATGAGTCTGCCAGAAAAGATACATAGGTCAGTAATTTACCATGAAATTAGCACCCCTGGAATGCCACTCAGGCTGTATGCTGGTAACTGCCTGCTTCCCAGAATTGGTAAAACAGCCCACCCCAATTCCAACCTATTTCCTTCTCACCTCCTTATTATACTTCCTCATAGCGTCATGATTATTACTTTGCTTTTCTTCATAGTTTTAGCATATTCACACACATCCAAAATGATGCTTTTTTAGTCTGTTTTTAAGTTCAAGTAACCTGAATCATAATAGTATGCATGCTTTTATGCCTGGGTTTTTTCATGCAACTCTACATTTGTGATATTCATTCATGTTCTTGTTTGTAGCATTACTTGGGTCATTTTCATTCTATTGTATAAATATGTCACAATTTATTCTACTGTATAAATACCCTAAAATGTATCTATTTTAGAAAGAATAACATTTGGTTGTTTGTTATGAATAGTACAGTAGTCTTGTACCTGTTTCTTGGCACACATATCCATATATTTCCATCTCCTTGTTCTCAAACTTTCTTTGGTGTTATATCAGACAAGCATTCTTCTGTAGAATTCAAAGATATTTTATTACGAAAAAAGGTGCAAAGGAAGGGCTGAGGTAACATAAGAGAACAAGATATACTGAGTTAGTTACCTGATGGCAGTTTCACAGATTTTTAGTTCAGTGTTTAGTGGATTAAGCTGAGTTCTGTTGTGCATCACTGAAACAAATGAATAGGGAAAATAGATGATAATTGTCCTCCTTAGAGTGTTATTATTCATTCTTTGGTAACATGGGTGGGATGCAGTGCTTTCTTCCTGCTCTAAGGTTTGTATTTTACCATTTGTATTATATTATTTCTGTCCTTTTGTCAAGCCAAGTTTTTTTCCCTGCATCATGGCATATACTGTTCCATTGGCCTGGAATGTTCTTATTGTAAAACCTTGCATGGCTAACTTTCTCTTATTGTGATTGCTTCAACTCAACTCAGAAATCTTCTTCAGTAGTCTTCCCTACCCCTTGTCACTCTCAATTACCTTACCCTTTATAATTGCTGTCAGAGAATTTATCACTGTTTATGTTTATCCTGTTCATGGTTTTTTTCTCTTTTCTTTTTTCCTTTTCCTTCCTTCCTTTCTTCCTTCCTTCCTTCCTTCCTTCCTTCCTTCCCCTCCTTTCTTCCTTCCCCTCCCTCCTTCCTCCCCCCCCCTTTCTTCTTTCTTTCTTTCTTTCTTTCCTCTTTTCCCTACCTTCCTGAAATATAAGCATTAGGAATTCATCTCTTTTGCTGAGCAAGCTAGTCCAAGTGTATGGAACGATACCTTGCATATAATAGTTGTTCAATAAATGTCTAATAAATAAATGGAATGAAGGAAGGAGGGAAGGAAAAAAAGAATGAAGGAAAGAAGGAAGAGGGAGGGTGGAAGGCCAAGAAGTAATAAGGCCATCCACATTAATAAAACTGTAATTCTGCATGACAGGTATAAGTGAGAGGAGATTTGTGGGTTCAGCTCTTATTAGGAGACTACACCCAATCCAAAATATACCAAACAATTAAAGGTTAGAAGGAAACAGGGAGCCCGATGTTTCCTCACACTGAGGCAGATGAAAAGTAACAAGAGAAGCCAAAGACATAGGACAATGTGTGACCATCATTCCAATTGTCTATGTATCTCTGTTCCAAGCTGTAAATACACATATTCCTAATGGTCTGACTAATGTTCATCTCAAAGAAAGAATATGAGTCAAAATCGACCTCAGGGTTACTAGCCATGGAAACAAAGGAGAGAGAATGTGTCATTAGATGCTGTTGTCAAACAACAAAGAAGGGAACAAAAAAAGAAGAAGAAGAAAGAAAGAAAAGGAAAGGAAAGAAACCTAGTAAGCAAGTGTTTGATAGTCTCTTGCGTTCATTTGGAGCAAATTGGATGATATCCAAAGTTTAATGTGAGTGAGGCAATTGGGTAACCCTGGGAGAAAAAGTCTTGGAACGCTTCACAAAATTGCTTGTCTCTAGCTATTATGGTAACAGACACAAAGGGTCAATGTTTACAAGGATCCATAAGGAGTGTAGTAAGATAAGTCTAGGAATGGCTTTTAGGAAATCACAGAACAATAAGCTTCATAACAAAGGTATAAATTCTAGGAATTTACTAACCCATTAGCAATAAAATGTATATTTGACATAGTAAGGAAAAGAGAGGCACATGCAATGGTAGTTAGATTTAGTAAGAATGTAATGTAATTCTTTTGCTTATAAACAGGAAAAAATGTTTAAATATCTATAGGGTCAAAATGCCATATATTAACCCTTTAATAAAGTAATGTTTTCTATTCTTTTAGGTTGTTTTCTTTCACCCAAAGGTGGTAACTTTAATTTTACCATGTTTGTGAGCAAAAGAAATGACTAATTTTATGGATGACTTGACAAGAATATGAAGTAAGAAAAGGAGGGCATGAACTGTGTCCTGTAGATAACAAATTCCTTTTCTAAAGTCATTGCTGAGAAAATAGTAGAATGGAACAACCCAGGAAGCCCAGGGAAATTACATGGGAAAGTAGTCAATAGATTGCAGAGGAGAAAAAGCATTTCTCAGGAAAAAAAAATGACTTTGATGTGAGGACTATGACACCTAAATGGAGCAGAGAATCTGGGACATACATCCACATCTCTCATTTGTGAGAGCTCAACAGGAAAGATTTCTGCTGAGTAATTTTGCTTGGCAATGAACTTAATACAGCCCTCCTCTTACCTCAATTGAAAAAAAAATGCAAAATTAGACTAAGTAGCAGAGCAAGATCATCTGCCTTCTTTTTTTTTTGTTTTGTTTTTGTTTTTTTAATTTTTAGTTTTATTCATTTTTGAGACACAGAGAGAGACATAGTATGAGTGGGGGGAGGGGCAGAGAGAGAGGGAGACACAAAATATGAAGCAGGCTCCAGGCTCTGAGCTGTCAGCACAGGGCACGATGCGGGGCTCGAACCCACAAACCGTGAGATCATGATCTGAGCCGAAGTCGAACACTTAACCGACTGAGCCACCCAGGCACCCCAATCATCTGCCTTCTAAAGCATTCCATAATATTTATATATAGAACTCCAAGAACTATAATATAAAAAGTGGAGTTCATTTTGCTACTTTGTAAAAGGAGCTTGGTTTCCCATTTCTCCTACTTGTGGTTCACGTGGTGAGGAGGTCCTGGGTGGGTTGTTCCTGAGGACCAAATAGACCCAAAAGAGTGATATTGGCATCTCAACTCTGACCTCTGTCTGCTCTGACTCAAAACTGCCAAGCCCTGGGGGCACTGAGGATTTTTCTATTTCTCCACTAATCTCTAAGAACAAAGGAATGTCTCTTTCACCTGGGTGTCCCTCAAGGATCCAGAGCGTGTGATCTATTTCACTACAGTAGTACAAGAAATCCCCAATGCTGAGAAGAGAAGTCAGTCTCAGTGCAACCCTTTGAAATTTTATTATTTTCTAGTCTGGGGATAGGCAAAATTGAATGAAAATTCTCAGTTCCAGCTTTACTTAGAGGTAGTTCAGGTCAGAGAATCATAATAATTTCCACTCTGAAAAAGATATCCTGACCATCTATAAATTGCTCATCTTCCCAATGAGGGTATTATAGACTAAGGAGGAGAAGTTACTTATATAATTCATTCTTTCATACATTTAGATAACAGTTATTTACTGGGCACCAACTACACATATGCCAGGCCCTTCATTAGTGGTTATACAGATAAAATGGTCACTAAGACTTGATTTTTGCCCTCAGGAACTTGCAATAAATTGGGCAGTTAAGATGAGTAAACTGTGAATGCTAGCCATCACCTCAGCACAAAAGAGGACAGGGTATGCAGTCCTTAAGAGTGTATGCTGTGCACTGAAGCTGTCTGAGTATGCATTTAACACCACTGTTCAGATGATGTATGGCTTTGGGTAATTGGATTCACTTAATTATGCTTCAGTTTCCTTTTCCATGAAATGTTGATGTATTTATCTTATAGGATTGCTTGATGATTAAATGATAATAATACTTAGTAAAATATTTAACAATTAGTAACTGATCAATAAGTGTGTTTGTAGTTGTTGCTGTTGTAGAATAGTAATATCATTATTATTATTAGAATCCAGACTTGGAGGCTCCTGGGTGGCTCAGTCTGTTGAGTGTCTGACTTTGGCGTGGTCATGATCTCACGGTTCATGAGTTTGAGCCCTAGATTGGGCTCACTGCTGTCAGTGCAGAGCTCACTTTGGATTCTCTGTCCCCCCCCCTCTCTCTCTGCCATTCTCCTGCTCACACTCTCTTTCTCTCTTAAAAAAAAAGAAAGAAAAAGAAAAAAAAAAAAGAAAAAACAAAGAATCCAGAATTAGAAGTTAAAAAGAAAGCTTTCTGGAAGTTAAATTTGTAGGTCATGACTATATTAAGGTTTAGGAAGAATATTCTGTCAAAAGGCATGAAATTATTTTCTGGGGTTCTGCTTCTGGTTTCCTGAACTTAATTTCTGACTTTTGGGGGCTTTTTGAATGCTACATTTTGTCCTGGGCCATAAGTACACTATACACATAGCTTTAGGGATGACTCTTATGCTCATGATGATCCTAGATTAGTAGTATCTCTTGTATTCCAGGAAATAACAGTGAAGTTCACGAGGAAGAAGTGGCTATTTCTAATTCACACAAAGTTGTTGTTTAAGTTGGAAATGTGGCTTTCTGTGGTGTAAGTTCTTATCCACTAACCCAAACATGGTGAACTTTATGAAAATATTGTGTAAACCATAATACATAACTCAAGTGTAGGTTGGTAATATTTTCTGTCTTCCACCATAGGCTGTACGTGCTCTGAAGTATGAGATGTATCCATTATCTATCTCTGAGTAACAAAGCGCTCCAAAACTCAGTAACTAAAACAATAATAATTATTTAATCTACTTTGGTCAGGGCTCAGCAAGGATGACTTGCTCTGCCCTATGCAACGTCAGGCTAGAAATCTTTCTTTCTTCTTTCTTTCTTTCTTTCTTTCTTTCTTTCTTTCTTTCTTTCTTTCATTCTTTCTTTCTTTCTTTCATTCTTTCTTTCTTTTTCTTTCTTTCTTTCTTTCTCTTTGTGAGAAAAGAAATATTTTTTAAAAATTTTTAATGTTTATTTCTGAGAGAGAGAGAGAGAGCAAGCTTGAGCGGGAGAGGGGCAGAGAGAGAATGAGAGACACGGAATCCAAAGCAGGCTCCAGGCTTCGAGCTGTCAGCACAGAGCCCAAAGTGGGGCTCGAACCCACAAACTTTGAGATCATGACCCGAACTGAAGTTGGACGCCTAACTCACTGAGCCACCCATGAGCCCCTGGGGATACACTTTCAGATGGCTCACTCAGATGACTAGAAAATTGGTGACAGCTGTTGCAGGGAACTCAACCAAAACTGGGGGCCTCATTTCCTACTGGCTGCTTATGTAGGCTTCCTCGCAGCATGGCTGCTTCAGGGTAGTCAGACTGCTTACCTAGTAGCCTGAGGCTTCTAAGTGCATGTCATACAGAAACTGTGTGGCTGTTTTGCACTTGCTTCAGGAGTCAAATAACATTAGTTCTGGCATAGTTGCAAGCCCATGCAGATTCATGGGGAAAGAATATAGACCCTTATTTCTCTATAGGGGAAGTATTGAAATTATATGAGAAGAGCCTATGATACCATCTCTACTTTGCCTGCCTGAGTGTCCAGTATAGTGTCTGACAAAATATTGGTACTTAATAAATATTTGCTTTTTGAATGAATAATTTCAGTGCATGAAAATAACTTGATAAATCCTTATTGTTATCCTAGTTCCTGCTTTTTTTCTGACTGACACAGATTCTTGGTGTTAGACTTGGCTCCTGGGTTGAAATTTACTCTTTAATCTGGACATTTTGTATGTCTTCAGTTGATATTAGAGTCTTAAACTCCTTTGGAGAATAAGGAAATGATCACAAAGAAAGATTGGTAGTGCCTTTGAAGAATAGTAATTTGAATAAATGGGAATTTGTAAAGATTTATTTATCAAATAAAGATTTATTTATCAAGTCATCAAAGAATATTACAAGAGAGGAACATAATTTTGAAGGAGGGAAATAATTGATGATGAACCAATGTGGTTGCGAAGAAGGACACAATATGATGACAAGCAATTGAGCAGCTTCTGGAAGAACAGAAGCCAAAAGAAGTTATCAGCAGAACTCTGTTTAATTAATGAACAGCAGCAGAAGAAGGCGCTCTATAAAAAAGATTAGAGATAGCAGTTGAGGCTGTGCCTCCTGGGAAATATTGGATGACTGAGCTACTTCTGTGTGTGATGTGATTAAAATAATCAACGAGAATGTTAAACATTGATTCACGAATTTAAAAGATTTAGTGTCCCTATCTAAAGCTGTAGAAAACATCAAACAGTAATTTCTGATTAATCTGGGAGAAGACCACCAGTACAATGGCTGTTTTCAGAAGTTACAGTGGAAATGTCTTCTCATTTGTTTGTAACAACCTGGTTTTTTGGTTGTCCATCAAGATTTTAATTCTGCACCTTTACTATGAAACATATTCAGAACTGAAATTTGCGACTTGAACTGTATTACTTAGGGTAAGTTACAGATCATAGATTTCTCTTCTGTATCACTTATAATTATTTCTAATTTTAATGAAAACAAATAAAATAGTTTGTGCAATCTTGTTAGTAAATGGAAACCCCTCAAATTTCAAAATAGAAAAAAATGGGGCTGCTGACCATGTGACTCTTGATTGTTTTGTAAACACCAAGTGTTTCTTGAATTCTTCCAGAATAGTTAACTTTTTCCCAGTTTTGTTTGAAGTGAAGGGAAAAGGAATCGCTTCTTTTATTCATTCTTTTCTAAATTTTTGTTATAGGAGAATAATACACAAGGATTTGACCATGAGGTTTCTGAGTGTCATAAATTAATGAGAGTGGTATCAGTTCCCAAATCTCTTGACTGAACCAGTCTGCCTACTCTCATGGTGGGAATGACAGATAATTATGCTGTTATTTTTTTTAACCATTGTTTCATTGTACTTCAATAAATGCCTGTGTAGCTGAATGTGTTTGATGTAAAACATACTTTCAGTAAGTGATGAAATTTACATTTATTTACATATTAATGGTGGGATTTGGACATCTTAATGTTATCCCTGGCTTTAAAAAAATACCTAGAATATTCTTGATTTAGCTTCAGATTTGCTATGAGAGATTTAAAATATGGTATGTTCTAAATTCAAGGGCTAAGTACTCAAAGATATTATACTTTAAATCATGCTTTAATTGACATTGCTTGCTAGGTAGAAAATTAATTTACGTTTTGTTGTATATAAACAAATTGGAATTAAAAGGTAAATATATACATTTTCTTTGGCATAATTCATACTCTCAAATTAAGGTATCCCAAGCAGGCTGGTCATGAGCCTAGTGATGAAGATTCTAGATATGTTAAACCCTTATAACAGATCAAAACATTGCATACAAATACATCGGCAGTTATCTTCAAAATGACACCAAATGTCACCACATAGTTTGTGAAGGTGATCATACAGGAGGGAGAAAGATATTCAGGTGGGACTGTGGCTACACAGTGAGACCCTGACCCACCAACCTAAAGTAGTTTATCTTCATTATTCTCACTAGCTCCTCATTTACCATAGTCCTAATCATCACCTATAATTAGATTTTTATTTGTGCGTTAATATGTTTTAATATGTGTCTCCCCCATTAGTCTGGGAGCTTCTTATGGAAGACTATGGATAAGTTGTGTTTCCCTCTGAATCTCTGGTACTTAGGATAGGATAGATACTGTATGTAGCAGGTACTTCTGTTTGGTTTTATTGAAAGATTAAAGCTACCATTTTGGAAAAGGCATTTCTCATTTAACCTTAAAGAGAAGCATCAGAATCAGTCCCGAGCATAGATTTCAAGGCCTCAACTTGTTATGCTCAATTATATGTGAAGTCATGAGCATTGCCTTCTCTCTGGCAAGAGTCATAGGAGTTTAATTCAGGATCTATTTTCATCTTTATATTTTCTTTTTACATGTCCCTTAGAGATATTGCTCCTCTAGATAGCCTCAGTATTTCAAGATGCCTTACATGCTGTAAAATCTTTGACAGGATCTTGAGGCATCTGGTAGAGAGCTATGACTAAAATCTAACAAAAAATAGTAAAATCTATCAAATAGTTTCATCTTTCTGTTATTGGCATGTCCCTCCAGGGTAAAGAGTAAACTAAACATTTGGCTGGACCAGGTTTTCAATCAAAAAGAAGGAAAATGACTTTCTCTGTTCACTTTATTTTTCTCTTATTAGAGACTTCTAATATAAGACTAACTCCATCATTAATTGACCCTGTGTTTCTTTTTTATCCCCTGTTCATGTCCTACAGCATCTGCCATGGCACTCTGTCCTTTGAAGGTTTTCAACAATATCTATTGACTTGAATTCATTCACTGTTTAGTCATATTGTGGCAGGGGATGGCAAAGGTAGACTTTAAAAAAAAAAAGGAAATTGGAGTTACAGTTCTCCATTGTTCAACCTTGAGGATTTAGTGCTCACAGTAGTAGTACTTTTGAGCTGTGTAATCTTGGTTGAGTTCCTTGAACTCCCAAAATCTTAGTTTCTTCATTTATGAAATAGGATATTGTTGTATTTGATATAATGGTGGAATTTTTGTAAAGCTCTTGGAACAGTACCAGTGTAGTGTGTGAACATCCCTTCTCACACACGCAAAAAAAGAAATGAATATTGATTAGCAAGTAAATAATAAAATTTTTGCAAGTTTTAATATATTAAATATTTTAAATATATTAAAATATTTAATCAATAAATATTGATTAGCAAGTAAATAATAAAATTTTGCAAGTACTTGCAAAATTATGTTGCAAGTACTGCAACATAAACCGCTAAACATTTACAAACCGCCAAAACCAATAGAGTCATAGTATACTAACCTGCTCTAAAGCTTTAGCTTAAAAAGATGGATCAGAAGATTGGATCTCGTTTGAGCTAAATCATGGAAGTTTTGCCAGTGACATAAAGAGAAAGATCCAAATCAGAGCCCTTTGTTTCCTATAATATGTTCTTACTTATCCTGAACTGCATTATGGAAAGATGCTAGTGTATTTGTATTTCTCAGAACTTATTTAAAGAATGCCTTAAAAATGTCTTTTTTTTTTTTTTGCAATAACCATAACACAAGAGGTGAGACTCTCACAAGCTTAACAAGAGAAATAGATCAGAAACTTTTTTTCTAAATAAAGATCTTATTTTCATGGTGTCTGGTCTCTCTGACCTAAATTGCAGTAATTCAGTATGTGTGAAATTACCTTTTCTAGGACGGGAAGATCATAGCAAAAAAAAAAAAAAAAAAAAAGGAAAAACGATGGGAGAAAGAAAAGAATATACAATATAGGCAAGAGTTCAGGCTGACAAAGAGCCTGAGACTAATAAGAAACTAAATAGTTTTAACAAAGAGAAATCAGAAAAGGTAACTACTAATAAGGACTAGCAATTATCTCCATTCTTCACCCATGTTTAGGGGTGTGAGGAGGTCTTTTAAGAACTAAAATAAAATGATGGCTCAGGCCAAAGAATGGCATCTAATTGAGTTCTCTATTTCTGGGACTTATTTTATTAAACTTTTTTATCACTTTCAAGTTCATGGAATGGCATCACAGATTTATTTCTGTAATTAAATGGTTGTTATTTACCAGCAGAAATAAAGCTGGCATAAAAAGACACACTATCAGTAACATAGTTCAGACTTTATGAATTATTACTTAGGGATGATGAATGGGATCATTATTTTTTTCCAAACAGGTTAGTGTATTGTGTCTCAGGTCTGAACATTGGAAGCAGATCAGAAAAGGCCAGTAACCAGCCAACTCCTGACCATTCATGTTTCTTTTTTTCACCTCCTCCTTTGCTTCAGAATAAGTCATAAAAATATCACAAAATATACTCTTTTCATAATGCTGTGGTCAGCACTTGAACGATGTGAGTTACAGTCATAATATTATTGCTGACAGGTGTTATTGTGGGTTGGATTTTGTAAACCAGGATTTGATGTGTGGGAGCCTCCAGCTTGGTGTTGGAGTCCCACATGTTAGAGGTGGGTGGTGTATGAACAGACAGGTTCTAAATGAGTCAGCCTGATACAGGCTGGACATTTTTACATGCTTGAGGAAACTTCTAGTCTTGATAACTTGATAATGACTTGATAACTCTAACACTCAAAGACTTGGGTTTATTACATCTAGAAGGATCTCTAATTGGGCTGAAAATATATTACTAAGGGGTAATGCAGTCTTCACGGCAGTAAGGGGGGATCAAAACAGTGGGTCTTGGGTCCAGCATCTATAATAAATTTCTGCTGAGATTTTACAACATGTGATGGACTTTTGGGGAGTACATCTTTAAATATTACTCATGAAATATGCCCCAATAGACCAGATTCAGTTTAAGAATAAAGAATAAAAGAACTCAATTTTCAGTTTGAAAAGTTTTCTAAGCCTCTAGCAAGTTGTGTATATAATAAGATCAAATATCTCTATCCTTTTTTTGTAATAGCCATGAACTAGTAGGAGTCAACCTTTTGAACTTTACACACAAAAGAGAGAAAAGACAAGAGATCTACTGGTAATACAATTTGCTAATATAGTCCTCAGATTAGTCAAGGTGGGTATGTTTATGCTGTGTTAACAAACTCCCCCAAATCTCAATGGCCCAAAACAACAGTCTTTCTTAGGTCATATGTCCTTCTCAGGTCAACCAGAGTCTCTGCTTCTCATTGTCTCCGCTCAGGTGCCCTGCAGGCCCAATTTCAAGTGCACTCTGACCATACTTCCAGAATGAAAACCACCAGAAATACTTAGTAAACCACCATAGTGATTACCACAGCACCCATCTTTCCTTAATTAACATTGTTACTCTGGAAATATATATTTTAACTAGTACCCATTGCCCTCCTTTTCCTCCCTTACTGTTTGAAGTTATCCCAACATACATCCCTGGATTGGATGAAGGCTGTGGTTTCAGAAATGCTGAGTTTTGGTCTTAGAAAGACCTTAGATAATATATGATCCATCCTCTCACTTTACAGATAAAATTGATGATGAAAATGTGACCTAGCTATGTTAAATTACCTACCTAAATACACAAACTGAGTTAATGTCAAAAGTGAGTTCTGATTCTCAATTGGCATTAGTGATTTGAGGAGGAAAATTTTCATTTTCAGTGGTTTGTGTAGTAGCAATGCTTAGTAGTTATATGAGCAGTAACACATAGTTAAATTTTGTGATGAATGGATAGGTAAAAGGAATGGCAATGCCATTAATTGAGCTAATTATGAAGACTGCAGGGCAAATCTGAGTTAGTGGAAGGTCTGAAATGCAATATATTTTTCGAAAAAGTCTGATTTTATTGATGTTCACATAAATGATAACGAAGCTAACAATATCAAAGGATTCTTTCTTAAAAGTTATAGCTTATATGCAGAAATTTACCTGCCCATTTTTGAATTAGTGTGAAGATCTCATAGATTATCCAATAAATCTGCTTTTTAAAAGTTATTATCCTTAGCTCTGTTCTGAAATAACTGCCATGCATCTCATTTTAAATGTTTAAACAATTTGGAATATTGAATCAAATTGACCATTGTCTCGCATATATGGCAAGTGGACTTGAGTTGAATTTTTTATATTACCCTATTAACGCCTGTCTTTAAGCTGCTGATTTACACGTTTAAATGTAGTATTTTTAATAATTTAATACAATTCTCTTTTCAGTACAAATTTTATTTTACAAGTGTATAAACTGCTTATCTCTTCAGCAAAACATTATTTGACTTAAGTCAAAAAGCTCAAGAATTAGGTTGACACATATATAAAAGATAAAAATATAAGTGCAAATCTCAAAACAAACCCTCCCTTTGGATGAGTTTCTCCCACCTCACATCATTTTATTTAAAAGTTCTTGGACATCTAGCAGATTTTATGTGAAAACTCTGATTGTGTTCTCTGACTAGCCTGGTCCCTCTAGTAATATGGTAGTTTAGTATTAGTGTACTGAGATTTGTGTGTGTGTGTGTGTGTGTGTGTGTGCGCGCGCGCGCGCGCGCGCGTGCGTGTGCGTTAGGATGGAGAGGGCCTGGGGAGCAAGGGAGATTTAGTACTTTTTATTTCCCTGTTGAAGAACTTTAAAAATCAAAAAAAGCTGATATAAAAGGCACATGAGCTTGGCATCCATGGGATTGCCTGAAGCAAATAGCACTGTTAAGAACTCTAAGCAGGATGTGACAAACTCCTCACTCACCACATTTGGAGAAGCAAAGCTCAGCATTTTGATATATCCTGGGAACAACCAACCCTACATTATATTAAGGAGAAATGGATATTTTTATTATTTCATGAAGACCCATGAAAAACAGTCTATATCAGATACCACGTGGCCAAATTTGATAAAAGCATCCAAATTTCTTTCCAATTTCCTATTTTACCTCCCATCAATGCAAACAGTCCTTTTTTGTTGTTGTTGTTTCTTTCTCTGCACCCTTTTCAGTCAGTCAACCTGGTTTCCTCTTTCATTACCCTCCCATCTCTCTGTACACACACACACACACACACACACGCGTATGCACACACCTATTCTTATCTCAAACAAATGATCTCTCTTGGCTTCTTCAGTAAGGATTCTGGTTCTCATTTCATTCAGAAATATAAAAGATATGTCCTTTTAGGAAGCAGCAGAGACTATCTATAGCAAAGAATTTTTTCCCTGTCATTCATATTGGATTCGGTCCTCTGTTCTGTGTTCAACTTTGTCCCATGGTTGAATCAACATATTCATTCATTTAGTCAACAAATATTTATAGAGTGACTACAAGTGCCAGACATTTTCCAAAAGGTGAGCTCAGTATTTAATAATGACTCTCAAATCCATGGTTTGTTTGAGTAAAAACCTTCCTGTCATTTTCAATAAATATTTACTGTGTAGTAATGGTCACAGAGCAGTACTGTAGGTGGTATTGGAAAGAGGAAGGAATGTTTATGATGCTGAAAAACAGCAGCCAGCTCTCTTGGATCTGTGCAATTGATAGAAGGAACTTTAGCATAAGGAAAACCAAGCCTAGGAAATGCATAAACTTGCTGAAAACCTAGGATTTTTTAAAAAATCAAAATAGGAAACTTCACAAGTTTTCAGAGAAAATAAAAATTAAACAATGACTTTATCTTGTAAGGAATTGGTTACATATCTCTTTCTTTCTGAAAAATTATGCTTTTGGGAAATGATCTTCCTTGGAATATTCTCTCTCACCCCTGAGGTAATTTTCCCTACCCCTAAACAGCCATTTCTTAGTGAATAGAATTTTAGGGTAGAAATCAGCATTAAGGAACATTTATTGAACATAAGGTCTGTTACCAGAAGTTTTACATGTTATTTCAATCAGTCCCTAAATCTGGCATAAACTTGCTGAAAATGCCCATTTATGAGACCCAAAGAGGTAAATGTACTGATTGAAATTTTTATTTTATTTTATTTTATTTTATTTTAGTTATTTTATTTTATTTTGTTTCATTGCATTGTATTGCATTTATTGTACTGGCTGAAGTTTTAAAATCTGGCACACAAGGCTGTTAGAAGCCATATCTTTTAATTTCAAGTCCAGGAGACGTTCTACTTTTGCTTACCATAACACAATACTCATTTTCCTGCTGCCTCTTTTCCTGTGTGAGAGGTGAAAATATCAAGCCTATCAAATTCCTGAGAAATTCCTGGAAAAAAAAAAAAAGAAATGGGTGTTATTTCACTGATCTTTGAAATGGAGTGTACACATTTATCATTTTGTTGTTGTTCCTATTTAGTTGCACAGTAAACTCAGCAGAAGCCAAAGGGGAAAGGAGAAATGTATTTCAACTTTGGGTGATGCTTAAGTAGAAATGTTTTGATACATGGAGTTTTACTCTTTTAGTATAACTTTTTTCATTTTATTGACATTTTATTAGGCCCACATAAACACCATTTTATTCCTAACCAGCTAAGCTGATTAGCTTAAATGTAAGCTCATCCAATACCTAGCTGTGTAGGCCTAGGCAAATCATTTAATCTTTCTGTGCACTGGTGTCCTCATCTGTAAAATGAGGATAATGTCTGCACAGACTTCATAGGGCCGTTGTAAGAATTAAATACTAGAAACATTTCTGTATAGTACAAAATTTCTGTAAGGCGTATAGTGCCCAGATTATATTAATTTATATTTCTAAAAAGAAAATATTAACTGCTTTCAACACATATGCAGAATATAGTATTAAGTGTTATAAATATATTAAATGTGTGATTTATATGTATGTTAAATATATTTACATATTTGGCTAAATTAATCATTTATTATATATAAACATATCTTACAAAAGGTTATATATGTAGAGGTAAGATACATATATGTCTATGTGTGTGTATGTATATATATATATATCTTATAAAAGGTAAGATATATAAAGGTGAATATATATATAAAGGTAAGATATAGATAGATAAAAAGATAGATGTATATGGCACCCATGACATCTTTCTAGCGTCCACAGTAAATTTGCTTTTCTGATTCACAAATTTTGGCTTTGGGGTAGGGCTGTCTGTCTGAGTACAGTCTGTATCCATCACCATCAGATATAATTGGCTCTTGTTAAACAAGCAGATTCCTAGGCCCCAACCATGCCTACCAAATTGGAATTCCTGGGGATAAGTCCTGGCCACTTGCGTTTTTCATAAGAACCTAGCGATTGTTATGCACATTTAAGATCTTTTCCTTGTTCTTGCTCTGCCAGTTTCCTTGGGCAAGTCTTATGACCTTTCTGTGCCTTACAATTTGATGGGAAAAAACTTTGGCCTTGGAGACAGAGACCCATTGCCTGTAGTTGAATCTGCCAGTGCTGTTTGTGTGCCTTTGAGAAGAGCACATGGACAAATTTAGTCTCCTTTTATCATATGTAAAATGGAAATATTAATGCCTGTTCAGCCTGACACACAGGTGTTATGAAGATAGAAGATAACAGAAGTGAGTAAAATTTGCAAACTCTAAGGGCTATAGAGATGATGAGCATGTTTTTCTTTTCTGTAAAATAGAAGATAAAGATTTCACAGGTGTGATGTTAAGACAAATAAAATTATTTTGAAAGTGTTTTGAATTTTTTTCAAAGTTAGATGTTTCTAAAAGGAGAATATGACTTGGATGAATTACCTGTAATCCTTTTGGATTCTATTATTTTATATTGGACAATGGCAATAATTTATTAAGTAGTTCAGAATTCTCAAATGAAGAATATTATAAATATGCTTATGTTTCCTTTATAATTATGTTCATAATTACTAACTGCATAATAGTAAAAATAAATGGTGGTGGTGGTGGTTTTTTTTTTTTCTTTTTTGGTATAATTGCCTGTTAATGGCACTGCAGTTTTTGTGGACTGAAATAAAGAACAACCTATACATTATTACAATTAATAATAGCCTGTGCTGATTGAATGATAAATCCCTTTTGCACATTGTTCTACCCCCATTACTGCCTAAGCTTGGCACAGGACTGGAGGATTATGGGTTCATTTATCAGAATGAGATCCAACCCAGGAACTAATTCCAATGATCTCTTGAACTAAAAAGGATTTTCCCATCTATTGTTCTGGTGATTAAACCAGATTAGGTAAATATTCCTCTAAATCTACCAGGAACTAGACTCCTCATTCACAAAAATGCACTGGGAAGCAGAGAAAATAGGACTTGATTTCCTTGCTACCTGAATATCATCAACTGGGCCTCTAATTCCATACCTTTTTTTCTCACTAATAATTTTTATATGAATATATACTGAAATGATATTTTAGATATATTGAGTTATTAAACTTCATTTTATCTGTTTGTCTATTTATTTATTTATTATGGAAACATAGTTAACAATATGATATTATATTTGTTTCAGGTATACGACATCATGATTTGACAGTTCTATAATAATGAAATGCTCACCATGTGAAGTGTAGTCACAATCTGTCAGCATACAATGTTATTATAATAATATTGACTACATACCCTGTTCTATACTTTGCATCTCCATGACTTTTAATTTTACAACTGGAAGTTTGTACCTCTTAATCCTCTTCACCTGCTTCATCCATTTCCCACTGCCCCCTCTGGCAACCACCAGTTTGTCTCTATATTTAAGGGTCTATTTCCAGGTTTTGTTTGTTTCTTTGTTTGCTTTTTAGATTCCATGTATAAGTGACATCATGTGGTATTTGTCTCTTTCTGACCAACTCATTTCACTTAGCAGATACATTTCGCTGATGTTGATGATGAGGGGTCCCATGGCTACAAGGAAATTTAGGGTAAGGAAATCTCTTATCATATCTCAGAATGCATCTGAGATACTAACTGTGGTTGGGAAACTAAATGGCATTGGAACATGAAAGTTAATAACATCACACTCATCACTTAATTCATGCTTAAAAACTTTGTTTTTATTTTTCTTTCTCTGAATTCTCTTTCCCCTCTCCAACCCACCCTATTCTTTTTTTCTTTCCATTTCCTCTTTATATTCCATTTCCTCATTTCCATTCTCTGTGGTTTCTTTCATTAAGAATTAGGAGACAAATTCTTAAATGCATTTTCAATACAAGCATGTGTTCCCTTGGCTGAAAAGATATAATGACTCTATTTTACTGTAAGGTGTAAATGGCTACCAGCAAATCCTTTTCAGAGAAAAGAATTTTTAGGGTATTTATCAGGTAAAGGGGCACTAAAACCTGCTTAGAACTAAGACAACTTCACAAGAAACACAAACATACGCTTCTATGCACCTCTTGCAAGAAGAGAATCTTTTTGAAGTTTATCACTAAGTGACTGAGGTCTCTGCCTCAAATACACTTGCATTTATATTCCTTGACCCAAATTGTTATTATCTTCAGATCACCCCAGGCAGAAGTTCCATTGATATTGTCTATGTTACTTCATCTTCTAAAATAATTAGAATGACTGAGCATTTCTGGTGAATAGTGAGTTTTCCTGATTCTAATGGAAAACCACCCACAGAGACTTGGCTACTTCTTTCAACAAATGAAAGGGAATTTCTTAAATTTTTAGCTCATCCCCAGGTACATGACAGAACTAGGAATCAAAGATCAGAGTTTTGCTTGGTTCAACCACGACTGTCACTATATTCTCAGTGTCATATAGCCATGTTACCTGAATCTCTGCCCATCCTGATTCCAGCCAAGAAGATAATTACTTATACTCAAGCCTAGCATGCAGTACACATTGACTTCCTGATGGGACCCATACTCAAAGAGAATGTTACCAATTTCAACATTTGGACCTGATGTAGTGGGTTTTGTTGTTTTGTTTTGTTGTACTTCTCGACACAAATAATTCCTCCTTACAATTTTTGGAATAACAAGAATCCATGACATAATTTATTTGGAACCTTCCTCAGAGATACCTATAGATTGTGGGACAGACAGAAACAAGGTATGCAAAGCATACCATTTACTAAAAAAGCATGCTATTTGCTCTGTTTTTATTTAATTTATTACTAATTGTAATTTCAAGAATATATTCTTCACTATATATCTGAAATGAAATTAGCTTGGCTGAACTTACTCTAACTAAGGGTTTGAAAAAGTTTATCTTCTCTTGGGAAATAACTTAAGCAATTTACTTGAAGGAGAAGGAGGAGAGGGAGAATGTCTCCAAAAACTAAATGTCTCCATTAGTAGAAGTTTGAGCTACCTCACTCATCCTTTTAGTATGCTGTAATCTGACCTAACAAAATAAAAAAAATAATTTAGTAAAATATTATTAACTGTAAAATACAAAGGTCTTTCAAAGCACATCATATTTTGTAATTGTTTATAATGGTGATAGAATAAAAATAATAAAAACCTTCGATGGTTGAAATTTTTTTATTAATTGCAAGATTTTATACTCCTTGCAGTTATTGGGTATTATTTTATTTTTCTCAAAAACAGCTTGAAACTTCTCATTTTATAAAATGCCAAATTTTGCAGAAGACTATGAAGTCTTCATGGTTTGCCCCACACCAGAATTAAATATATTTCTCAGGAATGAATTCCAATTAAAACTTTCTGATTAATACAATTCCTTCTGAGTGTTCTTAGAAATAATTTAATTTAATAATCCTTGCTTCAGAAAAGTAAGATATGGAAACATTTACAAAGTAAAAATCATTAATAAAGTATAAAATAGATTTGTTAGTTTTTCCCAAAGAGTGTGGGACATTGGACCATGGACTCAGAGTTTGTAACAGAGGAGGAGAAGAATTATGGAAACAGTCGTTATAACTACAGGGGTATAACAGTTGTTAGAACCAATGTCCTGTGGCTATTATGGACCACAATTAAGAGAATGGTAAGTATATCTGGGAGACAGACCATGTGTGTGTCCCAAAGTAAATCTGTTGAATGGTATGTGCCCAAACTCTTGCACATCAGAACATTCTTATTTCTATTGGATAAAAGTATCATCGACTGAAAAAAAATATATACATTCTATAGTGCTTGGTTAGCATCTTTGCATTACTAGGAGATGATGGTAGGGATGGCACCAAAGCCAGACAGAACTGGAGAAGTGTTTAATGATGATAAGGATTCTAAGAGTTTAGAATGCCATCATAGAATTCTTAAATCATCACCAAGAACTCATTACTTTTCGGCCTGTTGGACATTTGGTATTTTGAAAATGAACAGCATTTATACTTTTCCAGTGATAGCAAGGCCTTCTCATGATCGTCATGTCCTGGCTACTGACCAACACTCCAACTTCCTCTGGTGTCATTTTCTACCTTGCTTACTATATTGCAGATACCCTGTTTTTGTTTCCAACTCACATTTTCCTTCCTTCCTCCCTCCCTCCCTTCCTCCCTCCCTCCCTCCCTCCATCCCTCCCTTCTTCCCTCCTTCCTTTCCTTCCTTCCTTCCTTCCTTCCTTCCTTCCTTCCTTCCTTCCTTCCTTCCTTCTTTTCTCTCTTCCCCTTTTGGAATTAATCTCTTCTCACTCACATTCAGTCCCTGCCTGACCTGTGACTTATTTAGAGATGTCCTCCCTGCCTACCTCATCTAAATTAGGTTTTCACATCTCACCTTCAGGTATATCTGCCTCAGTATCTCATTTTCATCAAAGATATATTGCAATGAGAAATTATGTTTATTTGTTGTATACTTCTTTTTGTCCCTCTCCTCTATTTGAATGTAAATTAAGTGAGAACCAGAATGGTTTCTATTTTATTCAAGGATGAATTACCAGTACATGGTAGAAAGTGAATGCATAACTTCTTGGAGGAGGGGGGAAAAATTATAATCAGATTTAACAGCTTTAATGAGAAGCAAGTCAATACAACATGCTACACTTTTGTGCTAGTCTAGTGACCTCATGGGAAACTATGACTACCTGAGAAATGTAGTATTAGTGAAAAAGTAAACCTTTATTTCCCTTTAGATCAGGGAATAAAATGTGTTTGAGAAGAAAATCAAACTTCAAGTAGAGAATACTGTGTCTACTGTTGTCTAAAAAGATTGATGAGAATGTAAAAGAGTGAAAGAACAATTTCTTCCAGCAAAATTAACTTTGTTAGAAGAACTTTACTCCCTTTGGATTTTTCTGGAATTAATCTAGGAATTCTCACTTATAGCTAATAGGGTGTAAATGATTCAAGGTTGTCTATTTTCTAGAAAATAACCAAGCACTATTAAAGACTATGAAAAAAAGTGATCATAAATAAAATATTCTTCTTAAAGAAGAGGATATCTTGTGATGCCTGCCTGGCTCAGCTGGTTAAGCGTCTGCTCTTGATTTCAGCTCAGGTCATGATCTCACAGTTTGTGAGCTTGAGCCCCTCATCAGGCTCTGCACTGACAGCGCTGAGCCTGTTTTAGATTCCCTCTCTCTCCCTCTCTTTCTGTTCTGCTCTCTCTTTCTCTCAAAGTAAATAAACTTTAAAAAAAAAAAAGAGCATAAGTGCATACCTGTACAGTTTCTGAATTGGTTTCAAGTTCACTGCAACATTTCTCTGACAGTATTGTATGAGAGATTCGTTTTGGGAAACAATGGGAAATTTTAGGGAAAAAAGAAAGCAAAGTTGAGAACTTGAGCATTGAAGTTCTATGAGGCTAGAATAAAATTTGCCAATATTGCTTTCAGATAATCAAGAAAAAATAATATTTGGGAGGAAAAAAGTCAAATTGGTTGTTTTGTATAACGATGGTAACACTATTGTGTTGCTAAACATTTAGTTCTTTAAAATGTATTTTAGTGTTCTTGTGAAGACAGACTGGTTCATTAACAACATGTTATACATTTCATCAAAAACAGAACTTTTCAATAAAATGCCTCCCTGTAATATGGTGTTATTCTTATTAAATTTTTGGTCTGATTCATCAGCCATGAGTTTTAAAAAATGAGAAAACAAGACCATAATTAATCTCATACATAAAATAATTCTCCACAGCTTTAGGGCTGCCATATGTTTTTAGGCTACTGATATTTACATATATCAGAGTAATTAACTCTGGTACATGAATTCTTATGACTATCTAAAAACATTTTGAGGGTGTACACTAAAGAGTTTCTATTTGCCAAAACTTCCCATGAATCATTTTAATAAGTATAACAAAGATGAAAACAATACACTTCATTCATTTCAGTTTTCATTAGAATCAGTGGAACTAATACTGCTTTCTCTGAAAAGAGATCACCATGGTTTCTTCTCAAATACTTTCATTTTCTATTCTTAGGTTTATGTGTATATATGTTTGAGTGTATATATGTGTGTATATGTTAAAAAATGTGTATCTTCCCACTTAAATGTGGAAACAATAAAGAATATGGTTTCCTTACTTCTCTATAAGTGAACTTCAGAAAAACTTAAACTTCCTAAGGGAAGATCATCCTTTATGAGATGATATTCAGTCAAGACATAGTTCACACTTACTATCAAGGTTGTTGATCCCATTTCAAAGGATGTTCCATGATTCCTCTTCCTAGTGTAAGTCTACTCTAGGCGCAGAGAGATACCTGTCTATGCCCATGGATTTGGAGAAGAGGCCTCTGGTATGCATGCTCTTCTCTTTCTGGGTTCAAATAAATTCTAGATGATGCATAACTCATCTCAACTACACTCTGAGCCATGGGTTCACATCTTGCTCTACCTACTGCTGAAGTACCTTGAGGAGAGTATAACTTACAGTCATTCAGAATATAGTGGTTCCATTTCCCCAGTAACTTGGCTCTATTTTGGTTCTCACAGTTTCTTCAGATCCTCTGAATCTCGTAAATGCCTGCCATCCAGTCCTTGACTTAGACTCTTCATGTCAAGACAACCATCCCAAGGCTACCTGTTTCCTCATCAAGGTGGTCCTAGGTTCATGGCTAGCTTGGTTTCCAGTTCTGAGCTCCTCCACAGAGGAACACTTCTAGATCCCTCTCCCATTGCCTGCAGACCCTACACTATCATGTTTATACTCTTCTTAGACATCCCAAGCCATTCTTTCTCCTCAGCTACCACTGACCACTAGCAAATCCTCTTCACAGGGAAAAACTTTCAGGGTATTTACCACATGATTTAAAAAGCACGCATCCAGAGTGAAAGAATATTCTAGGCACCTCTCTTGCAAAAATAATTTTGAAAAGATTATCTATAAATGACTATGAGGCTGCTAAGTAAAATATACTATATATCTCTCCAATCCTGGCTTCTACCTTGTTAGGTACAAGATCCATAGGAATTTTGAGATTCTGTTATTGGTGACATAGTCAAAATACAAAGATAAGTTTTCTCCATGGGAAAAAAGACAAATTAACATTGATGAAACTACACAGTGAATGTGTTATTCTGAGCTGAGCATGCCCTATTTTTACCTGAGGTAATAAGCTTCATGACCAAGCCTTCATAACAGAGTGGATACAAAGAAAGAAATTGACTTAGCCAGTAAGGAGAGCTACTGGGGAACCGTTGTAAAAATAGATTTCATGTATCATACATTGAGCTTTGTTTGGATCAAAGTCTTCTACCTACCGTGATTGTTCTGACTGGTCAGTTAATGGCAATGTAACTTAAGGGAGTTATTTAAAAATGTTTAACATAGATGCACTATTTAACTGTCATTAATTTTCCAATATATTGAAATGGCATAACATTTTTGTTGTTTGTTCTTTGTTTTGTTTTGCTCTTTTTAAAGTTTATATATTTTGAGAACATGAGAGAGAGAGAGAGACAGAGAGAGAGAGAGAGAGAGAGCAGGGGAGGGGCAGAGAGAGAGGGAGAGAGAATCCCAAGTAGGTCCCAAGCTGTCAGCACAGAGCCCAATGCAGGGCTTGAAGCCACACACTGTGAGATCCTGACCTGAGCCGAAACCAAGAGGTGGACGTGGACGCTTAACCAACTGAGCCACCCAGGTGCACCTTGTTTTGCTTTTTTAACATTTAAAAAAAATTTTAACATGGGTTTGCTGATTGAACAAGGCTGTGTTCCTTATCTTTTACAAACTATATCCATAATACATTGTCTTTAATTTCCAGGTTGTCTTTAAGTAAAATGAGAACTCAAACATATTTGCAAAACAATCCAAGACTAGAATCCTCATAGATTTTACATTCTCCTTCCCAATCCTGTACATTTATGTTTTTCTGTGTATGATTCAAGGCTTTTTTATTTTTTTTACAACTTGCTTTGAGTATTTTGAAACCATTAAGTATAGTTTTCTAAAGAACTATTCTCTTCCCATGTTCATATTCCATTAGTTGTATAAATAATAAAAGAAGTAATAAAAAGTACACCCAGAAAAAACAGATTTGGGAAAAAAATTATTCTTGGTAAGCATGCAGGTTATCTAGTGGTAGCAGAAATGAGAGAATATTAGACCGTAATTTAGTAGCCTTGAGTAGTGCTTGGGTGATGAACATAAATTATGAGTTGTGCACATTGGGATTCTTAGTTAATCCAATAGGTTAGTTAAGTAGAGGCCAGTTAAAAGGGCTTCTGACATATTTATACACATTTTTGTATAGTAATATCAGTCATTCATATATTATATATTTCCTTTTTTCTCTTAGCTTAGTTGAATTCAAGCACCTTCTTTTGGACACATACTCAGTTACATATTGGAAATATCAAGATTAATGAGGACTTGACCCTGAATGCAAAAAGAGTCATCCAAAAGGGGTTAACAAACATTTATCTGTATTTTCTATAAATTGCAAAAACTAATAATATATGGCATTACCTATAAAAATAGGCCACCATGCCATTTATTTTTCTGTCAGTGTTTCTTCCCGTATTTTATGTAATGCTTTACTGTATAATTTACAGCAAGTGTTAAAGTCATAAGAACAACTAGATTTAAGTTTGCGCCCTCATCACTAATTGTTATTCTACATTAGTTACAATTCCTTTAAATTGTAACTAATTTAAACATTTAAATTGTAACTAATTTAACATTTAAAGGAATTGTAGAAACAATTCCTTTAAATGTTCTTCACTCCAGTATGAGGAGGGTTAAGTTTAAATCTTTCTCAATCTCCAGAGATTTATGAATCATATATGTAGCTCTTAAAAACTGAGCAAGATAGCATCCAGTGCTTTGGCAGATGGCTTTTTACTTATGAACTTCTATATGCCATATGCCCCATTCATAACCTCTTCTAACTCTGATAATGAGTAGATAACCATTAATTGGCCTTCCAGTACTCCTGGTGATATTTGGCCAATGTTATTTTCTCTCTGATTTTCCTTCATATTTTTGAAGTTTTTCCTAAACACAAAATGGAATAATTATTTGATAGTTAACATAATACAAATTTTTAATCTGTGCATCTAGGTCAATTTTATTAAGTTTCAAGACTATGAAAGTATTTTACCATTACACATTTCTTTAGTGGTTCCCTTAACAATGAATTCATTAGTTTTTTAGGTCATTTTCCTAGCTACTTTTAGTTTCAATTATGATTTGGTGGAACATATTTTTAACACATATATAAGAGAATATAAGACTTCTAAAGGAAATGTAAGTCATATTCTTTAGAATTGTCTTTCTGCTCTTACCTGGTGTTTTTTATTCATCTTAATAAAATTGCGAGTCCAGTGCCTGACATATACTTGGCACTCAGAAAAGTTTATTAAATTAATGGAACTGAAATACATAATTGCTTATTTAAGACTTATCTTAAGTGTTTTTTTAAAATAAGATGTCCATCTTTAAAAAGAGATAATAGAGAATTTAGAAACAGAAAAGTAATGTTAATAGGAACCATAGCAATTATCTAGACCATCTTCTCCAATTTTCAAATGAAACTGAAAGCCAAAGAAATTAAGTGATTTAACCAATGGCAAGTTAAACTGAGTTCAAATTTTGGGATGGATTACTAAGCCATGTGGTTTATTTAGTTCAAAGTTTTGATTCAACCAAGATGTATTAATTATGTGTAATGATGAACAAAGACACTCTAATAAGTGCTGAGCTTAAAACAAAGAGGGGGGATGAAACACAAAATTCTTATCTACAAAGAGTTTGTAAACTCTGGACTAGTATTTGGGAATTACTGAGATTTTTTTCAGACTCAAGATTGGAGTCTGGGTTGGAGATACTGATTTGAGACTTACTTATATCCAATTGTTAACTGAATTCATATAGTGAACGAGATCACACAGAAAAGAAAATTTAAAAAGAAGAAATAATTGACCTAAGGATGGAGTCCTAGTGGAAACTTGTTTATAAGATGATACAAAGAGTCAAGGATGAAAAAATCATTTAGAAGGAGAAGAATCAGAAGATAATAATAGTTCTTTGAAAGTCAAGGGGTACAGAGAGTCAACTAGTAAGTGATGGATTGTTTTATATACATTGCAGAAAACCCAATTATGATGAAGACTTAAAAGACAACATTGAAATAATAAATTCAGAACCACTGAAGATTCTTGGAAAAGTGCTTTTACTACTAAAAGAGTAATATGTTAAGGGCCATAGTACAGGTTGCAAAGGATTTTGAAAAGAAGAGAAGGAAGACAAGTCAAAGGTCAACATTTTCCAGAATTTGTTGTGCTAGCTTCATAGGTTTTAATAGCTATTACTTGAAAAATGTTAAAGAGAAGGTTGGGGCAGAGATCAGTTGTGAAATATCTTAGGGAAACAATTTAAAAAGTTAATTTTGCTGCAGGACTTCTCAGAAAATTTATTTGGCAATGGGAATGGAGAATATTCACAAAAGGATGTATTTGGTCATTTAGTTTCTTCAATAAAAAAGAAAAATTAACATTTTTTGAAGTTAATATTCTACATTAGTCACTTGGGAAATTTTGTTTTATAATTAAAAAAACACAATATTTAACACTAACAGAAAGAGAGAAGGGAAGGAAAGATCAGGAATTAGAAGAAAACATTCCCCAGTTTTATTGAGATATAATTGTGTAACATTTAAGGTATACAGTGTTGATTTGATACATTTATATGTTGCAAAATGATTACCACCATAGTGTTAACTAACATTCCCCACACATCACATAACTACTATTTCTTATTTGTGGTGAGAACATTTAAGATATACTCTCTTAGTAACATTCAAGTATATTAAACAGTTCTATTAACTATGATCACTATGCTATACATTAGATCCCCAGAACATTTTCATTTTAAAACTGGAAGTTTGTGCTCTCATTATCACCTCCCCTTTTCCCCCTGCTCTCCTGCCCCAGTAACCACCATTCTAGTTTCTGTTTCTATATGTTGTTTGTTTGTTCGCTAGATTCCACATAAAAATGAGATTATACGGTCTTGTTTTTCTGCGTCTGTCTTATTTCATTTAGCATTATACCCTTAAGGTGTATCCATGCTATCACTAATTGCAGGATGTCCTTCCTTCTCATGGCTTAATAATATTCATATACCTCCACCCCACATCTTCTTTGTCCATTCATCTGTTGAGAGACACTTAGGCTGTTTTCATGTCTTGGCTATTATGAATGAAGCTACATTGAACATGAGAGTTCTGTCATCTCTTCAAGATCCTGGTTTCATGTCCTTTGTGTATATACACAGAAGTAGAATTGCTGGATCATATGGTAGTTCTATTTTTAATTTTTTGAGGAAACTTCATACATTTTCAGTAGCAGCTGTAACAATTTATGTTCCCACCAACAGTGCACAAGGGTTTTTTTCTCCACATCCTCTCCAACATGTATCTCTTGTCTTTTTGATATAACCATTGTAATGTGCAAGGCAGTATCCTGTGGTTTTGACTTGCATTTTCCTGATGATTAGTGATGTTGAGTGCATTATCTTGTGGCCGTTGGCCATGTGTGTCTTCTTCAGAAAAATTTAACAAGTTGAAGTCATATCAAGCACCTTTTCTGACCACAGTAGTATAAAACTAGTAATCACTTAAAAGGAGAAAACTGGAAAATTCACAAATATTTGGAGATTAAAAATTTGCAAATATTCAGCATGCTACTGAACAACCAGTGGGCCAAGGAAAATACAAAAGCAAAATTAAAAAAAAAAATCTTCAGACAAATAAAATTACAGTATACCAAAGCATATGGGACACAAAAAAGTGCAACATGTGAAAACTTACATGTAAGTTAGAACTTACACAGTTCTAAGAAAAAAATTTACATAGTGATAAACACCTACAATAAGAAAAAAGAAAGATCTCAACTAAATAACAAAACGTTACACCTCAAGGAACTAGAGAAAGAAGAACAAAGTATGTTCAAAGTTAATAGAAGAAAAGAAATAACAAAGATCATAGCAGAAGTAAATGAAGAGACTCAAAGATAGTAGAAAAGATCAAAGAAATTAATAGCTTGTATTTTGAAAAGAAAACAAATTATATGCACCCTTGACTAGACTTAGAGAAAAAAGAGGATTCACATAAAATTTGAAATGAAAGAGGAGACATGACAACTGATACCACACAAATACAAAGGACTATAAAAAACTACCAAGAACAGTTATACACCAACAAATTGGGTGAACTAGAAGAGATAGATAAATTCTTAGTAAGCATTTCTGCTTGTCTTATATCCCTGCTCATTTTCTGGCACTCCAAAATCTTCTTTGAAAATTTTAATTTAAAGCATTGTTAGGAGAATCCTCTGGGTAACAAATAAAATGTTGTTTTGTATTTTTTCCCTTTTTTTAATTCAGAACTATTTTTCTTTTTATAAGACTTTTTTCTCCCCTCTATCAAGTGAATGCTTTAGGGAGTGACTTTCCATCACTTGTCTTTGTCTCTGGAACATGGTTTGCTCTGTGACTTGGCATTTTAGAGCTGTCCTCTGTAGGAAAGTCTTGGAAAAGCTATCTTTTCTCATAAATTGGCAGAAGTAAAATGGTACCCTCACCTAAAATGTCACCTGCACTAAACTGGCATTATGCTTGAGATTATAAGTATTAGAATAATTCCCAAAGAGACCTCTCTGTGTTTATCTCAGAAATATTTCTGCATGATGGTGTCTAAAAGGATAGATTGAGTTATTTTATTAGTTAAACTTTAATCCCTGATAGAAAGCAAAGAATTATAAAAATGGGGCTTAGGACAGATAAATTTTGCTTTAGTCATTAAACATTAGTGCTGAAAAGGAAAATAGAGTTAATTGGTTAGTAAAATGAATTTAGAAGAATCCATATTCTGGTACCATTGTGGAGGAAGGAGGCAAGCTAAATTAGCAGGGTTCCTGTTTCCTCAACTTTCTTCCACTGTGGCATTTCTTTGAATTTCTTTTTACATTGTGGTCTTATTTATTAGATGAAAAAAGTTGTTTTAAACCAATGATCTAATCTAAATATTTTATACTGAAAAGGTGGAAAATTGGTTTCTACGGGATTAAATGATTTTCCCAAGTCATAACTCTAATAAAAGGCATAATTAGAACTAGGACCATGGTTTCTTGAGAGTTAATGCATTGTGTTTTTTAATTCAATTCTCTATTAGAGATCTGAGGATCCAATTGCAATGTCATAATAGGACATGATGCCTTGAAAAAGAAAAAAATAGAATAAAGGAAAATAACTATAAAGAAGATTGAAATTCTTTGTCTGTTTGAGTATATTATGGATATTGAAAGTGATAAAAAAGGTAAATACTAAAATTTTGTCCAAAATCCATGGGCTATTAATCCAGACAGGATTTCTCAACCTTAGCACTATTGAAATTTTAAGCTGAATCATTTTTTATTTTTTGTTTTCTTGTGCATTATAGGATATTTAGCAGCATCCCTAGCCTCAACCAACTAGATACAAGGAGAGATCTCTCAGTCATGACAATTGAAGGTGTCTCCAGACAATGCCAAACATCCACTGGGGGGCAATATCACCTATGGTTGAGAACCAGTGATATATCTAAATAATCTAGATCAGAATTGAGAGACCTAACTGAAGATATGTTACAATATGTTAGTTATTGTGTATGGGCATTTGTTCCAAGATTTTAAGTTGTACATTAAGATATTTTAGAAATTCGAAGGAAAATAATGGGAGCAGTAACAAGTGAGGCAGGTGTGAGAGTCAAGTCTTAATGATAAGAGATGAAGTGGACTGCCTGTGAGTTGACTATCTGCTTGGTGGGTATGGTGAGTCAACAAAAATGTTTAATATTGTAATTTAATAGAATTCAGTTACCACTAACTGATTTATGTGTCCCCACTCGGCAAGGCAGTCAAACTTTAGGGCATGGTGATGTTGATGGGATTTCTTTAAGCTTGTTTTTTGATGCCTGGATGTGTTTTAGAGAGGAAAATGGAAAAAGTCATGAAGAAAGGGCTGTCTTGAGGAATGGACTATAATATTCTGTGTAACTTCTCTCTTGAATCTATTCCTTGTCTACCTAAAGACAAGAATATCTGTAAATCAGTTTCCCATAATTACAGTAAAAAGGAGTTATGTGTTGGTTTCTCCTCCTGCTTCTCCCCCTCCCCCTCCCTCCTACCCCCTCCTCTTTCCCCTTCTTCTATCTCCCCCCACCCTCCTCTTTGTATGTAGTGAGCTACTATTATTTCCAGTGTGGAATTGTTTTCTGTTACTCACATGGTTCTGTTGAGTCTTTTCAACCACAGTGGCTGATCACTTCTTGGTGAAAAGCATGACTCAATTTTGCTCAACATTATTACTTTTATGATTTTTTGTATTTATTTAATGGCCATTGGCATAGAGATCTCTTTCACTTGTGGATTTTGACCTTTAACAATTCTGTAAGGTGGTTGGGACTATGATTGTCAATGCAAGGACCCTGGCCACAACAGGAGAAAATAAAGGCAACAAGCAAAGAAATACAAAGGCAAACAGACCCTGAAAGACAAACAGCCCCAAGATTTTTTTAAATACCTGGATCGAGCCATATCTGAAGCTAGTGTTTCCCTTTGGTCATCCAACAATATGACTCAACGAAATTACTTCTTTTTGCTTTGTCTAGTTTGTGTTAAGTTTCCATTACTTAAAATTAAAAGAGGTCTGCTCCATATAGTGAATATTCCCAATGAGCAAATGTAGGCAAGGAATTGCAGATAAAGAGACCACAAAGTAGCAGCTGTAGAAATGAAAGACCAACCGTATAACAGCAAGGGAGTAGAAAGCTCCTTGAAGTTTAACGCAGGAATAATGAACAAATAAAGAGTGAGTGTGTGAGTTATCTTGCAAGCCTCTTCCTCAAGGACAAACAAGGCATCAGAGGAAAATGACCTCATAACAGATTGAAATAGAGACGATAATGGAGGAGGAAAATGTCCAGAATCAAACCAGTGACTTTGTCCTTCTATTCACCTACATTTTGTGAATTCTAATGATGGAGGACAAATAGTTCAACTCACCTGTGTAAGAATTATAAAATTTATTTATTCAACCATCATTTCCAAGTCAACAACCAAGAGGGAGGGATTCTAACTGGATAAAGATTCTCTGGACTTAAGTTTTTATCAGAGATTCTAGTCTAGAGAGAAAAGAAACAATTCAAGAAATCATACACAGTATGAATGCTATTGCAGTGTAGGCAGGCACAGAACAAAATGGGAAATTGACTCTATTGTTTGGGGCTTCTTCAGTTTTAAGTGAGAGAAACAATTCAAACCAGCTTAAGGAGGAAAAAATACTTGTAGGGGGATGCATTCAGGAATAGCTGTACTCAGGAGTTCAGCAATGACAGCAGAACTCTGTCTCCTCTCTGCTTCTGAGTTTTGTTTACTTCTAAGTTGGCTTTATCCTCAGGAAATGTCTTTTCATGTTGTGGAAAAGACCATTGGCAGCTCTGGGTCATGAATCCAGAAGTAAAAGCTCTTCCTCTCTTTCCCAAATGATGCGGATTGACTCTGCTTTAGTCTAAGACCCATTTTTGGACTAATTCCTATATCTAAGAGAATGTATGTGATCTTTGTCCATGCTCTGCTTCTGCAGTTGGGTCCTGGGGCCTTGAGACTAACAGATCCACCAAGATAAGGAGAAGTGAGAGATTGTTATCTACAGAAAAAAGAAGCTTATCTTCAATATCATTTTTTGTTGTTTTTAATGTTATCATGTGTTCTTCAGTCCCTTAACACTTCTTGGGTGGGAACTAGATGTTAGGTGACATCTGAGCTAACTGTTAAGAAGTAAGTATTTATATAACCACCACTGGGTTAGGCTGAAAAACAAGAGGATGTATTAGTGTAGAGGATTTGGTATAATTAGGTAGTCATGTTTTGGCAAAATTCACTGATGTCTGCATATGCCAAAATATTATTTTCCATTTATTGAGTATTGATCATGTGCTAGGAATATACTAAGTAAGCTCTTCAATTTGATCATCTCATTCAATTCTCCCAAAGTTTACAATGTAAATATTACTCTTTTTCCCAATTTGCAAGTGATGCTCAGTGAGGTTAAATTTACCCAACCAGTACGTGGTAGAGAATGGATTGAAACATGGGAAGCATGAAACAGAAACAAGAACTTGAATATTTAATATGACTTTGTACTTAGGGTGACCATACATCTTAGTTTATGTCTCTTGTCTTCATATAATTGTTAATTAGCATCCCCTTCTTCTCCAAAAAAAAAAAAAAAATGTCCAGGTTGGAGACACCTATTATATGATCACCTAATACTGCCTCCTTCATTGATATATATGAACTCCCATATATTTTATATACATGCCTTTTATTCAAAATTATTTTGGTAAACTTCTATTTTAGGAGAAGAGCTTCAGATCTACAGAGAAGTTACAGTGATAGTACAGAGAGTTCTGATATACCCCACATCTGATTTCCCCTATTATTAGAATCTTATATAATTTATCACAACTAATGACCAGTATTAACATATTATTATTAACTAAAGTCTGTGCTTAATTCACTTTTTCTTAGTTTTTATCTAATGTCTTTTTGTTGTTATTGTTACAAGATCCCATCCAGGATTCTTTATTATATTTAGTCATCATGTCTCTTTAGGATCCTCTTAATTGTGACAGTTCCTCAGGCTCTCCTTGTTTTTCATAACATTGACACTTTTTGAAAAGTACTGCTCAGATGTTTTATACACTGTCCTCCATTGAGATTTTTCTTATGTTTTTCTCACTATTAGAATTGGGCTATGGGTTTTGGGGAGGAAGACCACAGAGGCTAAGTGCCAATTTTATTACATCAAATCAGGGGTATATACTATCCACTTGGCTTGCCATGGTTGATGTTAACCTGGATCACCTGGTTGAGATGTGATCCACTCGAAATGTTTTTCCACTCGAAAGCTACTTTTTTAAAATGATTATTAAACTTTTCAAGGTATATTTATATGGAGAAATGCACACATTTTAAGTATATGAATCATTACTTTCAACAGGTATATGTACCTATGGAACCACTATCACAGTCAAGATGTAGAACATTTCCATTGACCCTCTAAAGTTGTTTTAACTTCTCTTAGTTCAATTCTTGAATTTCATAGAGCCCCTAAAGAATCCTTTCAGTTGCAGTTGAGCCAGAAGTGCTCCAACTGCAGCAGACCTATCATACAATTTTGAATTTCTCGGGAAACAAATAGCTGGATTGTTAACTACATTTGATTTTACCAGGTAACTTTTTATAGACTGGCTATCTCTCCATGTATTTTTTTTTTCTGAATGGAGTAACTAGGACATGCAAATTTACCATGCAGTGGGCTTAAAATCTTGTCCCATAGTAGAAACATGAGGATGAACACATCTCCTAAGGAGATCTCAAAAAACCCCCACAAAGAACCAACAGCTTCCTTCATAACTGCTGAGTGTGTGACAAGATATGAAGAAGTCTTATATGACTTTGACAAATCTAGCATAAAGAAGACTATTTTGGATAGAATCATGGAATCCTGAAGAGCAAGGATGTCAAGCAAGAGAATCACATGGTATTTTATATTAAAATTTTTTCTAAGAACAGAGTGGGCCTGAGTAGGAATGAGACTTTATCAGTGCTGGAGAGATAATTTTCTAAAACACTTTCATCAATGCCTTTTTGAAAGTGTTAGTCATAGCAGTAACCACTGTTCGATTTATGGGACAATAATTATTTTATAAGAAGCAACACAAATAGAAATGAAAAGTTCATGAGGAGACATTATGCAAGTTTATATTTTATCAATAATTAGAAAAATCATGGCATGTAATTAGAGCTGAAAGAAACTTTAAAACTCAGAGTCAAAAAAAATCTCTTTAGTTTAAACATACTAAAAATAGAAAGAGAAGAGCTGATTAATTTGTCCAGATCATAGAATTTTTTAACCTTTTACATAATCTTTTATTGAGGTATAATTTAGATAAACAAAAATGCACGCATATTCAATCTATAGGTTGATGAGTTTATAAATATATAAACTAAGTAAAGTTTTATATAAGAAACTATCACAAGATACAGAACATGCCCATCACCCTGGAAATGTCCCTTATATTCTTATTCCACTACCAGTTCCCAGACCCAGGCTGATCTGTTATCACTGTACATTAATTTTAATTCTTCTAGAATTTCATATAAAAGGTATCCTATGGAATATATTCTCTTTTGTCTTTCTTATTTACTTGGTATATTTTTTAATATTTATTTGTGTAATGTGTATCAGTAGTTTGTTTCTTTTTATACCTGAGTAGTATTCCATTTTATGGAAATTCCATGGTGTCTTTATCCTTTCAATGGTCATTTGGGTTGTTTCGATTTTATAGTTATTTTGAATAACACCACTGTAAACATAAGAAGTCTCTGTGGACATGCATTTTGTATTTCCTTGGGTAGAAGTGGAAGTGTGGAGCTGTATGTTGAACTTTATAGGAAACTGAGGAAGAGTTTTTTTAAAGCAGTTGCATCATTTTACATTCTGGGTAGCAGTGAATGAAATTAGTAGTTCCTCTATGCTTTTGCCAACACTCCAATGTTCAGTCTTTTTAAATTTTAGCCATTTTAATAGGGAGTGGGATCTCATTATGGTTTTAATTTGCTTATCCCTGAGAACTAATGGTGTTGAGCATCTTTTTGTGTGCCTACAGCCTTCTGTATATCTTCTTTGGTGAACATTTATATTCTTTTTTTAATGTTTTTATTTATTCTTGAGAGAGAGAGAGAGAGAGAGAGAGAGAGAGAAAGCATGAGTGGGTTAGGGGCAGAGCGAGAGAGGGACACAGAATCCGAAGGAGGCTCCAGGTTCTGAGCTGTCAGCACAGAGCCTCACGTGGGGCTCCAACTCACAAGATGTGAGATCAAGACCTGAGCTGAAGTCGAACGCTTAACTGACTGAGCCACCCAGGCACCCCTGTATTCTTTATTCTGTGTGTGCATATAATCTTTTTATGTAACTTATTTATCAAATACATGTTTTGCAAAACTTTTCTGCTCACTTCTCTTCTGTTTTCTGAAAGTGTCTGTGTAATATTGATATTTTCCTTTAAACTGTTGATTGAATTCACCAGGGAAGCCACCTGAACCTTGAATTTTCATCGTATGGAAGAATTTTTATATATTACTTTATTTCTTATTTAAACAGATTTATTGAGATATATTTGACTTGTACAATTCACCAATTTGAATTGTTGATTTAATCATTTTAGTTACTTTACCATCAACATAAATAAGTTTTAGAATATTTTCATTCATGTAATAAGATCCTTCATTCCCATTTCCAATTAATCCCCATTCCCAGACAATCACGGGAAGGTTTTCATCACAAAGGAAATTGAAAGATATACTTTTGTTACATTTAAATTCAGTACTACAGTGTAGTATTGGTTTCAGGAGTAGAACACTGTGATTCATCACTTACATATGACACCCAGTGCTCATCCCTACAAATGTCCTTAATGCCCATCACCCATTTAGCCCATCCCCCCAACCCACCTCCTCTCCAGCAACCCTCAGTCTGTTCTCTGTATTTAAGTCTCTTATGGTTTGCCTTGCTCTCTGTTTTTATCTTATTTTTCCTTCCCTTCCCCCATGTTCATCTGTTGTTTATTAAATTCCACATATGAGTGAAATCATATATTTGTCTTTCTCTGACTGAGCTATTTCACTTATCATAATACACTTTAGTTCCATCCATATTGTTGCAGATGGTAAAATTTCATTCTTTTTGATCCCCGAGTAATATTCCATAGTGTGTGTGTGTGTGTGTGTGTGTGTGTGTGTGTGTACCACATCTTCTTAATCCATTCATCTATTGATGGACATTGAGGTTCTTTCCATACTTTGTCTGTTGTCGATAGTGCTGCTATAAACATTGGGGTGCATGTGCCCCTTCAAATCACATTTTTGTATCCTTTGGACAAATTCCTAGTAAAGCAATTTCTGGGTTGTAGGGTGGGTTCTATTTTTAATTTTTTGAGGAACCTCCACACTATTCTCCAGAGTGGCTGCACCAGTTTCCATTCCCACCAACAGTACAAGAGAATTCCCCTTTCCCCACATCCTCACCAACATCTGTTGTTTCTTGAGTTGTTAATTTTAGCCATTCTGACAGGTGTGAGATGCTATCTCATTGTGGTTTTGATTTTTATTTCTCTGATGATGAGTGATGTTGAGAATCTTTTCATGTGTCTGTTAGCCACTTGGATATAAAACACATAAGCTTTTTCATTTTTTCTCCTTCTTTTTGAATCAGTTTTGGTAAGTCATTTCTTAAAATGCATTTGTCCATTTCATTAAATTATCAGTTATTTTATAGAAAATTTTCATGACATTTCCATATTATTCTTTTCATAAGTCTAGGATCAAGAGTGATCTTTTATTCTTTTTATATTAATAATTTTTTTCTTTTTTCTTAATCTGTCTACCTAGACACTTAATTTTTGTGATCTTTACAAGGAACAGCTTGTTATTATTGATTTTTCTTTTTGCTCTTTTGTATTTCATTGATTTATGCTCTTTATTCTTTCTTTCTACTTACTGTGGCTTTATTTTATTTTTCCAGTTTCTAATGCAAAATATGGTTAAATTTAAAAATATATTTTTTCTAATATATAGGATTTAACTTATAAATCTCTCCCTAAGACATACTTTACACTAAACAAATTTTGACAGGACTTTTTTTTTATCATCATTTAAAAATATTTTCTGATTTATCTGGGTATTTTTGTTTGAATTGTGATTTAATTTAAAATATTAGGGGATTTTTAAGATATTTTGTTAATATTTTTAAGTTAATGCCATTGTTATATGGATGAATTAAATACTTTAAATGTATTGTGACTTGTTTGTGGAACAAACAAGTCTGTCTTGATCATTGTTTTGTGTTTCTTCAGGTTCATCAATCTTTTCTTTTGCAGTGTGCACCTGCTGTTACACACATGCAGTGATTTTCAGATAATGTATTTTTCACCTCTAGACATTCCATTTGGCTCTTTTTATATTTTTATTCCTCATTTGTGTTCATGTTCCCGTCAAATTCTTGAACATGTTTACACTCGCTGTTTATATTTGTCTCTATTGCTGTGTCAAATTTGGTGGCTTAAAACAGCACTCATTTACTTCACATCTCTATAGATATTCAGAAGTGGGGCGGGGGGAGTGCTCAGCTGGGTTCTTTCTTGAGGTTCTCACATGTCTGACGTCAAAGTGTCAGCAAGGGTGACCTGTTACCTGGAGGCTCTGGAGGAGGAATCCATTTCCAGGTTTACTCAGGTTATTAACAGAATCGTTTCCTTCAAACTGGAAGGCTCATGTCCCTGTCTTCTTGTTGGCTGTCGTCCAGGGGCCAGACAGCTGCTAAGGCCTCTCTGAAGTCTCTATGTGGCTTCCTCCCTTTCAGCAGCAGAGAACCTGCATCATGTTGAATCCCTCTCACTCATGCTTAGTCTGTCTACAACCAGTCAAAGGGAAGTCTCTGCTTAAAAAAAAAAAAAAAAAAAAAAAAAAAAGACTTATGTGATTAAGTTAGGCCCACCTGGGTAGCTGAAGGACACAAAATTTATTTAGATGACTATGTTCAGGGATTGTGAAAATAGAGCTATTCTAAAATATAAAATACTCAGTTAATATTTACTGAATCATATACCTTGGTGTATTGAGCTAAAAAGAGTAAACTAATGCCATAGTAAAAGGGATACCTGGGAACTAGGAAGGAGTATATGCTCTTGGCTTATTCCAAATGAGGCATTGAACTTGAAACTTGATGGAGACAGATGTTGTACTTGGTGGTTTCCAGGTTTAGGGATAGGGGTCCAACTGGTTGGGAGTAGCAGCAGCTCAGTAAGATGCAACAGGATGTGACACAGGGAGAAGGTCCTGACAAAGACAGGGCAGTTAAGCTTGTCCAGGACTGTAATGTATGGTAGAGGTACTCGTAGCACATGAAGACTTGGATGGCTGGTTAAGAACATACAGGCCCTACCCTTCATAATAACTGTACACATGAGTGTAGGAAGGGGTACAAGGCAGGAATTGTACAAATGAGTACTTATCGTCCACTGGACATATGCTGAACATACTTCACATAGGAGAAATACAGGCAATGGCATGTAGTAGTTAAAAGCATTGTTTCTCAACTTAAATATGGATGTGAGTTCTGCTTTTGTACCCAAGAGCTAGGAGGCAGAGTAGTTAAAACATACACCTTGGAGGTAGACTTGCTTAGCTCTGGTGCTTCCTAGATTTATGTCCTTGGCAAGTCTCTTAAAAACTTTGCACCTCAATTTCTTTATCTGAAAAATAAGGGTGATGATAATACATACCTTATATGTGTTGGGGATTAAATAAATCTTCAATTTATTATGAGGATATAATAAATCAACATATGTAATCCATTAGAACAGTACCTGGGGCATAGTAAGTGCCAGATAAATGTTAGCTATTCTAATTATTTCTTGTGTAAAATTAGGATAATAATAATAGTAACTCTTTTATAGGTTTGGCACAGAGTTTAAATGAGTCACTGCATATACACTACCCATTCTAGTACCTAATAGACAGTAGGCACTTAATAAAACAGAATAAACCTCACACATTGGTCATGGTTGATTCAAGAAATCCAGAATTTTCAACTATTAGGTTCAAATGTGCCATTGCTCATAGATCAATAGGACTTGGGAATACAAGGATGTGATTCTTCCAAATAATGAAGCAAACTCTACTACTTTAGAATTACTACTAGCTGTAGATAGGTAGCATGTCTACGTATCTAATACACATGCAAAAACTATACTATAGCTACATTTTTTATCATTAGATGAACATAACTTGTGTTTTGAAGATAATTTAAAAATCCATTAGTTATACTCAAGGCTTCTTAAGTTTTAATTTTACTTTCATTCAACTGGTCATTTGAAATCACTGTTATTTGGAGCTTTATATCATATGGTTAAGGTCTGGATTCCCCTCAAGAGCTAACTGTAAAATAATACACTCCATGTCACAGTTCCAAATTTTCTTTGGATCATTCTCATGGGAATCTAAGAATCAGTAGCTGTTACTCTTTTAAGTATATGCTTACCTTTAAGCAGTAATGATCTAATTTAGCATCCTAAATTTTGAGATACCTAATTCAAATGAATTACTAACCTAAGCAAAGGATGGAATATATTGGGTGACAAAGTGGAATGTTAAAAAACAAAGGAGGCTTCAGGCTTTGCTGAATCCAGGGTTTCAGATGACCTCATCAGGTTTCTGCCTTTTTCTCTACATCTTTAATCTGCTTCTCTGTGTGGATTGGTTTATTGTCAGACAGAATGTGTTCATGTAGCAAAAAAAAACTGGGAAGCTCCAGGTTCTGTCTTCATAGATAAGGAGTCAAGAGGAATAGATCTGCCTTCTTGAAATATCAGCACATCAAATCTCAGGTCCTTTACTTAACCTTGAATTCTTTAGCCTCATCAGAGGAAGGGAGAGCTCAGTTCTGCCACCCTAGAAACCTTAGTTTGAGTAGGTATGGCATTAGGATAGATGGTTCCATTTTAACTCTTAGAGGCTGAGAGGATTCTTTTCCAAAAGAATGGCTGATGATGTTACCAAAGGAAAAACCAGAATTTCCTCCCCTACCAATTTAGGGGGTGTACAAAAATAAATTTTTTAACAAGATGGGATTCAGAAATAGATGTTGGGTTAGAGTCTCAGAATGCCTACTACAAATAAATATGACAGGAAAGTATAACAGATGAAACAATATACTTTGGTTTTTGCTCTCATCTCTCTCTACATGAAAAAGTGACCTCCACTAAGGAGTGCAAATGTCAGATGGTATTAAAAAACAAACAAACCAAATAACAGAAACAAAAACACAACTATGGATGAAAACTTAGATGAAGGATGGAAGAATAGTCAGAATATCTTAGCAGCAGTAGCAGGAGTAGCAGCAGGTAAGGAGAACAGCTTTGTACATTACAAATTGGGTTTAAAAAGGGAATTAGAAGTGAAGGCATTATTTTATGAAGTATGATGGGCAGAGGAGAACAACAAAGCAAATAAATAAAACTGAGATGATTAAGAAAACAAAGCGCTTAAAAGATAAAATTAGAACTTAGCCCTTAATTTGAGTTAAACATTTTTACTATTCGCTGGGTGAGGACAGATTAAGGTCTACACAGAACCAAGCCTATGAACACACTTTATAATGTATGATATTTGCACCTAAAACTAGATTCTCTTCCAATTAAATATGACACTAGAAGAATGACTGGCCTGGGTTTAGATTAACCAGTCTTACACAAAAATTTTTCATTCATATAACCTCAAAAAAAAAAACCCCACAAATACTGTGTCTTTAGTTAAGGTTCCAGATCCTATGCTCTGTAGCTAAAGATATAAAGATGAATTAGATACTCTAAGTACTGGATGTACTTATAAGTACTGGATCTACTGACATGGATTTTGCAAGCTCAGCATCACTTCCCTGGTTTTCTGGTAACAGATCACTCTTTCCATTCAGTCCAAGTGGTGCTAGTGCCTGGCTTCTGCTCTTTCTCAACCAGCCTGTGCCTTCTGTTCTTTCTCAATCAGCCTGTGACAATGGCCCACGTTACTAGTCTAAGAATTATCACTTGACTTAGGAAGAATCAGTTGAAGCCTTCTTTCACAGTTGATCAAGAGCTTTAAGGTATTTCAGTCTTAGGCAATTTTTGTAAAACAAAATTATTTCACAATCTACTAATTATCCTTTAGGTTCTAGAAACTGCATACTGTGACTAAGAGGGCAGTCATTTATCTAATATTGTTTCTGCTCTGCCCACTTGATGTTTCCATCACTATCAAATAAAGGCAGTGGGGAATGGCAGAACCAGCTCTGATTCATTCAACACATGGATGCTTCTTAGGTACAAAACACCATTCTAAACAATGTCCAGGAGAAGAAGATAAATAATACCATACCTTACCCTCAAGGATCTTACCACTTGGCAAGGGAAATAAGACATGAACACAGATGACTGCAATAAAAAGAAGATAATGATTGCTGCCAGATGTTTGGGGAGAATGAGCAGAGCAAAGAGAGAACACAGAATAAGGCAACATGCAATAGTCAGCCAAGAAATATTTATTGAGCAATCACAAGATGTGCAATGGAAATGGAAGAGTAAAATGTGGACAGGTACATGGGCAGGTTAAAAATCAAGTGACATTACTTGTTACCCAACTTTACAAATATTTTTGTCACCAAGTTCCTAATAAATAGCCTTAAATTAAAAACTGAATAAGGAGCCTTTTAAGAGTTGCAGGATCAAAATCTTGCCCGTGACTTTGGCCCATGTGTGGACGTGCATTGATGATCTGACTTTGGAGATGTGAGGGAACTTTGCAAACTAAAGACAAACTCACATTGCTTCCCTCAATCCAAACTTAAAATAAGAACATGGTTCTGGCAATTGAAAAAAAAAACTGAATAAGGATATAGTCTCTATGAAATACAGCTTGAGGCACTAATGCCTAAATTCTAGGATCATAGTACTTGTGTTCCCAAGTATGCCTTTCTATTGCTTTGCTTCTCTTTCCCTTTCCAGATTAGCTGATGGTACCTTAAGATATCCCTTTCAGCTCTTCCACCCTCTTTGAGCCAGTGTTTTAGAACAGGTGAATTAAAAGATCTTTTGACTTCAAACAACAGAAAGAAAATACTGTAAAATTGAAGAAAATCCAGGGGCAATCTTCCAGGCATGCCTGGATCCAAGAGTTCAGATGTTTTTATCAGACCCCTATCTCTCTCTACCCCCAGTCCAATTTCTCCTTTCCTTCTTCCCACTCTTACATCTCTTATTATAGGATTCAAATATCTCTCTGTTTATGTGGAAGTTCCTGGCACAGCTATAGGCTTATATCCTTACAGCTTCAGGATGGATAGGAAAGAGTGGGGGCCTTGACAGTATAAGGTTTTAGCAGGGGCATCCCATTTAAGACTGATTGATACATTGTATACAAAAGATCAGTATATTCATTGGAGCACTGTTTTCTTGAAGAAGACCATATAATGTTGTGTTTGTTAAAAATAAGAATAGTGTAACATTTTCCAAAAGATATACCTGAAGTGTTTTGAGGAAGGGAGACCCTCCCCTTTTTTTTTCTCTAACTCACTCACAGATTGTTGATTGGATAGTGGTAACCCTATTTCACTACAATAGGTACTATAGCAAAAGTCCAGGGATTAGCCCTGCATGGCTCTGGTTGGGCTCTATTCTCATCCTTGAACTCATCACAATAGCCAGTCACCAGCCCTAAATTATAAGAAGTGGGGTCCATTCTCAAATCATAAGTACGAAACATGGAGGAAGGCACTATCCAAAAAGAAATTGATGGACTGGACTTTCCCTAGAAGGGAGAGGAATAGATGGTAAGCAAAGAAAAATAAAATGTTCTCTATAGCAGAAAATGTTTGTAATCTTCTTTGGAGATCAAAAAACTGGTCTTCTATACATTAAGCAGTAGAGGATATTGGCTTAAAAAGAGCCCCATGGCCAAAGGGATATGGCCTGTTTTAACAGAAGATTTGGAATAACATGGAGAGCATCCTGTCCAATCTCATTATTTCACAGATGGGGAAACTAAAACCTAGACAAGAAAACAGAAATGCTAAGGACATACAGGTAGTTAGAGGCAGAGACAACCCACTACTAGTCTTCTGATCTTGTCTTGTGTCTGTGGTGTGTGTGTGTGTGTGTGTTGTTTTGTTGTTTGTTTTGTAAGGACATTTTTCTTACAACAACAACAAGTATAGCCTTGTTTCTGATTTTCTCTCCAGTCTCAAATCTGTATAATATAGTTTTGCTGCACTCCAACAGAAGACCTGAGCAAGCGAGGAGTTAAACATCCTGAGTCCCTTCTGGTACCAAGGACAGAGACATTATTCTTTCTTTGTATAAGAACTAAGGCCACCTGTTGCTTTAATAGCCCAAGTTTGGTCTCAGCCTGCAGGAGGGGACGCCTTTGAAAGTCAGCTTCCTAACTGCACTGCAGCCTGTCCTGGTATCCTGATTTAGCTACCAAATCTCCAGCCAGAAAAAGAGAGAAAGGCATCTGGATCATCGGGGAGACTTCTACCTGCCTCTCTTTCTTCCTCCTACAGTCACCTCTTTCCTGCTGTTTCCTGCCCGCAAAAACCTGTCACCAGCCCAGAAGCATCTCTGGAAATGGGTAGGAGGGAGCCTTACACCTGTCAGCGCCAGAGAAGAAAGTGCGCTCTGCACAGAGTTACATCTCTGGCGATGATAGACTGGAAAGCGGTGAGTCCGAGGTCTCCGCCACAGATTTGCTGGAGACCTCAGTTCATCCTGCTCTTTTCCCTAGTAACCCTTGGAGACCAGGGTACACTTACATTCCTAACGTTTCTTGGCATGTTTTTCTAAGAGCTTGTACAGTGCCTACTCCTCCCCCTACCACCACCACCCGCCCCGCAAGAAGTCTCCCGGTAAAGGTTCTTTAAGTCATGAATCAGGTTCCTGTGTGTACGTGTGTCTTTCTTAAGAAAAACCGGCCCAGACGGATAGTAGTAGAGAGTGGGGTCTCCCACCTCCCCTTCATCACTGCATTCTCTACCTAGCGACTTCCTCGCATTCTCTGGGATCTGACAGCCAGGGCTCGAGACCTCAGGGTTGGAAGCAGTTAGCACCACACACCCTCGCCCCCTCCTGGGGTTGATGCCTCCGGTGCCTAGAATGTGCCCGTAATGCAGGTAGGCGAGCTGGACGCGTCTACCATAAGATAGAAGGAGTTCAGTCCTCTCCGGAGACCTGCAATCCCTAGATTCCCTGGGGACCGCGAAACTCCCAGTCGGAGGCACTCCCTGCTTAGCCGCCCACCCATTCCCCCCCCTCCTTACCTCAGCACGCAGCCCCTCCCTGCGTGATGATGCAAACCAGTGGGGAGGGCGGGCACTGGGAAGGGTGGGGAGTGTTGGAGAGCTAGCGAGGGAGGGAGGGAGGGAGTGGGAGGAGGAGAGGGAGACGAACGACCATTTAAAGCGATAGCAATCCTTGCCCTCTTCCCAGTGCTGGGTTGTTGGAGAGCGGGAGCTGCAAGCCGGGGAGCGCGAACGCGGCGCGCGGGCCGGCGAACCCGGGAGCGCACGGAGCCCCAATCTGGCAGGCGCCGCGGGACCCCCCATCTTCTCTGGCTGCCCCTCCCCGGGCGCCCCCACCCTCCGTGCCTGCAGAAGCCTCAGGGCTTCCCCGGAGGACCTCACCCCAAGGGGCCCGGACCCCGGCGAGCCCGCCACCATCCCCTCCAGCGCTGCCGCCACCACCGCAGCAGCCGGAGCAGCATGGTCCAGCTGGGGAAGCTGCTTCGCGTCCTGACTTTGATGAAGTTCCCCTGCTGCGTGCTGGAGGTGCTCCTGTGCGCGCTGGCGGCGGCGGCGCGCGGCCAGGAGATGTACGCCCCGCACTCTATCCGGATCGAGGGGGACGTCACCCTCGGGGGGCTGTTCCCGGTGCATGCCAAGGGTCCTAGCGGAGTGCCCTGCGGCGACATCAAGAGGGAAAACGGGATCCACAGGCTGGAAGCAATGCTCTACGCCCTGGACCAGATCAACAGCGATCCCAACCTGCTGCCCAACGTGACGCTGGGCGCGCGGATCCTGGACACTTGTTCCAGGGACACTTACGCGCTCGAACAGTCGCTCACTTTCGTCCAGGCGCTCATCCAGAAGGACACCTCCGACGTGCGCTGCACCAACGGCGAGCCTCCGGTTTTCGTCAAGCCAGAGAAAGTAGTTGGAGTGATTGGGGCTTCAGGGAGTTCGGTCTCCATCATGGTAGCCAACATCCTGAGGCTCTTCCAGGTAGGGAGGCGCTCCCTCCGGGGCAGAGCGCGCCTTAGCTCCGAATCCTAAAAGCTGGCTTGGACTCCAGGGGTGCGGGGTCAGGTCAGCCTTCGCGCATTTTCACCCTGGAGATCCTGCGAATCCCTCCCACCCCACCCGAGGAGGTACCTTCCCTGCTTGGTTCATTTCCCTTCCATCTCTCCCCTGTCCGCGCTCCACTCCATCTGGCTTGACATCCTGGATTTATGGCCCCATTTACAAGAAGCAATCTGCGAAAAACAAGGCGATGATTTAAATGGGTTTGCATTAGAGTGAAATATGGTCCAAAAACAGGCTTGTAAAAGTACCGGGCTCCTGTGAGAGCCGGTTAGGCTCATGGAATATGAAAGATGAGAAGACGCCTCGAAACTGGGCATTTCTCAACTCCCCAGCTTCCCAGCCCCAAGCCACCTGGCAAGCCGCAGCTCCCTTGGAAAATTTCAAGAAGAGCTTAGGGAGGCACTTCTTAAACCGAGGGCTAGGTCTTCACCTACGTGTGGATGTCAATTGCCCATCTCTCCCGGGTTGGATCTCCCGACCTGTAGCCTGTCTCCGCGAGGGCTTGGGGCGGAAGGCACGGGGACGCTCCCCAAGTGGGGAGATGCCACCCGCAGACGTGACCCCCGGGTGATTTGCTCTGGGCAATTGTTTGCACCGTCTAAATTGCATTTGCATTCCGGCCACTGGCAGGAGCTGGGGTATCAGCTTTCTACTCCTGCCACTCCAGAGCCCAGGGATGAGCTCATGCTAACTGCGAAACAAAATCGCTTTCGCTGCCTCCACCCTCCGCCCATCCCTCCCACGACCTCCCTACCACAGCCCCCCAACCCCTCGGCTCCGAAAACGATTCCCGGAGCCAGGCAAGAAGGCGCCTGGATGCAGGCACTAGGGTGCGCTGAGCAATACCAGCGGCCCTCCTGCTCCGGGCGCCAGAGGGCAGCGGCGAAAATGGGAGGAAGGCGGATCCGGGGCAGCTGAGCGGTGGGTTCTACTGCAGTGCTCACTCTCCGCCTGCTCCCGCATTTTGTTCCCCGTGGCTCCTGTGCTGCATTGGGTATAAACTGATGCATTTTGGATTTTAAGAAATTGAGTTCCAGGGTCTGTGTGATTGTAGGTTCCCTTCTCCTTGTTTCTCCGTCTTTCTTTCTCTGTATTTCATTTTTTTCTCTTTCTTCCTCCTTTGTTTTTCTCTTTTTCTCTCCTCTCTTTCAGTTTCTGCTTCTCTTCTCCCTCTCTACCCCCAGCCCCCATTTTTCCCCCCTCTCTGTCTTGAGATGATCCTTTCCTAATGCACAGCTCTCTCCCTGCCTGGTAGTGCCCAAACCCAATTAATCCCTTCTCCAGATGTTCTCACTAACCCTGGTGTCCTTTATGCTCCCCATATCTAAAGAATTGGCACCCTTCCAAATGCTTTCCCTAAGAATGTTGGGTTTCTGGAGGGGATTCCTTGTGAGATTCAAGCTGTCACCACATCAGCTCCTAGGAGTATGAACTTTGTGTGTGCACCAGAAGGACAGGTGTCTGCCCAAGGCTGCAGCCTGATATGGCCCCTCTGATCTTCTGAGCATCCCTAACACTTCTGGAGTATACGATTGTGGGAATCCCTAGGTATCTGCAAACCCAAAAATGCTTTTGGGACAGGCTTCCTTCTGAGATGATGCTTTGGGGAGGAGGCTGGGTTATTGTAAGCAAAACCCAGAAGTGCTTCCTTCCTGTCTGAGCTTAAAGCCAGGCAACTTAAGAGGGCAGTGCTGCAGGAGAAAGTGAGGTCAGAGATCACCTGAGAACCACTAGGGCGACTCACAGCCCTGTGAGCCCTGAGCCCTGGAGGTTGAAGGCATGCTTGGTATTTTACATTTTTAAATTATTTCAGTGCTTGTTTCTCTCTTCACTCAGAGCACAGGTAGTACTGCAGATGGGCCCCATTGTCTGAAGAAGAGTGAAATGTTAAAGTCAGGAGAGGGAGTGCAGACCAGGTTGAAGGACTGTGTTTGCTGAGAAAGATTCCAGGGGGAGCTGATTCTTCCTCTGGTGTGTGAACCTGACGCTCTTGTGAGGAAAAGAAATAGCTTGCCTTATTCCCCCATTCCCTGGGCTGGGAAGGAAAGCAACTGAATGCTAATGTTAGCAGTGTGGGTTGGGACCAAAACCATTCAGAGAAAACACTGTCATTTTCCTCTAATTTGCAAATTGCAGCTATTCATGTTGGATTGAACAGCTGAGGGAAAAAGAGCCCCCAGTTTTCACCTGCATTTATGGAGAAGAGGCTGGGGAGCAGAAGGAATGCACCAACTTGTGGCTTGTGCTGCAAGCTGGGTATAACTCTTGGTGTGGGCATCCTGTTTCACCATTGCCCCCTTGGAATATATAGCTATGTATTCCAACAGTCTCTTCCAGTAGCCTTTTTCTGCACGTGATTTTAGGAGCTCCGGGCATGCACGTCTAATCCCTAGTTTCCCAGCGTCTGTAAGCCTGCAAAATGAATAAAGAGAATAGTGGTACACAGATCCATTGTTCTAAAGCACAATCAATTTAGAGAGAGAGGGAAAGAACTGTAGGTGAATCTTCTCTGGGACTGCAGGGTTCAGCTCAATTAAGATTGTCCTATATAAAAGAAACTCCTCTAAGTGATTGAATTCTTAGCTCTCCAGAGATTTGAGTTTTTTTTCCGGGACCCAGTAGGTTGCTGTGGGGACCATGCCAAACCTATCATTTGAGATAAAAAATTATGGTAAGATAAGCTTCTAGGCTGGAGGAAGGAATACTTAGTGACTTACTGACTTAAGTGCTACACACTGGGGGTGGGGGACAGGAAGGAGTAATGAGACAGTAATAAATGTAATTAATGATGTTGCCAGAAAAAACTGGAATGAAGTTCTTTCTTGAAAATTAGGACCTGGGCAAGAATGACTCCTCAGATGTAAATAGTGTCTATGACTTTGAATTTTCATTTGCCTGCTGGTATTCCAGACCAAAGATGTGAGCTGAGCAAGTCCCCCATCTCTCTTTCTCTCTCTCTCTCTCTCTCTCTCTCTCTCTCTCTCTCTCTCGCTCTCTCTCTCATCTCTGTATGCACACTGACTTGATTAGTAAGTGACATGTCAGAGGTCAGGACTGATGTTCATTGGGTCTTTCAAATCTAGGAATTTGAGGCTTATGAAATTAGTGTGTGGCCAGGGCTCTGCCAACAAGAATTAAGTCACTGCAACCACCCTGCAATGCATTTTCAGCCTCAGAGAAGCATCAGGGAGGAATTTCTGGAGATTTGTTTCTGAGCCTGTACAAAATAATACTCTCCTAATGCTAAGAAAGATTAAATGTAAATTAATTTTGACTATGAGTAACATATTTAAAAAATAATCACAGAGTGGGGATGGCTTAAAGTAGAGAGCTTACATAATATGATGTCCAAAGGATAAATCTCCCCTGACCACTGTTTTATGGGCTATAAGTAAGATATATTATAGTGGAAAGTAATAGGCATGTTTTTATTCAAGGCTTCTCTGTTATTGACTTGAGAGCAAACACTCTGAGAGTATAAATTACTCTTGCTACATCCTGACTCTGAATGAATAATATTTCATGGCCAGTGACATGGTCTAAGCTGTAGACTTGAAATTGAATGGCATCTGTTTCAGTTGCTTTGTTCCTTCAAAAGCAACTAGATGGAAAAAGTGGCCAACTTGACTCTTGTTGGAGCATATTGCAAATCTAAACCTGTGGACCTTATACTATAAATGAAACATTTGTAAATTTCTAAATGTCGTCCTTCTGTTCATTGAAGTTTGAACATAATCTCAAACTTTCAGAGCATTTTACATATACATACCTAGTTTTCTTCTTCCTTCTTTCTTTTGCTCCCTCTTTTATGTCTTTCTCTCCATCTTATGTAATTGGGTAGAACTGGGTACCTAGGATGATGTGGTATTACTATAGTAGGACTTTTTTTTTAAACAACTCTAACCTACTCTTTTTAAAATTTCATAAATACAGGTGTCAATGCCATTTGGAATATGCTCTATAACAATCTCTGCCTCCACATTTACTGTGTTTCAGGAAATTTACCTAACAGATGGTGAGTGGGAAATTTTTAAAGGGGCATTTTTGAAAAGAGCAGAGAAGGAAGGAATAGAGGCAGGCACATACTATATTTGAAGATACTTCCACATTTATATTTTATGTATACATGCCCATAAAATTAAGATGTCTTTGGGCACTTTTCTCTTCAAAAATAATTGAAATAATGGTGCCTTTGCTTCATTTTCATACATATTTAGAGTATAACAAATCATATATGCTCCATTTCCTACTCATATAGGCTGTGTCATGGACTTAAAAGACCATAGCCAGATTATACAAAGTGAACTCCAATCTCAATCCTGCCATTCATTAGCCTTGTTACCCTAAATAAGTTTCTTAATTTTTCCAGGCCTCAGTTACTTCATGTGATTTTTTTCTTTAAAAAAATGTTTCTAAGTCTTTAATCTCTTTAGGTCATAGTTTGTTTGGAAAAAAACTCGCTCTTGTCCAAACTCCATGACACAATATTTCCAGCTCCCACTTTGAGCTTTGAGTGAGTTTGGGGGAACTTTTAAAGAATATTTTCACAGGTATCTTAATATCAGTCTAGCTCATTTCTCATTTTCAAACTTTTCCCCTTTTTCTTTTGCTGGTGTGCTCCTTAGTCATGTATATTAAGGCTGGTATTGAGGAAAATGACTTCTGGGTCAGCTTACTGTGTGGTCTTAAGAACTGGAGTAGGGAGCGAGAATTGTGGAATTTATAGAGGCAGATCTAGCTTTCATTATCCAGTGTCTGTCCTCCTTCATCTTGCAAAAACACCAAGCTTTCTTTTGGAAAACTGCCAGATAAGGACTTCCTGCCTCCTCCCTGGCCCCAGTACCCAGACTGAACTCAAGCAAAGGAGGCGATGGGTTCAGGTATAGGCATCTGACCTTGGCCAGACCTATCAGAATCCTCCCCAAGACATTTTTGTCAGAGGAAAATGGGAAAATTCGCTCCTCTCTCTGGAATTTCTAAGCTGGGCAAATATGACTCTGGAACTCCCAGTGCCCATCCAACACAAGATAAGACTTTCTGTAGAATAAAGTCATACAGATGTAGGCAGGGTTGAGTGATGGAGAGAAAGCCCTGTTGATATTCTGAAACTCTCAAACCTACCTGTATCTGTACCTAGCTGAATGCCTGAATTTTCAGCACTTGTTCTTAAAATAATTAATTAATCAAAATTCCTTCTACTATTTTGAGTTGGTTTTCAGCCATGTGCAATTAAAAGACTCCTGCCCAGGGGTACCTGGGTAGCTCAGTCAGTTAAGCATCTGACTTAGGCCCAGGTCATGATCTCGCGGTTTGTGAGTTATAGCCCTGCATCGGGCTGTGTGCTGACAGCTCAGAACCTGGAGCCTGCTTCAGGTTCTGTGTCTCCCTCTCTCTCTAACTCTCCCCTGCTTGTGCTCTGCCTCTCTCTCTCTCAATAATAAATAGTAAACGTTAAAAGAAAAATTTTTGGGGCACCTGGGTGGCTTAGTCGGTTAAGCGTCTGACTTCAGCTCAGGTCATGATCTCAGGGTTTGTGGTTCGAGCCCCATGTCAGGCTCTGTGCTGACAGCTAGCTCCGAGCCTGGAGCCTGTCTTCAGATTCTGTGTCTCCCTCTCTCTCTGACCCTCCTCTGCTCACGCTGTCTTTCTCTGTCTCTCAAAAAGAAATAAAAAACATTAAAAAATTAAAAAAAAAAAGAAAAATTTTTTAAAAGCCTCCTAGCCAAAACAAGGTACATTCTTACCTTAATGTAAGGTTTGCTGACTGGCATTCACTAAGTGAGAAACAATATATGATATTTTCTTTACTTTAAATATAATCCTTCTAGACCAGGTTTGGGATATTCAGAACTCTGCATTCTTTCCCCTCTTCTCAACATTTGCTTTATTAACCTGAAGTATTTGTTATCACATCTTGATGCAATTGAGATAGAAGGTGAATACTTCTGATGTAAAGTATAGCATATAGGCCTCCTATTTGGAAGCTTTAGAACCATACTTGCTTCCCTTCATTAAAGCAAATCTTTTGTTGATGTCTCCAGGGCAGAGTAGCATTTTCATGGCGTAATGGAGTACAAAATACATTAAACTCCTGGGTCACTTTACAGTAAGCATAGAGCCTAACTACTTGTCCTCCCCTTTTACTTAAAGTAGGCTAAAAAGAACAGTCACAAACACATTTTCCCAACAAGTAACATGTATATACAACTACTGTTTAGAGGACAGTTATGCAACATATAGTCAGACCAATGAATCCATGGACTTTTTGTCAAATGGCACAGTAAATGTATGTATTTTATGCACATAACTAAAGAAAAACAGAATCTTTTTGCAGGTAAATATCTGAGAAGAGTATAATCGCAACATTTACGATTACAGTATTGCCATGTTTGACAAAAAACCTCCTTTCAGTTATATTAACTGCTAAATGTTTCTTGGATCAAGTTATTATAAGGTCAAAAATAAAATAATATGAAGTTACAACAACATAGGATACATATCTTGTTTTATGAGAACCAAAGTTCTAATGTCTTTTCACTAACAGTAGTAGTGACCACAGTAATAATTTGATCTTTGCTATGAGCCATTATGCCATGCACGATAAATACTTTATCTCATTTAGTTCTTAAAATAGTTCTGCAGAAGGCATATTACCATCCTCACCATACAGCTGAAGAAAGATTCTCAGAGTCCAAAGTCACAGGACTGGTAAGTGGTGAAGTCTAGATTCACACTCAGGTTTGTCTGACAGTACCCTAGTTGTTAACCATTATGAATGCTGTTGAACTGTTGCACAAATGCAGAAATACTTAAAATAATTATAATTCACCTATTCTGAAACTGTAGTGAAATTTGAAGACATCAAAGTGGCTGATTGCTTAACCACATCTATTTCCAGAAAGAAATAATATTTTATTTCAGTTCTACAATGAGATTAATTCTGTAGGTCTGTTACAACGTGAGCACATAAATCCTCACACCCAAAGGAAAGATGGTTGTTGTCTTTTATTCAACAGGGTAGCCCTGTATATAGGCAAAAAATACATAGTAGACTTTTTATGCAAATAAAAGAGAAAGATGTTTCTCTTTGTCCTGATTCAGTGCCCATCATTATGGATTATGATGGCTCTTCCTGAACTTTATTTCATTCACTCCACTCTTTCTACAAACCTCAAGTGGGGAAATCCATCATTCAGATATATGTGCAAAGTGAGAGCACTGTATTAATACAATTGCTGAAAGTCAAGTTGATGGAGTACAGGAAATACATCCTAATAAATGCAACATTAATGTTTGTGTGGGCCATAGAGTGAGGGGAAGGAGAATTTTCAGTTTAATGGATTATTTTGCCTCTTGCTACGAAAGTGCTGCCGCTAAATAGTTTTATAATTGGGCATTTACAGAACTCTCCATCTCTCGATGTTGTGCTCTCTCCATTCTGCGGCTGCCAATTCTTTCTCTTCTTCTTGTTGGAAGATAACAACGAAGGCACTTCAAGGGCTCAGCCTGCCTTATTGTTTAGATGAAAATATTTCCATTTGTTAAAGTACTACTTAAACATTTTTATCAGGTTTTAAACTTGACTATGTTCTGAATGTAGTAGCACAGGCAGACATAATGCAGGGTGTTTTCCTGGAGAAAACTTACTTTTATCAAAGGAGTCATCAAAATTTTCATGTAGGGGTGAAGAATAAAATTCTGGAGTTAGATTTGAATTTAAATTCATCCTCACTACTTATTACCAGTCTCACTTTCATCAAACAGGTACATTTCTTATCGTCTTTCTTATATTTGAAATGAGAGTGATACAAGAGTACTTGTCTGATAAGTAATTGTAGAGATTGCACAAAATATGCATGGGAATATTTTAGCACTGAGTTTAGCATGTGATGAGTGTTGAATACATTAAAAGCTATTTTATTATTATTATTATTATTATGCTATTACTAAATATAACTGTTTCTTAAATGTCACTATTGCTAAATTTACTGTAAAATTACCATAATAATCCATGCTGGATTTCACTCTTTCTGTTCCTTTGTTTAAATGGAAAATATTACACATATATATAGAGAGGGAAATGACATTAGTGGTACTATTCAGTGGAATGAGAATTTCTATGGTGCTCATTAAGGTGAATGAGGAATACCATGGACTTAGATACCAGACAGGCTAAGAGCAGTGGGCTTTAGGGTTAGCCAACCCCAAGTTTGAAGTCCACTGTGACCTTTTTGTAGCTATAGAAACTTGAGGAACTTACTTAAACTTTTTGAGTTCTTCCACTAGTTTCCTCATCTGTATTTTTTTTCCAGAAATATTTATTAAGCATCCCCCTGGTGCACTGTTCTACGTGCTTGGACATATCAGTGACTAAAATAGACAAAAGCTCTCTCTCTGTCCTCTCTCTCCCCCTCTGCCTTCTGCCTCTCCTCCCCTCTCCTCTTCCCTTCCTCCTATCTCTATTCTTCTGCCTCTCAGCTTATACTCTTGTGTGGAAACAGATGGATGTTATAAATAATTCCTACAGTATGTTAATTGATGAACCCTATGGAATAAGGAAAAGAATGTGAAGCATGCTGAGGAGTGTTGAGTTGGTAGTACTGGGAGGTATACAGGTGGGTTCTATCTTTAACTATGGTCATCAGGATGGATTTCATAAGGTGGCAGTTGAAGAAAGACATGAAGTGTGGGAATTGTCAGAATGGATTAGGGGAAGACCATCCCCTGTGAGTAGGAACAACCAGTGCCAGAACACTAAGGCAGAAATACACCTGGCAGGTTGGAGGAACATCAAGGATGCCACTATGGCTGAGTAAGTCAGGAAGAGAAAGGGGTAGCAAGAGGGCTTGAGGTAAGAGATAGGACAGGGCAGATTGAGAAGCGTTGGAAATCTTTGGAAGCCATCACACGTATTTTGTCTTACCTTAAGTGTAAGCAGTGAGTGGTCGGATTTTAGCATGATCTGTCTCTTGGTTTAAAAAAATTAATTTCATCTGTGGTATTGAGGCTGGGATTAAGAGAGGAATCAGGGATAATCTCAGGAGGTGATTACAGGTACCTCAGAGATGGTTGGTGTGTCTTGGGCCAGGATTTTAGCAGCAGATGATTCAAGAAGTGATACATTTGGAAGATGGTGACAGTATTTCCTGGTTAATTGAATGGGAGATATGAAAGGAAGAAGAGGGACAAGGTGAATCCAAGATGAGGGGGCCTGAGCGATTGGAAAGGTGGGATTACTATCACTTCAGATGGAAAAGGTTTGGAGTAGAGTACATCTGGGGAATCAAAGATCAGATTTGGAGGTAGAAGGTTTGAGAAATTTTTTGACATCCCAGTAGAGGTGTTGAAGGCACAGTTGGACATACAAGTCTGCAGTTACGAAGAAAGGTCTAGACTAGAGATACATTTTCCTAAAATGGAGATACAAAGAATGACTACATGGGACAACTATTTTAAAGATTAAATGAGATAGTGCAGTTAACACTGTGTGTTCCCCCAAAATTTAATATCTATTAGCTAAAGACAATTGTCTGAAATGCAAAAAAAATTCTATAGTTTGTTTTTGGAGTAGAACTGAACAAAATGATGTCACAATGATTTTAACAGTATTTGTGACACAAATGTTTTAAGTCAAGACACCATAACTACAAACATTTAGAATAAACATTTCAGTCTCCCAACTTCCACTCTGATAATGTAGCAGTAACTATATTTTGTAAGGTTTAAGTTAGTTGTGATAGAATTTCTCTTTAATTAAAAGTAATTTTGAACTATCTAGTTCAGTGTCACTTTATACATACATACATACATGCATGCATACATATATATACGTATATAATGTATATAAAATACAAAACTCAGTTGAGGATTTGCATCACTGATATACATTTGACCCTTGAACAATGCTGGGGTCAAAGTAATGACTCCCACACAGTTAAAAATCCACATATAGCTTTTGAATCCCCCAAAACGTCATACCCTATCATTTACCTGAAGTCTTAGCGATGACATAGACATTTAATTAACACATATTTTATATGTTATATGTATTATGTACTGTATTCTTAGGATAAAGTAAACTAGAGAAAATAAAATATTACTAAGAAATAATAAGGAAGAAAAAAGACATTTACAGGACTGTACTGTATTCATTGAAAAACTCCATATATAAGTGGACTCACACAGTTCAAACCTATGTTGTTCAAAGGTCAATTATATAGGAGACTTTAAGCAGAGACCCAGGTATTCAAGGAAAAATAATGGGCCTGTCTTATAATACCCTTATGGTTACCTACTTTGATCAATTTTACCATGCATCTCATATCTTCCATTCACTTTGCAATTGAAAACATGGTGAGGAAAATTTTATCTTACTGGTTTTGAGCTCCCTTTTGGTTTTTACAAATTCTTTAACAGTCTTTGTAGCTTAACCAAAATTCTGTTTTTTATTCATTTGATTATCAGATACTGGTCTAAGCATGTCCTTATACTAAAAAATGCATGACCATGTTGTCTCTACACATCTATAATTGTATTTTAACACTGTCATTATGTAAGCTATATTTTAATTGCAGTTATAACAAATTTTGTATCAACACATCCATTTCTACTGTTCAAGGGGAGAGCAGCATGTAGTAAATTTTATCAAAATATAGCATCTGAAGAACAGAACAGAGGGTAATTGTGTAATTCTGTATTCACTATAATTAAGTTCGGTGGAGCTGGCATAATAGAATTAAAATAAAAAAAAAAACCCAACATTGAGGCACCATGACTCTCTATCGTAACACACCCTTTTCACATCAGAGAATATACACTTAGCATCTTTCTCTACAGAAATGGGGAAAGGAAGAGGCCAGAAGACGAATGGCAGACACTAAAAGAGTAGGATTATGAAAAACAACATGGCAATGAAATACGCTTTTGGATTTGGTAGGTGGGGAAAATCTACTAGCATGTATGCCTGCTGGGACCACATTTTCTGGAACATTTAAACCCAATGTCAAATATGCTATCTCACCTTCCTTGTAAATAGGGATGTATCCTTGCTTCCTGTTTCTTGAAAACTGGTGGAAAAGATTATCACAAGAACTGTATCATATGAGTGATATACATTGTTTTGAAATGATTGACACTGTCTCAGGTGTCACACTCCAAGCTTACTGTCTCTTTCTTTTAGATTTATTTAAGCTTGGAGTGCAGGAGTGGGTTATGGGAAAGATCACTGGAATTTTTATATCTTAGAAGGCAGTGTAGCATAATGGTTAAGATGGTAGGCACTGGGATATAGGTCAAATTTCTGCTTTCCACTTGCTAACTATATAAGCTGGATCAATTTACATGATTATCTGCCCCTCAGTATTCCCATCTATAAGGTGAGGATAATATTCCATCCTTTTAGGACTGTTTTCAAGATTAAGTGAAATTACCCATGCCAAGCACTTAATACAATGCCTAGAGCACAGCACAGTCTATTTATCATCATCATTATCATCATCATCATCAACAACAACATCATCATTATCATCACCGTGCTAGGTACTATCTCTCCTATGCATCATTTCATTATCTCCTCCCCACCATTTCTATTTCTGTCATGTTTCTATACAAAGGTAGGGTTGTGACAGCATTTGCTTCCACTGGTATCTGATCGTTAGTCATCAAGGTGGTTGGACTTGGAGAAAGAATTCCCTGCTGCTTATTGAAACAATTCCTGTTTTGAAAAGGGAAGTTGGATGTTGAGGTCAAGCAGGGTCAAGGAGACAGAATTTTCTGTCTTCATCCAGGAGATTGAAAGAAATATTCAAGCCTCAGAAGAGAAGTCAGACAAAGGGCAAAACAGTAATTTCATACTTTAGTGATTAAGAACAAGTCAGGCAGACTGAATTTGAACTCATTTCCATTATGTATTGACAGTGGGATGTTAGGTGTTTTTGTAACTCCTGTGAGTTTACAGTTGATAAAAGGAATAATAATATTAGGACCTACTGCATAGCATCGTTGTAATAAGTGAGTAAAGCATTTAGCATATTGTTTGACATATAGTAATCACTTAATACCTTTTAACTTCCATAAATACTATCACTACTAATATTATTAAGTAGTTGAACAAATCTGATGTCCTTCCTTTTCTTAAATTGAACATAATCATTTGAATAATCACCTTATGTTTATTAAGGAGTGCTTATAAAGCCTCATGAACACCAGAGGTCCTTCAACTCTACTCCTCATTAGACCTGTCCTAGAGGGGTAGAATCAATACCACCACTACCACCACCATCACTGCCATCATTGTCACTTAACCTACCATACTGAACACTTTCTGTGTGCCGGGCACCAAACTTGGCCCTGTATATGTACTATATCATGTTGTTCTCACATTCAGATGGGAGACCTGATTATCATCTTCCCTGCTTTACAGATGAAGACACCGAGGTGTTAAAAAAATAAGCATTTGACCCACAGCAAGAGACAGAGCTGATATTTAAACCTCTGTCTCTGTAACCTCAATGGCCCTTAAATTTTATTATACTAGATCCTGGTTAAAAAAAATATGCTTCCAACCACTTACATAAGAGAATTCTTGATCATCAAATTCCGGTATTCCCCATGCTGTCCTTGCCTCAGTGCTAGTAGGGAGAGGAAGGGACCTTTTCAAAGACCAGTCAATGGGAAGTTTACTCCTTTTTGCCTTTTTTGAATCAATTAACCAATATTTTATTTCTGTAAGAATCCCCACATTACTTTTGGCACTTATCTTGGCCTTTTAGTATTCTTACATTCTATACATGACTCATTCACTCTATTACATGTTAATTTATTTGAGGTCAAGTATAGGGTCTTATCCTGAAACACAATTTTATCCCAGTAGTGTCTAACTCTGTGCTTTTCTTTTTATAGTTTATGGTGCATCTGCCAAATTTTATTTGAGTTTTGTTGAATTGTGCTCATCAATAGTGCATTAAAAGTTATATAGACAGAACTTTCTTATAAAGAAAACCTTCTAAATAAATTTCTAGCTGGTTATTTTTATAGGATCATTCTAGAAATTATAGATCTTCAGGTTGTTTTATTTTTAGATTAAGTACTTCATATTACCTTATTTTAACATATAATAACATAGCTGTATTGTTTTTATCAAACCTATGAGTCTTCACTGGCTTGTGACTTAGCTTGTTGATTGTCTGTTGTTGATTTTTCCATTTAAAATGACATTATGTGATCCTGGCAGGGGTGGGACTGGGTCAGAAGATACATCTTAGAGCCACAAAGTGATTTTCTAAAGAACTAACATAAAGAACTAGAGTTCCTTTCATGTTTTGCAGAACACAAGAATTTTATTTTTATAATTCTGTTAATTTAAGAAGTATGACTCTATTGTCAAAATGCTATCCTAATTTGCTAACCTTCTTCTCCTTAGTCTTAATGAGAAGAGAGTAGGCTGAAGTGAAGAAGGTCATTATGACCAGTGGAACCACTGAGGTAGGAGTCAGTCACTGAATTTTGTTTTCATCTCTCCTCTGTTAGCTTCTGTCTTGAGGCTTACTAGGTGCAATGTACTTAACTAATCATTGTAAATGGGTTGTGTCATTTAATCCTCTGATAGTCATGCAGAAAAAGTATGTATTATTATGATCCCCCATAATGCATGCATAGAACAGAGCCTCAGAGATAGTTATTTGCTCATTAAAATATGGTAGAAGTGGAACTTGGATTCTGGTCTGTTTGACTCCCAAATCAATGATTTTTACAACTGTATTAAGATTATATAACTTTATGAGTGTGGACAAGATTGTTTCTAAAACTTTCTCAGCTCTAACTTTTTATAGTTAAGTGTTTGATTGCAAGTTTAACAGGGATGAGGAGAGATGGGGAGGAATTCAAGTATATTGAAAATTTTTTTCTTCCTATCTATCTATATATAGGTATATATACACAACCATATATATACACATATAGGTATAAAATTATTCAGATTTAAGAACAATTTTAAATTGAGGAAATATAGATTTTTTATTTAAATTTTTGCTTCTGCTAACCAGTAGCAAATGAAATTATTAGCACAGATAGCACAGATACACACACACAGCAGAGAGATAGCCAATCAGATTTAATTCAGAGGCTTGCTTTTTTTTTGTAGATTTGTGGTTGTGATTTTATATCTGCAGATAATTTGTTGAAGAAAATATTTCTACCACTTTACAGAAAATTAAGTTCATTTAACAACAGTACAGCATGTCTCCAATGTCTAAGTACATCTTTGATTTTTAATGTCATCAGATAATATGGAATTATAGACGTACCCCAAAGAAATAATTTGAAGGTTGAATTAAAAAATATATATTTAATATATCCATTTCTCTGAAGATGGACAATACTGACTGAACCACAAAGAGTTAAAATAAAAAAATGTAGTATCTAAAATGATGAAACCTGAGAAAATGGCAAAGAAATTCAATGAAATAAACTTTTCTTAAAACATTTCTTCCCATGGAGCCTGATGAGGGGCTGGAACTCACAAACTATGATATCATGATCTGAGCTAAAATCAAGAGTTGGACCCTTAACCAACTGAGCCACCCAGGCATCCCAAAGAATTAAACTTCTAAGCAGTGTTTTGTGTGTGGTGTGTGTGTGTGTGTGTGTATGTATGTGTGAGTGTGTAATATTTCTTCTTCTGAAGGAATTAATCTCGAAGCTCTACTAAGACTTTTCAGAGACCCATTTAATGAGCAACTATTTTGTGCCTGAGACTGCACTATGCACTAGAGATTCTAGAATAATAATAATAATAACAATAATAAAAATACAAATTCTCAAAGACCTTCCTTCCAAGTAAAGTCCACTGGGCAAACAGAGTGAGCCTCACATTAAAAATCACAGTGATTCTCAAACATTAATGTGCTGAAGAATCATGGCAGGCAGGCTAACCAGTCCAGTTCTTTTTTTTTTATGTTAATTTATTTTTGAGAGAATGAAAGAGGGAGCTTGGCAGAGGGAAAGAGCCCAGACAGAGGATCTGAAGTGGGCTGTGTGCTGAAAGCAGAGAGCTCCATGTGGGGCTAGAATTCAGGAACTGTGAGATCATGACTTGAGCCGAAGTTGGATTCTTAACCAACTGAGCCACCCAGGTGTCCCAAACCAGACCGATTCTTGATCCCCTTCTCCAGTTGGTCAGGTATGAGGTCCAGGTAACTCTGTCTTTGGTGAGCACCTCCAGGAGAGTCTGAGATGTTCCCGGTTGTCCTCAGTCTTTAGTGAGCATCAGATTTGTTCAAGAGTATTAAGAAAGATTGCTGGTCTCTACCCCCAGACTTTCTGGATCAGTAGGTTTATATTTCTAATCATTTCTTAGGTGTTGCTGACATTGCTATCCAAGGGGCCACACTTTAAGAACGACTTATTACTTGTTTATGGAAAACACCTTCAAAATTCTGCTGTATAGTATTGTGTGTGCTGTGGGAGAGACATGCACAAAGACTATGGAGGCAAGGGGACTCTCCCCCTAGTTGGTCAAAGGTATTAATAGTAGCTAGAATTGATTGACTCAGGAAAAGTTATAAGAACTTTACTTGCTCCTTTAATCCTTTCAATAAAGTATGTAGGGGCTACTTCATGTCCTGGTGCCCTAAACTGATAAGAAGCAGATTAAGAGTTCAAATCTAGGAAGTCTGATTCCAGAACCCACATTCTTAACCATTCTAAGAAGAGTAAACAATGTCAGTTAAGGCCTCCTGACCTCCAAGTGTAGATAGGAGGATAAGTGGACACAAAGTGGTGTGTTTGTTGTAGGAGGGGGGAAAGTATGGGGGCTTCCAGAGGAACCAGCTCTCCCCACACACCTACTCTAAGCAAGTCTGATTATTAGGAGTCTAAAACAAGAGTATAAGTATGGTATGGTGAGAAGCATTCTAGAAACCTGGGGATAGAATTCTCTATCAGTTAGTAATGAATTTTACTGAACTAACAGAAAGTAAGAGTGACTTACCTTACTTTTTGCATGTGAAAGAAAGTCCCTCTAGTGTTAATTCTGTAGCAGAAGAAGTGCCAGCAAGGGACAGGGTTCCCTCCACCTTTCAGCTCCCACATCTCTAGCATGTCACTGTGATCCCTATACTTGCAAGGTGACTGCTGACTCTCTACAGTGCTCTAACCATCAGGCAGGAAGAAAGAAGAAGGGAGGGAAAAGGAAAGAAAGAAAAAGACAGATAAAAAGTGTGTGTTGGGGTGCCTGGGTGGATCGGTCCATTGAGCTTCTGTCTTAGGCTCAGGCCATAATGTCATAGTTGGTGAATTCAAGCCCCCAGCATCAGGCTTTCTGCTGTCAGCTCAGAGCCCACTTCTGATCCTCTGTCCCTCTCTCTCACTGCCCCTTACCTGCTCACGAGTTCTCTCAAAAATAAGTAAGTGTTAAAAAAAAAAGAAGGTATGTTGTGTGTGTGTTGTGGGAGGGCACGAATATCAGGGCTACAGAAAGGCAGTGTCTAAATCAGAGAGTAAATTATTTTCTACAGATCATCAGCAGACTTCCATTTAAATCTGAAGCAGTTAAAGCATAAACCTGACTACCTTAACCTTAAGGATAATGAGGTCCACTAAACCAGGGCTCTGAGAGCAAGGAATAGGGAAAGAGTGTTTATTGATTAGACAACTAACAGCACAGATTTCTTCCCCACTATTGCAAACAAATACCACCCCCCAACTGTATTTTATTTCATATATTGTGCTTTAAAGAATGGTGGGAAAATTTACTTATCTGTAAATAGCCTCTTAGAAGGGGTACAATTATATAATTATACAACCCCCTGGAGACCTCCTTTCTTCTAAAAACTCTTTGAAAACTGTTCAAGGTTGAGGACATTTTGATCTTAATTTAGTAACTTGCAGTTGATTATCCTGGAATGACATCCTTTCTCTGCAGATGTTCTCTTAGACTTTAGAAATTTCTAGAAGAAGTGGACAGAGATATTTTATGGTGCATATATAAGTGATAGGAATCTTCAAAATGAAATTCACTTAGAGACCAAAAGGCATTCATGTCTGCTATTTTTTTTCTTCTTTATACTTTCACAAATTTTCCTTTCTAAAATGCCTTTGAACAAATCTGTTAGATATCATGTATCCATTTCTCCTGTCTGAATTCTTTATAATTAAACTTTCTTCAGCCTGCTATCTCTCATTCCTCTGTTGAAAGCATTTTTCTGGATCCTCACCTCTTCTTATCTCATGTTTGAACTATCTTAAACTAAAGCAGTAGTCTTCTATGACTTCTCCAGCCCTCGAAGAATCTGCTTTTGTGGAAAAAAGAAAGAAAAAGGGTAGACTTACTGGTTAGCTGGAAAGATAGGGAATATGTGAAGTGTTTCTGAGAATTATAAAAGAAAAATAAAAGCACTGGAGGAAACTGAGAAATGGGCTTGTTCAAATATTTTATTTCATCATGTGCCTTTACATTTGTCTCAAAAGGGAAATGGGAGAGGAAGTTCAAACCTCACAACCCATTATCTTTCAAATATAAACTCTTCACATCTATTTTTGTCACATTCTTTGGGAACTAACCAGTAATGTGGCCACACACAGTTGCAAATGGAGATGGGGGATGTTGTCCCAGGCTTGGTTTTAGTGATGCTTTTATAATCTGGAGGAACTAATTAAGCCTTTTTTTTTTATAGCTGGTTGTTTCCACCACAATGAGTGATCAGCCTGAGGCAATGGATTAAGTGTGTGTGTGTGTGTGTGTGTGTGTGTGTGTGTGTGTGTGTACACATACACTGTAGTATGAGCTAACACTTGGAGGCTGGTACCTTATAAAAAGAGTACATATCATATGGCTTCTTGCTCTCTCTCCTAGTTCAAGATGACTCCTCCCTAATTCCTATCACCCTGCTATTTCACCCCAGCCTCAGTATCAGGTGAAAGCTGTGAGATACGTTATTCCAAAGCCTCCAGTGCTTTGAAAGGTAATAAAATATTCAAACCCTCTGCAACGTTTACCAATTTCAAATGGTAAATTTGTGAAAAGTAAATTGAGATTGATTAAAAAAAACAATGTTTTTTCTTGTACACATATACTAGGAGCCATGGTTCAAAATTAATGGAAAAATTAGAGGAATCTGTCATCTTGTTGAAAAATAAAATATTTTTTATTGTAAAAGTAATACATACTCAGCGCAAAAACTACAAAACTGGAAAAGATACAAAGAGAAAAAGTAAAAAAAATTATTCAAATTCCCGTTTCTGATAAATCATCTCCCTAACATTTTCAAAGTTGTATTTCGAGACTATTTTTGTGAGGGAAGGTAGGCACAAACACAATGCAAACATATTTTTAGTTGGTACTATATTGTGAACATGATTCCATATCACTTAATAAAAATTTGTGTTTTAATTTTTAATGGTTGAACAGCATTCCATTATTTATTTAACCAGTCCCCTACTGCTTAACATTTAGATTATCCCTATTTTGCTTCTCTAAACAATGAAAAAAAAATCCTTCTTCCCATTCTTTGAGCAGTTGTTCACTTTTTTCCTTAGAATGGATTTCTAGAAGTTGGATGGCTGCTTAATTTTGGTACTTACACTCATACTGTCTTACAGAAACATTATACTGCATTACTTTTCTGCTAGCAATTGAGCATCCTGTGCTCAGTTTTACACTGTCACCAATATCAATATTATCACCTATGTAAGTCTTTGTCATTCTGATGAGTAAAATCTGACAATTGTTTTCTAAATTATTTTTATTAAATTTTTAATGTTTATTTTTGAAGGAGAGAGAGACGGACAGACAGAGCATGAGCTGGGGAGGGGCAGAGAGAGAGGGAGACACAGAATCTGAAGCAGGCTCCAGTTTCTGAGCTGTCACACCACAGAGCCCAACACAGGGCTCAAGCTTGCAAGGCATGAGATCATGTCCTGAGCTGAAGTTGGACGCTTAAGTGACTGAGCCACCCAGGCACCCCAAATCTGACAATTATTTTAATTGAATTTCTTTGATTAGTAATAGTAAGGTTGAATATATGTTCATATATTCATTGGCTGTCCCTCTTCTTTTGTGACTTTATGAACTTTACCCATATTTTTTCATTTGATTTATAACTTTGAATATATTAATGTATTTATTTTTATGTATTATGTGATACAGTTTGATTTCATTTACTAATTTTTCTATGTGTAGAAATGTAATACTGTCAAGTCTATTAAAAAACCTTTAATGAACACAGACCTGCAGAAAATCAGCAGTCACCCTCTTGAATTTTATAATGAAGTTATTTCCTTTTGGGCAGTATGGGAATCTAAATCCTTGCTTCATATATATTTTTAAAAATTATTAATGTTTATTTTTTAGAGAGAGACAGACAGACCATGAGCTGGGGAGGGGCAGAGAGAGAGGAAGACAGAATCCAAAGCAGGCTCCAGGCTCTGGCTGGAAAGAATCTACCCCTCTGAAGAATCTTGCCTTATTTATAAAAACGGCATTTGAAGTTGCAAGCTTGCCATCAGATAAGCAGAATTAATTTTTAGTATGAAATGCTGATTATCAAGAACAGGCTAAGATAGGACTCACAGCACAAAGTGAGGGGTCGTGGGAGGGGGTCAGCTTCAGTTCCCTCCAAAAACAAGTAGGGATTTAAACTCTGTGACTCCTGCTTGGGGTGTCTTGATACAATCAGCTTAGCTAGTATGTGTTGTGAGGTAGGAAGAGTAGGTTGAGAAGTCGAAGAATTTATCCTTTGTTCCTTCAGAAAATGAGTGGAAAATGATGTCTAGCAGATGTGATCAAGCCGAGATCTGCAGACTTGGAGTTCCTTTCATAGTCCTTAAAGTCAGCAGTCAGCGGGAGACAAAATGCCAATATAAATTATACTGATAAATGGGACAACATTCCATCCTTTAAATGACCTAACAGGTTCTTGTAGTATACTGCCCATTGGTAAATAGGCAAAGCTATTTGGGAGATCTATCCATTATAATGAATGAATCCTACACTCACATTTTGAAAAACTGAAACTATATCCATTTGTCAAAGAACAGTGGCTACTTATTCTGCTTTATTCCACCAGGTAGACCTACATGACATTGTGGGCAATAAGATGTTGGTATATTTTATGCCTAGAGCTGTCCAAGACTTGAAGAAGGTGCCTTATTAGGTAGTTAGCTCCTTATTACCAAGAATATTAAAGTAGATGTGTATGATCAGGTAATTAAAGAAACTACTTTTAATCTCTACAACTGTTGTATTCACTAGGGCATCAATTAATTACTCTAAAGAAGTTCGAATGATGCATTAAGATAGTTTTGATTTTGATTAGCTGTACTCTTCTAATTATATTATCCATCACCATTTTGACCAATAAAACATGCCTTTGTTCTCTTGTAACCTAGCTATATGGTCTTGGGCAAGTCACTAACCTGCTTGGATACAATTTTTTAATATGAAATAGAAATAAGCTTTGAAGGACTACAGAAAGATGAGATGTACTGTTTCTAAAAATGCCTAGTATATAGGCTGGCCCATGATACCTACTTGGTTAATTATAAATGTTGTTGGTTTTATTTTTAATTTTATTACCAAACATTAATCTGTGAATGTGGAACCCTAAAATTTGTTCTGTGAGTAGAGGACTTTGGCAAACCAGAAAGCTATTTGGATTCCTCTACTACTCCATGTGTACATTTCACTTCTTTTCCTAGAATCTTTATATTAATAGAACAAATGATGCTTTGTATTATGACTCCAAGGTGATGAGAAACTAAAGTTTAATATACACCTGGAGGTATGGATGGATTTCCATGCCCACTGCAAATGTGAGAAAGGCATTATTCCCACATTTTAAGGAGGTGGTATAAAGAACAACCAACTTGAGGAGATACTGGGGTGGGAAATGAGAGACCTCATTCCCTGCTGCGTGTACCCCACAGCTGCCCACAGGGGCTTTTAGATTCTGCAGCAGGAATTCCCACCTTATAGCATTGTAGTTAAAAGTAAATTATAACACATAACTGATAACTAATAAATGTTATAGTTATAATAAATACCATTTAATGTTTACTTTGTGTTAAACATTTTACAAACATCTTGAGGGATATTGTAATGGTTGATAGCATAATTTTTGAGGGTGCCTGGCTGGCTAATTCAGACTCTTGAATTTGACCCAGGTCCTGAAAATAAATAAGTAAACTTTAAAAATATTTTTAGAAAAGAGTGTTGTTTGTTTTAGTTAGATAATCCTGGGTTGGAACCTTATCCTCCTGACTTCTTTTTTCATTTTTATTGAAGTATAATTGACAAACAAGATTATATTTAATTATACATTGTGATGATTTGGTATATGTATACATTTTGAAAGGAGTATCTCCATTGAGTTAACACATCCAACACCTCACATATTTAACTTTACTGTGCATGGGAGACAAAACTTATGTTCTACTCCCTTAGAAATTTTCAATTATATAGTACAATATTATCAACTATAGCCACCATGTTATACATTAGATCCTCAGGTCATATTTATCTTATAGCTAAAAGTTTGTAGCCTTTTAGCAACCTCTCCCTATTTTCTTCACCACCCAGCCCCTGGCACCACTTTTCTGTTGTCTAGTAGCTTGACCTTTTTTACCTTCCTTCCTCTTCATTCCTCTTCCCTTCCCTTCCTCTTCCTTTCCCTTCCGTTCCCTCCCCTTTCCTCCCCTCCCCTCCCCTCTCCTCCCCTATGTCACCTATAAATTATTCCATGTAGTATTTGTCTTTATCTGACTTATTTCATTTTGCATAATGCCACCTCCAGGTTCATTTATGTTGTCACAAAAGACAAAATCTCTTTTTTTAGGCTAAATAATACTCCATCATCTCTTCACTGAGTGACTTTGGGTACATTATTTATACTTTGTAAGCCTTGTTTTTTTTTCTATAGAAAACTATACTAACAAGTTATTTTCTGATATGTGGAACATTTGCTGAATCAACAAATGCTTAGTTGAGAGAATAAAAGTAACATTTCGCACTGTATTAACATTTATTATTATTCTCCCTGTTAATTTTTATAATAAATTATATAATAATGATAATAATAGTACTAATTTTATAACATGCTTAGGATGTATCACTTCCCATATATTATCTCACTTAATCTGTATCACAAGTTACTATATAGATATTACCTTTCACAATTTATCCTTCAGAGGAAATTGAAGCTCTGAAAGATTGAGTAGCTTTCTCGAGATATAAACTCAGGTCTGAATCACTCCAAAACTGTGTTCTTAACTACTCTGTGTGTATAATTCCACATCTGAATGTGTTGGTCGTTTTTGTTTTTAACTTCCAAGCATCTGATCTGAAATTCTTTTCTTTATTTGGGTAATTTTCCACTTTGTGAGTCTTGGTGAGAAACAGAGCCTCCCATTATACAAGCTCAAAATACCAGATACATTGTTTACTCTCTACTCTCGTACTCTGTCTCCCTTACAGCTGGGAGACAGTCAAGTGACCTAGAGTTGGCCAGTTACACCCATGTCCTAGATTTTGAGTTAGAAATAAATGATGTGAAGAATAAAGGACACCAGTGCCTGTGTCAGCCTACTGTACCCTGTTCCTGCCAGGTTAGCAAGGCAAGTGGGGACATATATTGCTTGGCATGATTATTTGATTTAAATAGAATAGCCTTGATTTCTGGTTGTTTAGTCTGTTTCTAGTTACTTAGACCTAACCCATAAACCTTTCAAAAAATGTCCTTTTCTGCTCAAATCAGCCATATCTGGTCTCCTGTTGTTTACAAAGAAGAATTTCCCTGATCTACAATGGTGACCTACTTTTCTAGTCAGATGTAACATATTCCTGTCAGGGGTAGAGGGCAGGAAAGTTCCCTAAACATCTTAACATGGGAAAAATGACCTAAGGAGGAAGAATTTAATCCTCTGCTTGTGTTACAATTTATCTTCCACTGCCTTTGTTTCACAGATCACATGCTAAGTAAGTACCACGTCCTTTACCTGTTATACACAGGTGAAGTGAACCCAGCACTGCCAACCCAGAGACCCACTGAGTTGTACCACGTGCAGCCTATGATTTGAGAGACTTCACTCAGTTTTGTTGCCACTTGACACTACATTGGTCCTCTCTTTAGGAAACAGCTTCTGTGTGTGACAAGAATATGCTTAACTAAAACTAAATGGATAGAAGTCAAAGATGCTGAAATTAGCTACAGGGGAAAAATGCATAGGGGCTTCTGTTTTCTACTTTTAATGATGTTAGGGCCTCACATAGAATATGAGTCCTTGAAGGGAAAGGTGAACTTGGCTTGGGAGTGTTGAACTTCCATGTGGCAATATGTCCCTGAACTGTGATTATGATGATGATGATAGATAGATAGATAGATAGATAGCATCAGTAACATTTGTCAGTGTTTCCTGGGTGAAAAGCACATCATTCTAATGACTTTTTACCTCTACTACAACCCTGTGAAGTAGCAGAAATTATTCCAGATTCTTCACAGTTCCAAAAAATTAGCAGTGTAGCCTAGAGCATGATTGGGTGGTAGAACAACCAGAACTGAACACTAGGTCTGCCTGAATTCCTAGCCTGTGATCTTAGTAATTATAGACCCAGTAAAGAGTCATTTAAATGTGGCCACTGCCGGGACTCCTGGGTGGCTCAGTCTGTTAAGCTTCTGACTTCGGCTCAGCTTTTGATCTCAAGAGTAGTAAGTTCAAGTCCCACATTGAGCCCCTCATTGGACTCCGTGCTGAAGGTGCAGAGCTTGCTTGGGATTCTCTCTCTCCTGCTTGGGAATCTCTCTCTCTCTCTCTCCCCCTCTCTCTCTCTGCCCCTTCCACACTCTTTCTCACTCTTTCAAAATAAATAAATGGGGATGCCTGGGTGGCTGAGGTGTCTGACGTCCAGTTTTAGTGAGTTTGAGCCCCTTGTGGGGTTGTGTGCTGGCAGTGTGGAGCCTGCTTGAGATTCTCTCTTCTCTCTTTGTCCCTCACCCACTCACACTTTCTCTGTCTCTCTAAAAATCATAATAATTATAATAATAATAAGTAAATAAATGAACAAAACTTTAAAAAAATGTTGCCACAGCAGTGAAACATGTATCCGCTTTTGAGATTCTAACTCAGGAGCTGTGGAGTTAAGTGCAGAATATTTGAATATGATTGAACTAAGATATTTATATAGATAATAGATAATATAAGGGAAGTTGCTTAAAAGTGTATTGGGATATGGTGCTGCACTGTCCTATCTGTGATTGTTTAACTTTTGAGTAACTCACTAATGCAAACCCTTTTCTAATTTCTAGCCTCACTCATCTCTTATCTAATATTTGATTAAATCAAGATAAGTCTCGTTGTTCTTTCCCACAAACACCAGTTTAATGTGCAAAACATGCTCACCATCTTGTGAATATATTCCTTTACTTATTCAGGAACGGAGGACAAGCTAGAGAGAAAAAAAGACACATAAATCTCCCAACATATGAAATATGGTCATCATTTTTTATATCCTTTATATTGTTAATCTTTTAGCATCTACTAACCTTCATTAATTTTTTTGTATAAAAATCCCATTCACACTACATTTTTACACATGGATTATTATTTATATTCTGTTTTATTAACACTAGCAATTATAGGCTATTGACAAACTCATCAGGCCCTACATTTTCATTCTAAAATCATGAAATTAAGGTGGAGAGTGGAAAATCTATGTATATCTTTTCCTTGGTGAGATGAGGGACTAACCTTAATATCACTCTTTTGTTATTCCTTTTAAATTGTGCATTCTTGGGGCACCTGGGTGGCTCAGTCAGTTAAACATCCGACTTCAGTTCAGGTCATGATCTTGCAGTTTGTGAGTTTGAGCCCCATGTTGGGCTCTGTGCTGACAGCTCAAAGCCTGGAGCCTGCTTCAGGTTCTGTGTCTCCCTCTCTCTTTGCCCCTCCCCTGCTCATACTCTGTCTCTGTCTCTGTCTCTGTCTCTGTCTCTCTCTCAGAAATGAATAAACATTAAAAAAATTTGTTTTTAAATTGTGCATTCTTTCCTTTGTATATATGAGTGGTTTCTATTAGGGCAAATAGCAGTCTTGAGGGAAAACCATAAGCAAATGAAAAGCTTTTAGGTTATGGTAAGATCAAGCATATTTTTTTTCCAGTAATGAAAAAAAAATTCTTCTTGGAAGTTCAACTCTACCATAAGTTCCACACTGAAAGTCTTTCTACTTATAAATGTAACTTCCCACAAAATTCTGGGAAATTTTATTAGTAGAGACTGGTGTTGAATATACCCACTACATTTCTTTATGCCTTTTTTCTCCCCCTTGCTGTCTTGACGTTAAATTCCACAGTAGAGGCACATAGCAAGCAGTTTAAGAGATCAATATGGTATTTGATCTAAGTCTCCCAACCAAATTTTAGATAGGGATGCTATGAAAGTCATGGGGAAAAATCTGAAAATAGTATTATGTTATCAAAAGTACTAAAATAACAAAAGTAAATCTTATTTCTAGCTAATAAAATATCATCCCTTAAGTGATGTTATATTATTGTGGAAAAGCAAGGTATACACCTATCTTCTCTATTCTGAAAATGCTAAGGAGTGGGGACAAATGAGCTAAATTAATTGTTTTGGATTCAAGTTGTAGTTTTTATTAGCCATCCTTTTTAGTGAGTTTTCTGAAGTGAATGTAGTTCAGTTATCATCACCACTAAATATACTATTGTGTAAATTTACACACAAAAATATTGCATATATTATTTTTAAATGATTTTTATAAATATGTCTGTCATTATTCCCGCTAATATATTATACATTATGCTTATCTTTTATGGTTTAAAAAGGGAATATATGTTCATTCAAATATTTATTTGGTGTCTACTAAGTGCTGGGCACTTTTATGGTTTAAAAAGGAAATATATGTTCATTCAAATATTTATTTGGTGTCTACTAAGTGCTAGGCACTCCACTAGGCAGTAGAGTTATTGCATTAGAATTGGAAAATGTCCGTGTCTTCCAGAACTGATATTGCTCTAAAAGAATTAGTGGGTCAAACTAAGTCAAACAGTTTCTTTACTGCAGAGCTTCTTAGGAGTCTTATGAATTATGAGTCTCTGAGAAGGAGATGTAGTGGGCAGCAGTCCCAAATTTGTTTGAAATGAACCCTTTCCTTCATGGACCTTTTTTTTTAAGTTTATTTATTTTTGGGAGAAACAGAATGAGCACGAGTAGGGGAGGGACAGAGAGAGAGAGAGAGAGAGAGAGAGAGAATCCCAAGCAAGCTTTGCAATGTCAGCATGGAACCCGATGCAGGGCTTGAACTCAGGAACCATGAGATCATGACCTGAGCTGAAATGAAGAGTCGGACACTTAACTGACTGAGCCACCCAGACGCCCCTCCTTTATGTACTCTTTCATAGGATTTGTGATCCACTGAACACACTTGAAGACACATCGGTATTCTGTAATGGTTAGTTAATTGCTTTCTATGAAGCAACTGTAAACTGATATAACGTTACTCTGGGTGTTTTGAAGGATGCAATCATGTACAATGATGAACATTGGGATTATAAGGGAGTTGGATTTCTTTTCACTTAAAGAAATACACACACATATCCCTATATATATATGTAAGATATATTTTATACAATACACAATGTCCTCCGAGGAGGTTTAAGTTGTTTTCATCTTGGCAGCTCATAACAGGTTTAAATGAGCAAGAGAATATAAGCTGAGCAGAGTTTCAGTAAGTTATTTGATCCTGACTGATTGGTAAAATCAGGCATTTCCACTGGCCAGTCTGACCTTAATGGAACAACATTCCATCTGGAGGGAATAGTACGATCAAACATATAGTGGTGGGGATTGCCAGACTATAATATTCCAGTACCTGGAAAGTATTGAAACATCTGCTTTCTCCACAGTCTAGAAAGTCACATCTCAAGTGAAATGCAAGTATAACAGAGGCCAGTGCTATTTGCTTTGCATACTGCATCGATTCTATAGTGTGCAACATTGTAGGAAACTGTGTAAGATTATTGTTATCCCAGAGGGTTCTTAGTCTCAGGAGTGGAAAAAAGAGGCTTCTCTTCCTGTGTTTCTGCCCTCTGCTCATGAGCCAGAGAAGCTGCCAACATCACCAACCTCATCATAGGTATCTGTCTACAAAGAGGGTGTCAAGGCTCACTCTGGTGAAAGGTAGTTAGAAGTTGAAGGAAGGACTTAAAGATAGGCTACAACTTTTGTATACTTTCTATACTAGTTACAGTAAAGATGTCATTCAGTGATCCCCTTCTCTAGTAATGCCATTATGTTTTTCCCCTGTTGTGTGGCAGAACTTTAGAGGTAAAAGTGATACAAGATTGAAAAATAGTCTTAAAATTCTAGCTCCTTGAGCAGGACCTAACACAACAGTTTTTCAATAATCTTAATAACCATACTCATAATAATGACTATCAGATTAACTGCTGTTTTGTGCCAAAATACATTACCACATTTTTTTTCTTCAGCTTTACAACTTGGGTTCTATTATTATTTCCATTTTACGGATTAGGAAAATAAGGCTCAGAGATGCAAAGTCACTTGATCAAGGATCACACAGCTAATAAGAGATAAGTTTCTGTCATTTCTGTTGGATCCTACAATTCTTCAAACCATACCTAAGGACACTTGAATGAATTAATAAATAAATCCTCATAATCACACGGACCAGGTCATTAAGTTCAGCATAGTGGGGGAATGGGATAAGAATAGTTGGACAGTTAACTCCTGAATTTATTTGCCCTGAATTTTCTAAATGATGTTTAGTTGATGGCTTCATGATTACTACCATGTAATAGAAAAGGGCACATTTTGGTGTTTGGGATAAGATCTCACATTGAGTAGAATAGGTTTTTATTTCTTGACTAGTATGATATGAGTAACAGATGACATTGAAGTGGCATCTAGAAGTGCTCCTGTGTAGTTCATCATGTCATCCTGGCCAATAATTTAAAAACGTTGATAGTATATACAGCCATAAAGCATATTTCTAATCAATGCAAATAATATTTTTCCTATGCTAAACCCAGAGTTAAATTATAACACACAGCGTAAGATTAATGGGCCATTTTTTCATCATCACTTTGTTAAATTACTTAGTTTGGAAACCATTCAGAAGGATGTGAATTTGAGCTGTGCTGAGCAGCTGGAATGAGGTTTTGTCTGTGATAAAAGTATTCCCACCTCTGACCCCTACTTCCAGCTTCTCAGGAAAGAAGAGAAAATTTCTTCTAGAAAAAAAAATCGAATGCTTATAAGCTGGCTCATATATCAAAGAATATTATATCTTCTAAGCAAAGCCTATCTTGGTATATAAAATATTTTTACCTACTCTTTATAAAATGAACACTGCTTCTGAGGTGAGGTCTTTTGCAATTTGGCTTCTGGATCACTTTTGCAAACATATTTTGCTTGAGACTGAGTTCAAATCCAATATATCTCCATAATGCTGTGTATCTAAGTGATGTACTTGCATCTAAAATGCAAACCCCTTGAGGGCAGGCACTATGTGTCATCGGTGTATTCATGGAGTTGCACTCAATGTCTAGTGTTTAGGAAATGTTATTTTCAGTAAGTATTTGTGCTGAATAATGTGTGGTTCTAATGAGCGAAGCCTGGCTTCCCATTTTAGAGAGGCAGAGTACCCACACTTGTGTTCTGTGACCATTGAGTACCAGAATCTTGCAGTGTTATTCTTCAGTTCTCTTTGTGAGTTTCCTGAAAGGACATTTGCTGGACCCATCTTCTCCTGTTTTCCTGGAGGGATAACTCTTCTTTTAAAAAGTAGTTCATCCCATTAGTGAATGAGATAGAATTTATTATCTCCCTGTGAAGAAGATTTTCTTCCCCCCGAACTGCACTTCTCCACCCATGTATGTATGTACACACATACACAGATATATAGCATATATGCTCTATTATCCCAGTCATCCTATTCCACCATACTTGTTACATTCTGCTTCCTCAGAACAGGTTTTTAAGTGTGGTACATTTCTCTTTTACATTTATCATTAGCTAATAATTCTAACACCTAAAATGATGGCTGAGTTGGATCACATTGTATTGATAATATATAGACAATAACCCTTCTTTGTTCTTCTGACTTTGAACTAAGGATTCAGCTGAAAACTATCCCTAAAATTTTTGTACTTCGTACTGTTGAACAGCTTCTTAAGTCATTGTATATGGGAGTCAACCTGGATTAGGGGTTCTCAAAGTGTGGTACCTGGACTAGCACATCAACTTGTCCTAGGAATTCATTCAATATCAAATTCTTGGGCCTGCTCCACAGCTACAGAATCAGACAGTCTGGGGATAGGGCCCAGTATTTGTGTTTTAACAAGCTCTCCAGGTGACCCTCATGCATGCTCAAGTTTGGAAACCCCTGGCTTAGACATGGAACTTACGGTTTAGGCTTTGGATATATTTGAGTCCTAAGCTCCACTAGGCCACTGGGGTGATCATGAGCAAGTTATTCCTGGTGCCTTCTTACTACTTTTGTGCCTCACTTAGCTTGTAGAGATTTGATTAAATTAGGTTGATACATGAAATCCTTTCACTAAAGTGACCAAAACATAGTATGTATTCAATAAATTCTAGCTTTTACCATTATCATCAATCAGAACTTTTAAACTCATCTTGAAGATACTTTCTAATAAATGTAATCATGCAGTGTGAAAAATTAGCAACTTAGTAAAGCCTATTAAGTTTATCTGACAGGGTCTCAGTAGGAAATCAAGTGTACACCAAAAACTTAATTTGAGCAGAATATAGAGAAAAAAGATAGCGTAGCATCTTGGGTTCATTAAAGACTTGGTGACTGTATCACTTTAGGGCAAGGAGAGGAGGGCTCCCCATACAAGCTCTGCACCCCTCATAGAAGCTGTACATTAGCCGAGGGGTGTAACTAACCCTGAGGGACTTGGTAGGATGGAAGACAGAGGGGTTAACATCTTGGCCTCACTCTCGTCCTTCATTCCCAACAACCAAAGAGAGGCCAGAGCCAGGATACTATTAAGGCTGGCCATACAAGCCATCCATACCACAGAGTTGGCTAGAGAAAGAATCTGGAAGTATGTATTTGCACAGGTGGTGAGCAGGCTCTAAAATCACTTGCCATTTTAATGTAATTAATCATTTTAGAAGAATTGAAGAACAAGTGGTTTGTTCTGACCTGGCAGATCCGTTATACTTCAGGGCAGAACTGGCATTTGAGTTGGGTTTTAAAGGAAGAACTGGACTTTAATGGAGAATGTGGAGTAAGAATTGGTGAAGGGCCAAGGGAGAGGGAGAGATTCACTATAAGTGAAGAAAAAGCAGGACATATGGTATAAATAGGAAATATTCTTTGGAGCAGAGAATGGGTAGGCAATAGCTGGAAGTTAAGAGGAAGTCAGTACTCACATAACATTAAAGTTCCCTCCTTTAAGCTCACTTTCTACCTTCTACCCCCTTCACTAAGATTGAGGGAGTGAAACTTGAGTTGGGGAGGGAGCATTGGCAGGATAAAGAAAAGAGAGGAGAATAAGAGTAGAAAATGTAGTAATACCATAGTGCAGCTATGTAATGATAGGTACTGTCATTCCATCCAAACATGGGCATGTGATTGTGACAAATACAGGCTCAATTCTTGACACTATGCCTTCCTTCAAGGTTCTCAAATCCCCGAGGCTGCAGTTTCTAAATCTGTGGGATGGGGATACAGTGTAGCTTGCTTCAGAGTTTTTGTAGCTTTCTCAAGAGCTGTTGTAAGAGTCTAATGAGAAATGGAAGTAAGAGGTGAGTCCAGGAATTAGTTCTTAACACATATAAACTAATGTGGTGATGACGGTGATGATGATGATGATGGTGATGATAAGAATCATAGCTACCACCCATTGAACATTTGATATGTGCCTGATACTGTGCTGGTTCTTTTACATATCTTTTCCCATGTAGATTTCTTCTCTCCTGGCTCTCTTTATATAGACAAGAGGCAATCAATGGCTTAATTCTTAATGAACCTGAGAACTTTGTAACAGAGGGTAGTAAAATGCCTGACAGAGACCTGTGGTTAAAGAACTCAATTAGAAAACTTTTGATAAAGTATTAACTTAATACATAGGCACAAACAGGTTGAGGCTTTTTGGTGGGTATGTGGTAATTTAGTATTAGTGTGAGGTCTTTTGAAAGTTCTATATTCTTGAGAGGTCAAAAAGAATACTGGGAAAGGGTGAAAATCTCTCTCTGAAAACTGTTGGGGAAGGCAAGTCACTAAGACTTCGAAGGGGAAATCAGTAAGAGGCCAGGTTACTCACAGGCCTTCTAAGAATGAGTCCATGAAAATATTTGCAATGATATTGCAAATTATTGCATATTATTCTTGGATGCAAGAATAAAGGAAAAACACTGGCTTCACAAATGGTAATTTATTTTAGACACGTGAGCTAATGATAAAAATAATGACCCTATGATCGACTTTTGAGAGTTCCATTAACCAAACTGTGATTAAAGACCATAAACAGCAAGATATTCAAACTTTGGTCAACTTGCTTTGGAGTTGAGCGGAGAGAGCACCTGACGCATATAGGCACTTTTATGCAAGGTGACACAGTTATTTAGTAGTGCATTCAGGACATAAATTCATTCCTAAAATTCTCAGTTCAATATTCTCTCAGAAGTCAAATATTTGCTTGTCAAAAATAACACTTCCAAGAAAAATGCCTAAGAACAAAATAATCTGGGCAATAAAAGTTACTGACGTAACAACTAATTTAAGAACCCAAAAATAAAGGTTAAAAAGTAAAGTAATTATTAGTTAAAAGAATGCATAAATTCAACTGGGAGGGGGGATATTGTCAGAGATGGCAATTTGAAAACAGCGAGTCACCAAAAGTAAAAGTTTAAATCATAAGTAGTTTGGGAGCCTTCAAGAGAGGTTTTATAGATTGAACAACAACAGCAACAAGTTAAGAATAAAATATGAGGCTGACATGTGGACTGCAGCCCGTCAAGAAAGCATTGCAGAAAAGCCACATCAATCTAAACTTACATTTCTGTACGTTTTGGTTGGAGAGCAGTTAAGCCATTGTTTTAAAAGCATATCACTTACTTTGATCAGCTGCTGAATAATGTGAGGCGTTTTTGTATTTACATTAATTAATGCCCATAAATACCGCTTTAAAAAATGAACACAGTGCATAGTCCTGATAGTACTGTAAGGAATGGAAAGATAAGCTTTGCCACGAGAAGATATGATAAGAATGAGGGCATAGAAGTTTGGGGAGATAGCGTTTTTGGAAAAGTATGTTAACATTTATTACCTGCTACTGTTTTGAAATGTGATGAGATAAAGAAAAGTAGACTATTGATTTGAAAAGGTAATGTATTGGCTGAAAAGAAGGGAAACTTGTAGAGACCTAAAATGTTCTTTAAAAGATGTGTTTCAATGTCATTTCAAAAAATAAACACATTTCCTGTAACAATGCAGTGAGGTTAATGGAATAATGCAGGTGAAAGCTTTTTGGCCCAAAGAAATGCCATCAGGGCAAGGTATTACTGTTTAACATACCACGACCCAGACCTGTGAGTGCCAGAAGAATGGCTATTTTTACACGATCTCGTACAACATTCATAATATTTCTGGCATTAGCACAGAAAAAGGATCATTCTGTGTCTTTGTGATTGCCTCCTTCCCTGAAACTAGATAATCTGACCTCTCCTAAAGAGAAAGTAGTTTTCTTCATCCCATAAAACTAAGGTTTATTCTCCAGGTCGAGCTTCTCTAGCTCTTAGAAGTTTAAAATTAACGATGTGAAGTATACTATGTTTGCATTCATTTTTATTTAGGAGCAATTTAGGGTGATTTAAGTTAAGACGATGTAATTAAATAGAAGTTACAAGGCAGATGCCAAAATCAATAAATAAATAATCAACAATTTTTTAAGATCATACATATTATGTAACAAGATGCACCTAAGAACTAAAAATATAAATGGGTTTAAAACCCAATTGTTTAAAGGCAATTTTGTTCCTATTGGTTTAGCTATGAGCGGTTCCTAGAACAATTCTGGGGGAAAAAAGGCTTCTGATTTTTGTGTGTTTTACTGTAATTTGTGACATTTAGGAGAACTTTTGTGAAGCCTTTGGTAATACAGCAGATTTAATAGGTTTTCATCTTTGCATTGACTCATTTTTATTATTTTAAATATTTTCTTTTGGCTCCTAATCTTTACTATCTCCATTTACTTTTTCATTTAGAAATAATTTGTTTTTTCTCAGGATTGCAATCTCAGTGAAATCCTCTTAAGTTTCTATTTGTTGTCCTTTCCCTTAGACTACTTCAACATCTTTGTCTAGTTATACATTTCTAGCTTTCTAGAAAGCTTTGTTGCAAATTGAGTTAACATTATATGTACGTTTTGAATAACTTCTGGACTTCAACCAGACCACCTACGTCTTAACCTCCAGCTTAATGTCTACCACAAAGCACATACTTTTAATACATGTCAGTGTCTTGTATCACTACAAATCCAGAGGAAATTGTTTTGTCTTCTAGCAAAAAGCATTAGCTTTTTGCACAGGTTTTTTAAATGACAGCCATCCAAAATTCAAGCTGAACACTTGCATGTGAGAACACAAAAGGAAAATTTTTAGGCAGATCCAACATCGGGCTATAACTTTTTGTCACTTAAAGAGAAAACCTAAAGCACAAAATCAGATTTTTAGGGTTATTGTAGTATATACCTTTAGTTTATAGATAAAACTTTGAGTTGTAGAAAATTGAGTTAAATTAGCTAAACTCTAAAGCTAAAATTTTACCGCTCTGAATGTTTGGCATTGTTTTATAAACTCTTTGTTATTGCTGTGGTATCCATTCTATTAGTTGCAAAACTGAGTTTATTGAAAACACACACACACACACACACACACACACACACACACACACCCTAGCATGCCCCTACTCTAGAGCCTAGAAGTTTAAGAGTTAGAACTTTTTAATGTGCTTCTGGATTAAATGGACCATGTATTTAGTTGGCATGCTAATTAGAAACTGCATAAACAATTCAAAACCAGCTTCTTAAAATTCTATTTCAAAGAAATGTTGTTAAATATTATCCCAGAGGAGTTCTATTCTGACTTTTCAAATTGATTTTTCTCCCTTTGAAAGGGTAAACAGTTGGGATTTTGTTTGTTTGTTCATTTATCTTTCATTGTAAAAAATTCTCTTAAAAGCTGATTTTCTTTTGTTTCCTTAGCATGGATGACAGAGTAACAATGATGATATTTCATCAGTCTTTTTTTTTTAATTGGCAGGTTACATGTTTCTGTTATATACTTCAATGATGCTAAATATTTTTGGAATGCTTTAGATCTTATGATATTATTTTTTATTTGTTCATTTTTAAGACACTTAGACAAAATGGACCATAACTCAGTTCATGTTATTTTATCATCAATACATATGGCCTCCTGTCTTCCAATATTTTATTATTTCTTAGTGCTGACATTTATCTGCCAGGTTTAATCCCTTTCTTCCTCTCTACTTAGCACCACTCCATTAATTTAGTATGTAATTTCCCAACTCACCTTTCATACTTATGTTAGATATATATAGAGAGATTTATATGTATACGAAAAATGGATTGAATTTTTTTATTTTCTAATTTTTGTAAAAATAGTATAGACAAAATTCATGTTTTATATTTTAATTTTCCCCATAGAATTATAGTTTTTAAGTTTATCTATGTTGTGCCATAAACTAATTTATTGCTTATTGCTTCTAATATTTCACCATGTGTTAGTACCATGTTTTGCTTCTCCATTACCCTAGTGATCCATACTTCGATTGTTTCAACACTTTTGTACACCTAAACTATTTCTGCGTGTCAGCTTTAAGAACAGCGCAGAGTTTCCCTGGGGCTTTCATTCAGATGTGCAGTGGCTGAGGTATAAGTTGTATATATATCTTATGCGATAGATTGCTCCCCAGAAGAGCTGCACCACTTACCTCTCACCAGCAGTACTCGAAATTTCTTTCTCACTACACCCTCTGCCGCCATGCTATATTAATTTGCTTTCTCACTTTTAGGAAATCTAGCATGTGTAGATTCATATGTAATATTTGTTTTAATTCTTCATTTTTCTGATACTAACAAGTTTGAGTCTTCATATACATTCTTGCTATTCATATTTTTCATTCTGTAAATTGCCTATTCATGACCATTGCCCATTTTTCTATTGAGTATCCTCCATTTATTTAGATTTGTAGGACTTTTTCATATTTAAATGTGAATCCATTATTGATTTTTAGATATTACATATGCCTTCTATTTATCAATTGTTTTTAACTCTGACTTTGGTGGCCTCTATTGTACAGAAATCTCTAATTTTAATGTAGTCAATTCATCAGTTTTGCTTTATACAATACACTTTTTTCAAAAATCTATTTTATTCTCTTCTCTGAAATCACAAAGATATTCTTTTATTTTTTCTAGGTTTTATTTTTCACATTTAGATATTAATTATATTTTAGTTTTACACCTTGTGTGGGATTATATAATATAATAGTTAATAGAAGGAGATCTAGGATAGACTGTGTAGGTTTAAGTTCCAACTCTCCCATGTACTTCTTAGGTAGTCACTTTGTCTTTTGTATTTCAGTTTTCTCACCTATAAAGTCAGGAAAATAGTTAATGCCTCATGGGACTATTTGTGGAGATTAAGTGATCTACAGAGCACTGAGCACAGTAGGCATGATATCATTAGGTTATGATCCAGTTCTCTGTCTCTTTGTGTAATGAGCCTGTTTCCCCAAAAGCTATAATTCAGCTTTATCTGCAGGACTATGATGTCATTTCCTTTGTGTGCCAACTTCCTATATGTATATGCCTCAATTTCTAGACAGCCTATCTGGTTAGGTTTTCTTGTTTGCCATTTCTTCCAATAGCACCACACTGTTTTCATCCATCATGACTTCCCAATATATCTTAATATCTGGTAGGGCAAGTTCTTCAGTTTTGGTCTTATTTTCCAAAACTTCGTTAATTGTGAAGCACTTTATTCTTCTGGATAAATTTTAGAATCACTTTTTCATGCTGTCTCTCAAAGATATATTGGATTTTTATTGTATTTGTATTTAATTTATAGATTAGTATAAGGAGATTGATATCATTATAGTCGGTCTTCTCACTGTAACTGTAGTATATATTTCTTTTACTTATGTGCCTTCTAATACAAAGATTTCACTCTGAAGATTTTCTGCATTGTTTACTAGATAAAGCTCTATACGCTGTAGTTTTTATTGCTATGGCAAATGTCTCTTATATGTTATCTGGTTATTAATGCTATTGGGGAATACATTTGACTCAGATGTATTGATTTTTTTCTAGCCACTTTGTTGAGCTCTTTTCTTAGATTTAATACCTTGTTGCACTTTCCTGTGTTTCCAAAAAAATATATGATCGAAACAATCTATAAATATGACATTTTAATCTATATTCTTCCAAACCTTCTCTTTCTCTTTGTATTTCTCTCAGTACACATCTTGTTATTTTGGTCAGTTGCAAAAGATCATGTTAAGTGGAGGCAGTAGTGTTGGAAATCTTTTTCTTGATTCTCTCCTTAAAGGTAATGTTTTTTTAAATTAGTAGTATCATTTTTATTACTGTATACATGTGCCATGTATTTTTGGTATACAGCCTTTTTCAAGGAAAGATAGCTTTTTTTATATAGTTTATTGTCAAGCTTGTTTTCATATAACACCCAGGGCTCATCCCAATAAATGCCCTCCTCCATGCCCATCACCCCCCTTCCCCTCTCCCCCACCCCCATCAGCCCTCAGTTTGATCTCAGTATTCAAGAGTCTCTCATGATTTGCCTCCCTACCTCTCCCTCTTTCCCCCCTCCTCCCTCCCCCATGGTCCTCTGTTAAGTTTCTCCTGTTCCACCTATAAGTGAAAACATATGGTATCTGTCCTCTGCCTGACTTATTTCACTTAGCATAACATCCTTGAGTTCCGTCCACGTTGCTACAAATGGCCAGATTTCATTCCTAAGGAAAGATAGTCTTATCTGTATGTAGTTTAATAAAATTTACCTCACCCAAATGTAGGTTTTGAACTTTATAGGATACTTTTTATCCCCTATATCTAATAAAATGGCCATATGAGTCTCTTTATTTAACTAATATAGTGAATCACATTGATTTTCTGGTACATAGCCAACCATAAATTCTCTAGAATAAAAACCACTTGACCATGTTGTATTATTGTATAAATCAGTTTCTTTTTTTTTGCTTCATCACTAACTTAGTGGCTCAAAACAACAATCACTTGGCAGTTTAGGACTGGATTCATCTGGGTACATTTTTACTTGGTTTTTACTTGATTCATCTGTACTCACCCACGGCTTTAGACAGCTGATGAATCAGCTGAGTGAGAGCTGATTAGAGAAAGCCTCATTTACATGTTTGGTGTTTGGCTTGAGCAGTGGAAGAACCTGGTACACTTGTCTTCAGAACCTAGTACGCTAGTCCGGGACAGCTGAGAGGTCAAGCTCCTTCACTGTTGTCTCACTATTTAGAGCAAGATATATGCCAAAGCCCAGAGGCCTGCTGAATTAAGTGACCCAGGGATGAGAATTCAGGTAGGGGGTTATATCATCACTTTTGAAACATCCTATCACAATATTTTTAACACATTTTATAAATGTAGGATAATATTGAGGTTTTTGGGTCCTATTTTATAAAGCAAATTTGACCTGTGTGTGTGTGTGTGTGTGTGTGTGTGTGTGTGTATGTGTGTTGTCCCTATTTGGTGCGATATTCTTCTCTCACCTCTAGCGCCATCATTCTAGCTTGAGGTACTTACATGTATCAATGGGAACAGAAATGAGTATTACAGTTCACATCACCTTGAACAGGTGGTTCTCTGCATGCATGAGGACATTCAGAAGGCTTTGCTTTCATAGTGGATTCTGAACCCGTATTTGTACCAGGTATTGTCAAGGGACATAATCACACACACAGTGTATCATAATTATACCTTACTAGCATTTTCCCCTAACTTTTTAGCTACTGTACAAGGAATTAAAATTTATTGAAAAGTATCTCTAGTATTAAAATATTTTTCTTTAAGTATGTATTAGATTCTTACCTTGACACATTTTTTATAGTTAATACCTACTAAAAGTGCACTACACATGTGCACACTTCTTTTGCTGGGTTCTTTTTCTTAGTTTTTTTTTTTTCCTCTTTCATATATATGAAGCAGCAGAAGAATCTTGGGAAAGTGGAAAGAAATTTTGGGTTCTTTCTATCTTAAAGTAGATGTGGAATGTAAATTCCAAGCTCTCTTTTCTAAAGCAGGGATGTGAGCTGAGCCTTTAATTTGTTTCTGAAAAACACAGTCAGCTTACACAATTCCTTCGTGAGGTTATCTTTACCTTTGGAAATTCGTAATGGTAAAAAGAATATGATGTACTTGGGTGATGTCTTCTTTTTTTCTCATGGGCTCAGTGTACTTCACTTTACAGTACTGACCTATTTAATTCTCCAGCAATCCTGAGAGGGAGCAAAGGAGCAGATGTTCTTTCCCTCATTTCACAGATGAGAAAACTGAGGTTCAAAGAGGTTAAATGATTTCACCAAGGTCATCCATGAGGTGATGCCAGAGCCAGGAATAGCACCCCTATTTTCTTGTCCTCTCTTATGTGATTCTCTATCTGCTTGTCCATGGCTCTGACTGTAAAAATGCACTGTACCTGTCCTCACAGTCCCTGAGATGTCCTTTTGTTAGGACACTAACACAATGACAACACTGACCAGACACAAAAAATGGTGTAAAAAAGGCACAGTCTTTTTTGTTGACTCCATCCCCTGAAATTCCACTGCCACACTGCATGAGAAACATGAGACATCCATTAAGATCATGTTCCCAATAGCTCTAGCTAGAACTAGATTTTGCAGAAATTAAAGATACATCTTGGCCTGACTGCTAAAATGAGTGTCTCGAGAATCAGAGCTGCATTGCTGCTCAGGTGAGTCAAGAATGCCCTTTGCTAATTGTTTCTCCTTCATTTCTTAGAGAATTTAAATTTCATGACCAGCACCATCTATTATACTTCAATACTATTCATCATCCATCTTGCACATATTTGCAGGAAAGAAAGTTGTCCAAGTCATTAAATCCTCCATGATTCAAAATCTTATGACCTCAGGTGGCAACCCAGCAGGTAGCTTACAAGGTACATTAAATCATCTCTGTTATGGACATACAAGAACATGACCTTCAACTTACTAAGCTGGCTGTTCATGAAATGAAAATGGAACTGAGAAGTTAAGGAAAACTTTTAAAAGTGTCTGGTTCTTGTAATCATCTAAGGAAGTCCTCATTTCTAGCTGCTAACCCTGCCCTTTGCTTGGTGGTTACCCCAAAATCAGTGATAATAAAACTGTCCAACTCTTTGGAGATATTTTTCTCTTTGCTTCATATTCCTGGTGTGTGTGATAAAGGAAACCACCCATCCATCCCATTATCTTGTGTCAGTTACAATTCAGGGATAAGTTAAGTCTTCCTCTGTGAGCTTCATCAGGAAAAACCTAGGGTATTATTTTTCACTGCTTCTCAGAATGTAGCACAGTCCTGGGCTACAATGAGTTCTCAAAAAAGTTAGTTAAATGGGTGGGTGGATTGTCAGTGTCACATAGCTCACAAACAACTAAACTAATAGTGTGATTTTTACTGCATATAACAAGGAAATGACTTTGGTCAGGGAAATGAATGCCTACCACATATGCCAACACTTTTCCCTCCCCTGTTCATTACAATACTTGCTAATCTATCATGATGTTCTTCCCTTTGGATCTGGACATGACTTAAGGATCCTTGTACAATATAGACCACTTGTACAATATAATCCTTCACTATTTGATTTGAGTCGAGACACAAGAATCCTATTTTCTATCCATGATGTATACGTTAAGCATAATTAACTTTTATGTAAAAATGTAGATTTGCAGAATAAAAAAAATAAGTTTTAAGAAGTGACCTAGTGATCATATGAATCTCTTTGTGACCTTATCCTCCATGATTATATCTATATAGAGAGATAATGCTAGCTTCCCCATGGGGAAGTTGGGCTGGAGAAAGAGATAGATAGGGAAGTATAATGGATAATTATAGGCTGACATAGTCATCAAGAAGTAGTATGGAAAATAATTTCTGGTAGATGGAGTAAATGGACAATAAGAAATGAATAGAGTTGGTAGAGTAGACTCATCTCGAATCCACTGGTTATTAGCATGTATCAATTTAGCAATGAATGAGTGAAGATGGGCAATGCTAGATACTATAACAAATACTCCTTAAAGACAAGTGTCTTAATTCAATAACTGTTTATTTCTCACATTAGACACCAATGTGGGTCAGGTGGTTCTTTTTTCTTTTTTTTTCTTTTCTTCCCTTTTCTTTTCTTTCTTTTTTCTTGAGGTTTTTGTTTATTTATCTTAAGAGAGAGAGAGAGGCAGAAGGAGAGAGAGAATCTGAAGCAGGATTTGTGCTGTAGGCTCTGAGCCCAACATGGGGCTCAATCTCAGGCTTATCTCACAAACTGTGAGATCATGACCTGAACCAAAATGAAGATTCAGATGCTCAACTGACTGAGCCACCTGGGTGCCCCCAGGTAGTTCATTCTTAGTTGATTGCCTTCAGGAACCCATGCCCTCTCCATCTTGTGATGACCTCCTAACTTACAGCAGATGGGAACATGAACAGTAATGTATAAGTTTTCTTGATCAGGCCTGGGAGTGCTGGACCCATATCCATTTAGCCAGAATGCAAAAACATGACCTCTACCAGCTACAAGGGAGTTTAGAAAAGTAATTTTTCTTTTGTGTTCAGGAAGAGGAAAATAAAATGGATCTCACTGTCTCAGTCACAGTTGAAGACAAGTAATCTGTGGCAGAGGGCAATATTTGCAGATGGTGATGCCATGAAGGTTGAGGAAGATTGATTTCTTAATCATTCAGGAGCACTGTCCCATCTAACTGAGTTCTGAATGGTAATAAATTAAATCATCCACTGAAAACTACCAAATTAGTTTGTGCAATAGATAGAAGGAATTATAGTCTTATCATTTATTTAGTAAACCAACAAATATTTGCATCTACCAAGCACTGTACTTGCAACTGCAATATACCACTCCCCGCCCCGCAACCCCAGGCCCTGGGTGATTTCTAGTAGTTAGTATCAGGATCTCAGTAATTCACTTGATGTGCCCCCTTGTGGGAGTCTCTAACTATCCTTGACCAAAGACAAAGAAAATAAAGATTTACTGCTCTGCTTACCATGAAGTTTGTCTTAAAATCTAGCATTTTTCTGGCCACATTGTAATAATTCCTTTTTCTTTCATATTTCATGACCTACCAAACACTATAATCAAATTCTCCCTCTGTTTTCTTTTTGTCAGACTATATACAACCACATTTTCTTCAGCCTTCTTATATGGTATGATTTGGAATATGTGATCTCATTAGATATTCTGAAATATAAATGACAAAAATAATTATCCTTAAAAAAGATAAGTACTGGAAATTCCGTATGGGATTTTTTGCCCTCATGCAACCAGTTTTAGAGCTCTTTTCCCCTTTCTTAATCACTGTAATAATTTCTTATGTGTCCATCAGAAGATTTTTGTGGAATAGGCAAATGTATATACATATATAAATATATATTTATTATATATAAATATATATTATATAGATATTAAAAGTTTTAAATGACATTTAAGAGAATTTTCCTGACCAGTGAAAACTTCTTCCATTTTATTTCTTGCCTGATTCTACTCCTGATTTATTTTTTAATTTTTGAAAATTGTCTTTAAGCTTGTTTAGGTCAGGGCTAAACCTTCCAAGGTAAAAAAAAAATTGCTTTTCTTAAAGGGAGGTTAGGTTAAACTTAGAATAATGGCTATGATGTGAGGGAGCATGTGACCATCATATATAAGACCTTTAGGAATGATCATGTCAACCACATTCAAGTCCCGCACTGGAAGCAAAAAAAATCTGATAATTAAGGCAACTTTGCAAATTGATGACACTAGAATATTAAACAAAATTTCCCCCATTCCTAGACATGATCCAAAGATCACTAGCTTAAGATCATTTTAGTTAGTTAGATAGCTGTCTGATTGTTTAGTGCTTTCACTCCCAGGTTGTTAAACATTATGAATATCATTTATACTTCCATGAGATATTAGTTGGTGTGGAGAGAAAAAAAGAAATGAGAAAAAGAATTTTGGAGTAAAATAAATTTGAGAAATGCTGGATTCGATAAAATTAAACATGCTTTTTGACTGGAAGGCTTTTGACGTAATGAACTATAATGTGTCCTGTGAATTTCCACGTTAAATTGGGTTTGATGTGAAGTATTTATTTGTTTGTTTTTATTACAGTTCACACACATCATTACATTAGTTTCAAGTGTACAACATGGTGATTTGAGAAGTTAATACATTATGCTAGGTTCACCACAAGTGTATCTACATGCCATCTGTTTCCATACATGGCTCTTACAGTAACATGGACTATACTCCTTTGCTGTGGCTTATTTCATTCCATAACTTGAAGCCTGTATCTCACACTCTCCTTTACCCATTTTGCCCACATGAAGTGTTTTTAAACTTCGTTTAGCTACTCAACTCTTTGTCGATGGAACATTTTAAAGGACTCTTGTTTCTAGCAACCCTGGAAAATGCTGTTCTAGTCTCAGTTATGCTGTTGAAATCTTAGCATTTGGAAGCAGGCCCACAGGCAAGCTCATCCAATTTCCAATATAGAAATCTACACTATATCCATGTAGACTCATTTGGCTGTGGATGCATATTTTGATAACAAAAAGCTCACTACCTTAAATCTGATGATTTTATAGTTGGAATGCTCTTCTGTTAGGAAGTTTTAATTTCAAAGTGCATTTTACTATTACAAAATGCTAACTTTTAAATTTTTTTCTGTTGGACCTATATCTGATCTCTGGATTAAGACAAATCCAACTCAGGTAAAAAAAAATATTTCTTTTTCATACATGAAAATACAAATAAACAAATACTTAAATTTATCTATAAATAGTGACCACAGATTTAATTGAAAATACATATAAAAATAATCTTGACTTGAAACTTATGTTGAAATATGTTGTCATTACATAAATAAAATCAGTAAATTTCCTCATATCTAATAAATTTTAGGCTAAGTTGTAATTAAGCACAATTTCTAGGATGAAAAATAAAAGTACATACAGTTTTGAGCTATTATTTCAGACTGAATTATAAAATAGCACCCTGTTTTTCACTAGATGTTCAATGTTAACATCTCAATCAAACAGGATAATTCTGGCAAAAATTCATCCAAGGAGTTCATCGATTTTATGAAAGCCTCTCTTAATCATTTGATACTCAAATAAATTTATTTTTCTTTTGTGGTGTTTGTTTCTTTTGGTAAAAATTTTAGCCATCTATCTTTGCCAGATCCTCATTTAGCAGTGGCTTTGTATGGTTATTCTAGCAGATCTCTGGTATGATTTACAAAGGCTTTATGATATTCTATCTTAAAATTTAAGAGTTCACTTTGAAACTGATTTGAATTTTATTTCTCAAATATAATACTATGTTTAATTTATGCATACATCAGTGAGTGACAGACAAGATCGGTAGGTTACCAACTTAGAAGATTAGAAAAGCTGGATTCTATGGACAACTTAAAATCATGAAGATGTAGATAATGAGTACATGGATGACAAGAAACCTCTACTAAGTGAAAATAGGCATAATAAATTCCTCAGATCTTATCTTCCGTTTTCACATTTCGCCAATCCTTAGTTCAGGAGGCCATAATTCTCCAGTCACTACTGAATTCCTGGCTACTTGTAGCCTCTTCATCATCTGCTCCGTTTCTAATTCCAAGTTTGATGAGCCTTTTGATGTCATTCTTGATTTATGAAGTGGTGTTCCTAGTCAAGAGAGAATATTGTTTCATTTAGGATTTAGAGTTTTGGTAGTTTTGGTAGTAAGGGTAAGGAGAGTTGTTCTCAGTCAGTCACAATCTTCTCCCCAACCCTCTTCCGATCAACTACCTGTGATATAAAAATAGACAACCAGATTGAAAGATTGAGTCCCTAACTCTGGCTAAATGAGATTATTTCTCATTTCTAGTCTCATGGTCATGCCATTCTTCTGCTCGGAAATGGCATCCTAGTATTCAAGGTACTGCATACTTTAATCTCCCAAAATCCACTTCAAGTCTTGCTCCCCAGTTTTTTCATATACTGATTATCTGTTCACCTGACTGCTTTCGGTTATCTGGAATACAAGTTCTCTTATATTCCAGTATATACCTGTTTCCTCTGCTTGAAAACTCCCTTCAAATTCTTCAGAGTCCTAAATCCTACTTGGCCTTGACTTTACTACATTTGCTGGTTGGCCTTAAGAAAACAATCCTTTCCAGAATCAATAATCAATAAGTCAGTCAATCGGTAAACTATTAATAGATTCATAGGTTGTTTCAATGAAGATCTCTTTCTCAATCAAAATAAAGTCAATTTTTATTAATAATAGCTATATTGCTCCCATAGAAATGTATTTGAACTCACTTATTTGACTTTTTGCTACTTAAAATGATAATATTATTTTCTTCATTGAGTTGGTTATTTTCATATGCTTTTATGTCCCAGTGACAGTATCTTCTCCTTGAAGTCTGAAAGCATGTTATCTAGTTTTTAATTCATTAGTATCCTTCCCTGTGTTTAGTAAATTTGACTTTGACAATTTAGAGAATGAAGCAAACATCTCCCAATTCTACCCATCTCTGTTCACGACAAGTGTGGGCCCCTCTCTATCCACAGCATTACTTGTTTTTAGCAGTTGAGCAGATGTGGTTGACAGAAATGTCAGAAAAAGTCTACATGTTACAAGACCTAAGCCAATATGCCAGCCATATGAGGTTATTATTCATCATCATGAAAAGTCTTAAACATATACAATGGAGAATTACACTTTTATGATTTTTTGATGAATCACATGTAAAATAATCATTAATATTTTAAATACTCTTCAGAGTGAAATTCATTATGGTTGTATTTTTTAGTCAGCTGAATATAACAATCATTTCACAATGAACAGAAGCCAAAATATTACAGTTGAGTTTTCTTGTTCTGTTTGTCTTATTCCACACTGTATCTTGGGAATATTGGGGAGATAACATGTTCTTTAAAGTTACATTCTTATATTCTATATATTCTATTACATATATCTTATATATATTCTTATATTCTGTGCATATATGCACAATGTTTAAAAAATCTCATGTATAAATATTAAATTTACTGTCACTGTATGACAGATATAAAGAACTGTGATTCATTAAAATATTTCTGATTTCATGATTTAAAAATAGGAAGCACTTTCTTCAACGTTCATCACTTCTTACAGTCATAAAGTTTCCTACTTTAACAGAAGCCACTTGGTTCTATGCATGCCAATGAACTTGAATGTTAAATTTACAAGTTCATGCTAATGTGTTCTCTGCTAAATTTGGGAAATATCTTTCTGTGTATCCATTGATATTTCATTATTCATCAAGGTAGTGTAAATGCTTGGGTGAGCTTGACCTAGAGGCATCCAAATTCATGGATATGGATATGGAAATTGTACAGTAGAAATAAATATCACAACTAATTGACTTGATGCTTCTATTTCATTCTCTACCCAAACATATTAAGAGTAGTTTGTTTTTGTTTTTTTTACCTAAGACTCGGTTCTATATATAGTTCAACTAGCAGAAGAATTATTCTAAAGCATCCCATCTTTCAATCCAGCTCATCAGTTTCATCCTATATGCATAATGGCAAAGTCATTGACTGTTTTTTTTTTTTTCTTCCAAATGGTGGCATACTCAGCAAACAGGAACCCAGTTTGAGAGAGTTCTGGTTATAGACTCAGAGTAAATTTTTTAACATGGCACTGCTGTTGTTTATGTTATGATCAATCAAATTTATTGATCCAGTCATTTATTATTCATTCATTCAGCACATTTCCTGGATACTTACCATGTGCCAAATAGTAAAGCTATAATGTTAAACAAAATAGACATAGCCCATGTAGTCATGGATCTTATATTTTAGAAAGCACAACTTCCATAGAAAGAAGAGGTTCGGGCATTAAATAATGACACAAATATATGTGACATAAGTAACAAGCATGATGCTGTGAAAGCCAGTAAATGGAGAGCCAGTATTTTCAGAGGTCCAATAAAGACTTCTCTGGGTCAGTGCCATTTGAAATGAGATCATAGGGAAGCATTAACTAAACAGTGTCAGTGATGAGAAGTGTTGGAGAAGAGTGATGCAGGGAGACGAAACTTTATCAATTCATTTATTTATTCATTCAGAACCTATTATGAGTCAATACCATTATCAGCCTTGAGATGCGAGGGGAAAAAGAAGAATTCCAAAAAACTGCAGTGATGTTTGGGTGGAGGCAGGGAGTGTTGCAAATGAGGCTGATTCAAGGTAACCACTGTAAGTAACCCTTAGAATTTTTCCCAATTTAGACCTGGTTGTCCCCTTTTGACTAGGGAAGAAGGGTTGCAGAACTCCTAGTGACTATTCTTAAGAATCCCAGCTATGCCAGTCACTAGTTATATGACCTCAGGAAGGTTACTTAACCACTCTATGCCTTAGTTTTCTCATCTGCCAAATGATAAAGTTAATAGCACCTAGCTTAAAGGATTTGGTGAGGATTTCATAAGCCTTTAAGGCTATGTCCAGTATGTAAATATTAGCTACTATACAGTATTTTTACTCATACTCTGCTAAGTTTGGAGACTCTTAAAGAAAATAAATATAATTATATAATGGTGAATTTTGACATTAGATTTAGTCAAAGTAGTTGCAAGTGACAGATACAACTTTCTATACAATTTCAAAATTCAGATAGGAAGATAAGGAAAGTGTTGAAAGAGGCAAAAATGATGATGTGAACTGACTAAAATATATACATTATAAAATGACACAAAAACTGAAAATCAATGAAGTTTTTTTATTGCTATTTTTTGGAAAGGGAAGATGGATGTTTGTAATAAACTTAAATGAAAGATTTTTAAAAATGGTTCCTTGGGAACAGAGAGGCACAAACAAATGCTCATAATTTTGTGGCTTGGGCCGAAGCATTTCTCGAACGTCCTTGAAAGTTCCCAAAGACCATCTTTCCACAGGAAAGTATTTCTCCTTTGAGTAAATAATGTTCTTGCCTAGAAATGAAATGCAGTAATATATTACATTGCAATGGAACTGATAGCAAGACTGGCAGCAGAAGTTTAGAAAAAGAATGTCACATTGCAGTCTAGAGTTTGAGGCTCTATATCTAAACTTCTATAGCTTCTAAAGGAATACCTTTCATATTAGATCAAAATAGGTCAGGAAAGAATTTTGACTACTCTTTAGTTAACCATTAGAGGTATTTCTTTGGAATTATTATTGTGTCAGAATGTCCTGCCTTAAGTTTTGTATGGCTCAGCTGCACAGTTGATAAACTAAGGTTTCTTTTTACCATAAAAAGCTCCTTTTAAGGGATCCTATAGCAATGACATTTACAATATTTGCTTGCTTTTGAAGAAAGCTTCATACTTTCCAAAGTGCTTTATATATGCATCTCTGTGAGGCAGGTAGGACAAGTCCTATCAACAGTATTTTACAGAAGAGGAAATGGTGGCTGTAGAAGAAAACTGCTTGCTCAAGGTCATCCAGTGAGTTAAATGAGGATTTCAGCGATTCGGAAAGTTTATCAGGGAAGGCAGAAGGGAATGCTTCAGCCTCCAGTCCATCTGTACACAGTATTTTTGTATAAATGAGAAATGTATGCAAAGTGAAGTACATTAGGTACCTAGAACTTTTTCATGTTACTTAGAGTCTGATGAGGGATTTAGACTGGACATATTCTATCCTGATGACTGACTATAACTTCAGTTTTTCTGGTGGCTGATCACATGGGCTTTAGAATTTGAATTCTGACTCCATTACGTGCACGAAGGAAGTTACCTAACTTCCTTCAGAGCCTGTTTCTCCTTCCATTAAGTGGCGATTTGAATGCTATCCTGTATGTTTATTAATTCATTCACTTCACAAAGCACCTGCTGCATGTCAAATACTCTGCTAAGAATAGTTAAACTTCTCTAGGAGGCCAGAAGCCATCTTTCAGTGGATATGAGAGTTCAGGAGAGGTTAAGACTTGAATTGAGGTCAGGAGAGGTTAAGACTTAAATCCACATTAGGAGATGATGAAAAGCTCAGATGGCAGAGAAAACAGAAAGGACTAAGGACACAGGTTAAAGAGATAAGCTTGGAGACATTTGGAGTGACAATGTTAGGGACTTTGAATGCACTACACTTCCAGCCTCAGTTTCCACTCTTGAACATGGGAAAAATGATCAAACAAGTCTCACAGAGCTTATTTGGTGTGGATTAAATAAGCATGGAAATTAACACAGGAAGAAAGTGAGAAACTCTTATAGATGAGGGTGTGTATAAATAAAATCAATCTGATGACCTCTTTCCACACTGAGTGGTCACAGCACTCTTCAGTTTTCTAGCTGAGTCTGGATATGGACTGTAATTTTATTCAGCCAGCATATAAGGCAGACTTTTTGATTGGTTAGAAATTCTTGCCCCTCTGCTCTATTATAATTTACTTTTAATTTTGGTTCTTAAGGTGTGTGGGCATAGATAGAAGAACTCTTAAAGAAATTATGTATCAGATTTTTAATTCAAAATGTAGACAAACATTATTTCATTGTTTGTCCTTTTCCCTCTGGTTACACTGCTCAGCTACTTTTTCTTCTGCACCCAGACAAAGGAGATTCTGAAGAAAACATTTAAAAGTTTTGATTTCTGGTATAAGATAATGGGGAGCCTCTCACTACTTGATTTAGATTTTAACAAACCCTTAATTTTAGGGTGATAATCTAGAGAAAGGAAGTTTATAGAAGATTCCCAATTGTTTACTTCCTATATTATATTTAGCCATGATAGGAAGTTAGGATTTAACTACAACATCCCTCCTTCCTATCCTTGAACTTTACCTTGTTCACAGAGGGCTTGCATCTCTTCGCCTTGAGCTTTTCACCTGGTTAAGTTGCTAAAATCATAGGTGAAACAATTTGTGCTGCTTTAGTCGACCCAAATGACATTGTGCTTATTCAGCAAATGCTCCCATGCCTTTTTAAAAAAAGGTTTAATAAATACATGATATTACTTACTCATGCTGTTCATAATTTATATACATATATAAATTATATATAATTTTTAAAATAAATATATATATATATATATGCTTTTATTATTTATTTATTTATATTTAGGGTAGTTTTAGGTTCATAGTAAAATAGAATAGAAGGTATCTAGATTTCTCACATACCCTCCTGCCCCCACACAGGCACAGCCTCCCCCATTGCCAACATCATGCTCTAGAGTGACACATTTGTTGTAGTCAATAAACCCACACCGATACATCATTATCACCCAGAATCCATAGTTTACATTAGGATTCACTGTTTGTGTTGTACATTCTATGGATCAGACAAATTTATAATGGTATGTACCCAAGTTATTATTGAGTAGTTTCACCCTTTGATAACTATTAATATTTTTACTATCTCCATAGTTGTGCCTTTTCCATAATGTCATACAGTTGGGATCATACACCAGTTAGCCTTTTCAGATTGGCTTCTTTCATTTAATATTATGCATTTAAGTTCCCCCCATGCCTTTTCATAGCATGCGCTTTTTATAGCAGGGAGTAGAACACAGTGGGAAAGAGTCCATCAGACAAAACTGTGTTCTATTCCTTGGCCCTATCAATTGGTATATAATATATAGATATTAAATGCTATAGAGCATGATATAAATGTAAGGCATAGTTTTCTTGTTTTATTTTAAACGTAGTCACACACTTAATTATTTAGAGATTTGAGATTGAGAGGAGATTTGGGATTGCTTAACTATAATTAGTGATAGAGCAATAATACATTTTATCAATCCCCAAATTAAGAAAAATAGACATGGATGAGTTTTTGCACAAAGATGGAGGATGATATCTTTTCAGGTCAAATCAAACTAGTTTACTGTACCCTCTTATGAGTTGGGTTTAATTGGTAGCTTACTTTTATTGACTCTACTCCCCATGATTGCCAGCATTTGGGGTTGGACCTACCTCTCCTTTTAGGTTTTCAGACCCGGTTGAGTTGTGTTCCATGTGCTGCTGATATGTGAAAGCTCTATTCCTAGGAAGTGATTTCCACATGAGCTTCTCATTTCATTTTGGCTGAGTGACCCAGACATGATCTCAGAGTCATACCTTCCTGAGGATATTATTGGCATGTTTCCATCCAATAGATAGAGTCTGATATAAAGGTACTTCTTAGCTGATGGCAGCTTTAGTAAAACCTAAAGAGGCAGATAATTTTTAAATTATAATCTATGGCTTCTAGAAACTTACTGACATTCTCATGTGATCCAATGTGAAAATCACTTCCAAAAGCATTCATCACCTTAGCTTAGAGGAGTCTGTTCCTTCAGTAAGTGTATCAGCCCATGCTGCATCCTTACTTTGGCTTATCTGTGTGGTTCAGTTCTAGCCCCCAGCAAGAACAAAGGCTGCCGAGAGGCAGCTTGTTTGGCTTGGGAGCTGGCCCAGTGTGAAAAGTTTGCCGGCAGAATCAGAAAGAGCAGCTGCAGGAGGAGAAATGGGGTAGATGACAGCTAATGATTTAGAAAGCAATTTGCATGAGGGCCTTCTGCTTAACAGGAGGCAGCATGTGCCCGGGTGATGGTTTACCATCCACTGCCAAGCCGGTTTCTACACCCTGAGTCCTCATTCAGTCAATACCTGTGTCCTGAGGGAATGCTCAGCCAATAGCTTCTACTTACCTGAGTTAGCACAACCTGCCATCTAGAATTTCAAAGAGCTTTTCATTTATTAGAGCATATGGATCCATTTTATCCTGAGGCTCAGGATGCCTGGTCCCACACAAAATGGTTTAACAACAAAACTTTAAGTACAAATCCAAGGCTATGTAGCTAATATTCTTTGACAGCTTATTGTGTACCAGAAACAGCACTGTGCAGTTTACATAACATATCTTATTTAATTTTTTTAATGTTTATTTATGAGAGAGAGACAGACAGACAGAGCATGAGTCGAGGAGGGGCAGAGAGAGAGGGGACACAGAATCTGAAACATGCTCCAGGCTCTGAGCTGTCAGCACACAGCCTGAAGTGGGGCTTGAATTCATGAACTGCGAGATCATGACAGGAGCTGAAGCTAGATGCTTAATCAACTGAGCCACCCAGGTGCCCTCCATATTGTATCTTATTTAATAACAGACTTCTGAAGTGGGTTTTTAAGGTTCCTGCCAACGGCTCTGTATACAAGTAACAAAGCCAGAAAAGTCCAAAGTATTATTTATTAATAGTTAGCTAGCCTCATTTTGGAATTCTAAATTGGACTGTTGCTTTCTCTTTCTTTCTTGTCCCCAATTCACAGATGACCATATCACAGGACAAGCCTAAGCTAATATGCCTTATTCTCTAAGTCATAGGCTGATATACTGGGACAGACTGACACATTTGGCACTTTTCAGTGCAGTAACTCTACTTGCTGCTCAATAGTTACTCCAGTTACTGACCAATGACATTCACAGTTCCTATTCTAGGAATAGCATGGAAGGAGAGGACCTCAGATTTCCTATTTTCTCCCAAACCTATAAAGGCAAAAGCATGGCAGGAGGAGAAGCATATCTCTTTGTAACACATTTTATTCCTTGTTTTAGAGATGTCCCAATGGAAGATTAGAAATGCTGAGTAACTTGTCCATGTCATGTTGCCCATGCTTTTAACTTCTCTATTATACTATGTATCCTTCTCACCTGTCAATCTGCCTTTTATACCGATGTCTTGAGAAATGGACCACTGTCAGAGGAGAAATCTTACCTCAACCAGAAGTAAGACTGAATGGCACTTATATTTCCATTAGCTAAGATGGTCACTAAGTAACTAATGATGTGCGTCAATTGATTAGACAAGAATTCACCCAGCATAATATTCCATAGAAGAATTATATATTCTTTTAAGCACTACATATTCTTCTAGAGTTTATATTCTAAAGCAAATAGGTTTCTGTTTTTCATAAAGAAAAATCAGTGAATACAAGATTCACTTGTAAATTTACCTACTTTTTTTTTCTAGTTTCAAGCAGTGACTATTGTGGGGTCATTGGACATGGTAGACATAGCCATAACCTTAAGAAAATCACATTTTAGAAACTCTAGCACACATATAGCTTAGAACTGCAAGAGACCAAGGGAAGACTAACATGCTAGAAATTATATTACAAATCAATATTGAAATAGAGCTTAACACATAATTTATCTGGAAAGAAGCTTAGAACGTGATTGCCAAGTTATTTAATATTCTGTTCAAAGACATTGGAAACACTGTTGAAATATGGTATTTTGACTACCATTGGAGTGGTCAGGTTTCAAAGAGCAGTGCATTAGTTGTGCTCAGATGGGTAAAGAATGTTGAATAATTAAGCGAAAAGGAAATAGGAGACTTGCATTCTAACCTTCCCTTAGCCACCGACAGGAATTATGTTGACTTTAAGTCCATCACGCATTCATTTACTAGCTTGTTTTTTTTTATCGATCAAATGAGGGAGGGTGTGACTATAGTTCTTTAATAATCCTTGATGATATTTAATTGTATGGTTCTAGAAGTATCTTGATTTAATATAGCTTGCGGATTTATGCCTAAACTCTAGCAAGAAGACAAATGTTCTTTCACTTCTAAAATGGCCTTAACATTACATTAACATACCAAATGAAATCTTTTGAGGGTTGTTCAACGAATCACCAATTTAGAATTCATCTCCACTGTTGGTTTTTATTGTTGTTTAACTTTTACTAGATCTCTAGCAGTTTTATTTTTTTTCCCTCTGCACCTGGACTGGCAGACTGGGTGATTGGAAAAGCACATCAACACTTATTTTAGATAGTTTGTTATCAGAGCCAACTCTGTGATCTTTGCTCCATCTATGAATTATTTATTTAATTTGACGTGTTTTTCCCTGGATTCATAGAATCTCCTTTTGTCCTGATATTTCTTCCCATTTATGGGACTGTAAATACAGCTGACTAAACCTCTCAAATGGCTGAACACATATCAGGTCTTTTGTGTGAAGTATGCTAACTATCTTCCTGTTTATAAGCCTGCTACATTTTCACTTACTTTTTTTCTGCTCACTCATAACAGTAGTGCCTGTGGAATAAAATAATGACACCTAATACTTATTTAATTTGGAGTCAGAAAACCTTTATCTTTTCCTAACTTTTAAAATTTACTAGCTTCATGGTAATATGTACCTCTCTTACACCCTCTGAATCTCAGTTCACCTTCTCTGTGGGGTTAATTATGCCTACCACACAATGTGGCAAGCAAAGAAGAAATTCTACCCATCTGCTAACATTTTGGGGAAAAATAATTGCCTTGATTTTCACCAGATTTGGAAGCACATATTTGCGATGGTCTGTTTGAAAATATTGGCTGCATGGAATACAGTGAGGCACTCTGAAGGAACCTCAAATAGGTCTATCAACAACTCTGATAAAGTGGGAAGCATTTTGACATCTCATTAGGAGAGAAGTGATCCATGATATTAGTGGTTCTTTGGTTATACATTAAAATCTCCTGGGGAACTTTAAAAAATCTTAAAGACCAGGCTATACTTTATACCAATTAAGTATGAATTTCTAGGGAGTTGGCCTGAGGCTTTGGCATTTTTTTTTGAGGTTTACAGAATGTGATGGTTAATTTTATGTGTCCACTTGACTAGATCATGGGGTGCCCAGATACTTGGCTAACTATTTCTGGGTGGATCTTTAAGGGTTTTTCAGATGAGGTTAGCTTTTGAATTGGTTGATAGAGTAAGCAGATTGCCCTTCCCAATTAGGTGGGCCTCATCCAATCTGTTGAGGGACTGAATCAAATAAAAAAGCAGAAAAAGGGAGAATTTCCTCTCTGTGCCTGATAACTTGAGCTGCAACATCACTGTTCTGCCTTCATATGGTGACTTCCACCATGGGCCCTCCAGTTCTCAGGCTTTCCTGTGTCTCCAGCTTACATTTAATATGCATATGTATTTAATATTTAATGTACATTTAATGTTAATTACATATATTACTTTATGTTTGTGTATGTATGTGTATCCTATTGATTCTATTTCTCTAGAGAACCTTGACTAATACTCAGGGTGATTCTAATACAAAGTGAAGATTAAGAACTACTATATGTCTTTTTAAATTTTTTTAAAATGCTTATTCATTTTTGAGAGACAGAGAGAGACAGAGCACAAGTGGGGGAGGGGTGGAGAGAGAGGGAGACAGAATCCCAAGCAGGCTCTGCACTGTCAACACAGAGCCCAGTGTGGGGCTCAAACTCACAGACTGTGAGATCATGACCTGAGCAGAAACCAAAAGTTAGACGCTTAACCGACTGAGGCACACACGCGCCCCAAGAACTACTATATATCTTAAAATACTGTGGTGAAAGTATCACAAAAGTGGATGCTCTGTCAAAGTAGTTCTGTTTCTAACTTTTTTTAAATTTGTTAAATATTTATTTATTTTTGAGAGAGAGAGAGAGAGAGAGAGAGTGCGCAAGCAGGGGAGGGACAGAGAGAGAGGGAGTCACAGAATTCAAAGCAGGGTGCAGGCTCTGAGCTGTTAACACAGAGCCCAACATGGGCTCGAACTCACAAACTGTGAGATCATGACCTGGGCCAGTCAGATGCTTAACCGACTAAGCCACCCAGGCACCCCAGGGTAGTTCTGCTTCTTACACGGGCACCTATATGAGGATGATGAGAAATGTGAAAAATTTTTTTAATGGTGGCCAATCATATATATATATATAAATACTTTGGGAGGCTACAAGACACTAATTAAAGGAAGTTACAGTATGTTTGCATTAAAACCACATTTTCAGGGATTCTAGGGATTCTGGGCCTGTGATTTGGAAGCTTCCATACCTGAGTCATTGGGAGAAATGTAGGAAAGACGCCAAACTGATTGCAATTTTCAGCAAACTCTTGTTACCCTTTTGGGGTCATGATATTAGAACTCATTGGCCTCTGGGTCTTGTTTCATAATATAAAGAGGGACGCACCTATACATAGGAAATTGACACCTAAGGCTTGTTTTCAGCTAGAATTGGAAAGGACAGGGCATTTTACTGAAGCAGGAAAAGGAGATGTAAGTGGGGAAGACAGTGGAAAGAAAGAGAAAAGCAAAAGTAATCTATTTAGAGGAGACTTGCTCTTGGGCCAAGCCATGGACATAAAATCACCTAAGTTTCCTATTTCAGGATGCATTGTATGCAATACTATATATAAGTATTTAATGATTTGACTACCACATATATTAAGTTCCATTAAAGGCATTCCCTTCTACTGGAATTTTGTTCCATGAGATTCCAGGCACTTAGAACAGTCCCCCAATATGTATTTGTTGAATATATGAATGAATGAGTGAATCAATTATTTGATCAGTCAGTCAGTATGACTTCAAACTCAGTACCCTTCTCAAGTCAGTTACCTGCTTTATACAGTATCTGAGAATAGGATACTATATTATTAGTTTCAAAGGGAAATATGATTTGATTTTAGAAGTTGAGATCATTGCTTCTGTCACCTCATCCATTGTAGGAATTTACTGTATACAACCAAGTAGTGGTCAAGTTCTATAATGAACTTCCTTATATTTGCCTCCCTGAGCTTCCTACTCCAAATTGGTTTTGGCTTTATATGATGCAGCTACAGAGAAAATGACTTTAGTTTGAATTCCATTTTGGCACTCAGAGATTTGTAGTCTATTGTCACACCACTGAAGGCTTCTTTTTAGGACAAAAACCAGTATTTTTTTTTCTAATAATACTGTGAAAGTATGTCTGGGCCTTTCATCATCTGGTTTGCTGAAGTTTGCACTTGCTTTTGTTTTCAAAAATCTCTTTGGGGTGCCTGGGTGGCTCAGTGGATTATGCGTCCAACTTTGGCTCAGGTCATGATCTCGCGCTTTGTGAGTTCAAGCCCCGCATCGGGCTCTGTGCTGACAGCTCAGAGCCTGGAGCCTGCTTCAGATTCTGTGTCTCCCACTCTCTCTGCCTCTCTCATGCTCATGCTCTGTCTCTCTCTGTCAATAATAAATAAACAGTTAAAAAAATATCTTCAAAAAAGGTAGTGCTCAGAACTGGATCTAGTGCTCTTGATGTGGTCCAGCTGAGACAGAATGAGACAAAATATATACACATATACACACACACATAGAAAACTATATTTCTATTAAATATAATTCTTATATCACAAAACATACATGTGTATTTCAAAAATAAAAATACAGAATAGCATAAAATACGTAATATCTTATATAATGGAATATAAAGATAGAATAGTACTAAAAAAGAACACCAGAAATTTAAAATAACCTATTGCCCAAAGAAAAGCCCTTGCAAATTCTTTCAGATCTATTCATTTATTTGCTTTTTGTCACCTTATATTGGGTGTCACCTTATATTGGGTGAACATCACACAGACACACATACATACCTATACACAGTTTTACCTAAGTAAAGATAGAGTGTTTTAAACATGTGTTTTAAAATTTAATGTAAGTATTGGACTTTATTACATGGCTGTAAATTTAGTTCTATATCCAAGTGTGCAAATTCTTGGCTGATGGGTTAAATTCAGCTTACACACATTTCATTTCCCTCTAGGCATGCACAACATCTGAAAAGCCTGGAAATTTTGCAGCTTCTCTTGAAAACTGAAAAATCTGGTGATGCTGGATGTACAACTTTATGTGGATATGATGAAATCTGAATGGTTTGCTTTTCACTGGGCAGGTGTTCTCCAATGGGCATAGTCTTCAGTGTTGCATGTTTCATACAAACAGTCTATAAGAACACTTTCCCTAAGGTTGAATTTGTGTTCCGTGAACATCATCACTGTAACAGCTGTAGAACTACATGCAATGGATAGACCACATTTTGGTAGACTTTAATGTTGGTTCCATGTTTCTCCCATTATAAATAGTATTGCAGGACACATCTTTGTACAGTGTATTTACCCATTGCTTGATAATATTATGACTCCTAGACCAGATGCAGAATTATTTGGCCAAAATAGACTTAGAAGTTTTAGAACTTATCCTAGTCCTTTAAACATCATCATGGCCACAAAACACCCTGCATTTATTTTTTTTTTAATTACAGTATAATTAGCATCCAGGGTTATATTAGTTTTAAGTGTACAATATAGTGATTCAACAATTCAATACATTACTCAGTGCTCATGATGATAAGTATACTTAAAAAATTTTTTAAAATATCTATTTATTTTTGAGAGAGAGTAAGACAGAGCATGAGTGGAGGAGGGGCAGAGGGAGAGGGAGACACAGAATCTGAAACAGGCTCCAGGCTCTGAGCTGTCAGCACAGAGCCCAGTGCAGGGTCCAAACCCACGAACTGCAGGATCATGGCCTGAGCTAAGGTCGGATGTGCAACCAACTGAGCCCAGACACCCCAGGTGTACTTCTAATACCCTTCACTTATTTCACTGTCCCACCTCCCCCGCCACTTCCACTCTAGTAACCACTAGTTTTTCCTCTATATTTAAGAGTCAGACAGCCTGCAGTTTTCATCTGCATTGTGTTAGACAAAAACTTGACCACTATGTATGTAAAAACAAATTTAAAAAATGGAATTGTTCAAAAATATATACTAAGTAAATTAGTATTTTATTGTAGAAAAAGTATAAAGTGTGTCAAAATATAAAGGAAAAAATAAACATACCTATACTTGTAGAACTTTGAGATAATAACTATTACCTTTTTCATTTTTATTTTATTCCACATATATGAATATATTTATATATACATATATTTACATAGTCATATTTTATGCACATATTATTTAATAATGTTAAGTCTATGATCATACCACTCTGAACACACCCAATCTTATCTAATAATAGATAAAATACACTGTTTATTTAATTTTTATTTCTGTTATATTTTTACCTAACACTGTATTATGACTATTTCCCATAGGATCTAATATTCCTCATTTAGGCACTTTGCAAGTTATTTACTATTTCAACATATGGGATCACTTATTTAAATAACCCTCTGTTGTTGGACATTTAAATTATTTTCACATTTTTCTCTTTATGTCTAATGTTCCAATTAATGTCATTTTATCTGGATTTCTGTGACTTATTTTATTTATATCTTCAGAATAAATTTCTACATATGTAATCACTAAGTCAAAAATCCAACTTGTACTCATACAATTTTTTAAAAAATTTAAATCAGACTTTTACATTACATCAATTATATTTATTTGTTGTGCTCTTTGTTTTACCCTCTTGATAGATGATAGATAACTAGATAGATAGATGGATAGATAGATAGATATTTTAATTGAACACACCCCTCACTGATCTTGTTGCCTCATATCGGTGCCACATCTAACCACATTTGCACAGTTTGGACATTAACTAAACATTTTCCAAAAAAAATCACTCCAAATTTCTTCAGAGATTGCTGCTCAGTAGTGCCCCCCTCCACAGGTACTAAAAAATGCAATTCCAATGATTTGGTAAAATTTGTTAACATGAATGCGAGTCAGCCCCACAATGTTTCTGTCAGAGTTTCCTATTTGGGGCTGGATCCACAGAAATCTCACAGCATTACTTGCACAGTGAAGTGGCATTGATATTTCCTGTATAGGTCATGCATATGAGGAAGCAATATCTGTGGAAGTATTTAAATATGAAAATAATTATGTAAATATAAATACTGTTTATTAGTATGGATAATTAGTAGTTGTCAAGCAGATCCTCTTCTGCCAGAGTGCCACATACCTTTCAAAATGAATGCTTGTGATGAATAATATTTAGATAAGGGAAAAAAGAGTTTTCTCAACTTTTTCATCACAGCCCAGATATTGCCAGGCAAACAACTTGATAGAATCAATAGAGGCATAGTGAAGTAGGTGATAATCTCCTCTTGGCCTCCAATTTATCACTAAATGGCTTTTTCATGGATAGCAGTCATTGAAAGGTTGTAATTGTAGCCTTCTGCTATATTTACCATTAGAAAATTTCCTTTTAAATGGAGCATGCTATGTTAATAAGTAGTGGTTTTTCGAGCTCTTGTTTGTCATTCACAATTATTGGGTTCCCTCATATTTGAATTGGCACATGAAATGTCAGTTATAGTATTTGTAAGTGATTTTTCTATCTGCTTTTCTGGTTAGAAGCCACGTTTAGGTGCTTAGGTAATGCCTTGCTCCACTTGTTCTCTGCTAGCATATGAGAGAGCTGCACAGGATACCCACAGGCTTCTCAAAAGCTGGAAACATTGGAAAGAGATGGTGATATCTCTATAGCACAGAGATCTGTCAATCTGTGCACTGTCAATCTGTTCTATTCAGCGTGATATTGTTATTATAGCACAGGCTGAGTTGTCAACAAAAATCAGAGTCAAAGCAGTCCAGGTAGGGAAGTGTGGGAAAGGGCTTGTTTTAATTATATAAAGATACTACATCTGGTAGACAAGAGGGCCCATATTCATCTTGAGTAAGGCACAGAACTTCCCTTCTCTTTCCTTGTCCCCACTACTAATCTGTTTAGGTCTCCGTTCCTTCCTGACCACCTCCCCCATCTTACCAGCTGCTCTTCTCTGTACTTGCTTTGAAATATCTCCTGGAGACAGCACTGAGAGCACAGGGCCTGATCTCTGCTAAAATGAATCAGTCTTTTATAAGCTGCACAAAATAAAAAGAGAATCAGGAAATTAGTGAAAGGGTATATGAGCTAATACTGAATAATTATACCAAGGTACCCTGCTTGTAAAGATTATACAACAGACTTCGGCCGTATTATCACCCAGCAGGTGTGGTGTCCTTCCCTTCCCTTCCCTTCCCTTCCCTTCCCTTCCCTCCCCTCCCCTCCCCTCTCCTCCCCTCTGCCCTCCCTTCCTTTCCCTTCCCTTTTCCTTACCCTTCCTCTCTCCTCACCTCCTTTCCCTTTCCTTTCCCCTCCCTTCCCCTCCCTTCCCTTTTTTCTTCTCTTCTCTTCTCTTCTCTTCTCTTCTCTTCTCTTCTCGACTTGTTTCTTGGCTGGGACAAAAAACAGGCTCGATGCCAGGCCCTGTTTACATAGAGAGATTTGTTAAAATGAACATCTATAAGAAGATTAAAAAATAAACTGATTGGCATCATAAGCAGCCATAAGAAAGGTAAAAGGTGCTGATCACACGCATTGCTTAGGTGCTGTTAGAGTGATTTCAGGGTTGATGGAGGGTATATGAGCCCTAGATCTTTCTAGCATCAGATGGGAATAACTCTCTCCCTCAGACATAACCCACTGTTACCTCTTCTACAAGATAAGCCCCTATAAATGTGGTGTCTGTAGTGATCATCTAATGTTCTCTAGCCCATGTGTGGCTGTGGAATAAAATAAAGCTAATGTGCAGACAAGTAAGTGGTAGTGAAAATAATAGGAGCTCTGCAATGGGACAGAGCTACATTAAAACCCCAACACTACATGCATTTAGTTATGCAAGTTGAACAAGTTCCTTACATTCTCTGAACGCAGTTGCCTTATCTGTAAAATGGACATAGAGTCAGCCTTTCCTGGGTTACTATACACATTAGAAATAGTATATGTAAAAGGCACAGTACTGATATAAAATAGACTCTAAAAATGGTGACTATTACTCTAACTTAAGAAAAGTACTCTAACCAACTTAGGCAGTCCTAAAGGAAAATAGTGTGCAATAAAAACTTATTCAGAAGAACTTAGAAGAAGTAGGCACGGGTTAACTGACTGTATGATTGGATCCTGTGGCTAGGTCTCAGTACATGAATTCATATCCAAGAAGATTCTCACCATGGAGGGTAGGCAACACATTTCCAATTCATGTCATCATAAGAACTAAACCTTTGTAGTTCTTTGGTTTCTAAGTGTTTGATTTTTCAAACTTAATAATGCATTAGAGTACTTCTGAGTTTAGCTCTTACTAAATTATAAATGTTATCATTTTATACCTAAGATGCATGGTTCACTGAATGCAGGTAGAGAAAAATAAACATTTTGGACATGCTTATTCTGACTTCCTGGGGCCTAAGGGGTGGAGTCCAGCAAAGCTGATGGGTTGGTTATTTCTGCATGCATAAGTATCAGATCAAGATGCTAATTTCCAGCTGCATACCCTTTCAGATGGTCCCCTTTGTTTCAGTATAAGGATATTTCTTTCTCTGTATTTTTGAGAGTACATTAGTTCAGCTGTCCCAAGTGAAAACTATGAAGTCATTAAAGGGCACTTAGTGGTTCCCAGCTGGTCATTTTCCTCACACTCAGGAGCAGCCTCAAAAGCTAACTCCCATCAGTTACTGGGATGCCCCATATTTTGCCACTATCATTACCTTCACTACCACTGTCATTATAATCACTTCTATTAATTCAGCACCTATAATGAGTCGGGCTTCATATCCATTGGCATTGCTCTGCTTTATATATATTAGCTCAGTTTGCTAGCTCTTGTCTTTCTCAAAAGGTTATCAAATCCTTTATTCATTATGTAAAAATTATATTAACGACTTAAATCAGAAAGGGCAAACCAGTATCATCTCAAGTACCCATTTTCAATGATTCATAGTGGCTGCCAGAAGCACGGAGTTAAGAAAAATTCCAAGACTCTGTGTAATGGGTAAAGGATATCATGATTGATTAGTAATGTCTGTCTTAGGTGAAAGAAGAGAGAATAGACATAGGATATATGACACACAGTGCTGAAAGGCTCACTAATTCCCTTGCTTTCTATAACCTTTTTGGAGATAGAGATAATGTTTCTGTTGTCCATCATGTTGCTGCACAGCTCATTTCCAGACCATTCATTTATTCCTTCAGTCCTCTGCTTATTACTGCTGAGTCTTCCCTGACTCAGAATCTTCATACACTATATTCCCTCAGCCCAGATGCTCAGCTGAGCACCCCATATTCCAAAGTGCCTCTACACGGAGGCCTTCTGTTTATCCTAAGAAATTCCTCCAGGTTATTATATGTTGTGACATTCTTCTCTTTTCTGCCATAGTACAAATATGAATTTGTTATTGGAATGTTTACTTGTATATTTATTGTTTCCCTGTCTGAACTCTAAACCCAATGAGCTCAAGAACTAAATCTCTCTTTTTGACCATCCACCTTGTACCCAGCACACACATCTGGGAGAGAGTAGACATTTAAGAGATATTTGTTGAAACAATGAATGCACTAAATTTTGGAGATTCAAACTTAATAAAACTGGGATCCTAGATTCACAGAACTCAAACTCTAGTAAAGGAGAAAGATGATTAAGTAAATAATTATGATACACTGTGATAAAAGAAATACACTACCTTGGATACAGGGACAGGTATTGAGGAAGCATCCCAGAGGTGATATTAAGATTTGGTTTTGAAGAATAAGGAGTAAAAATGAACCACAATAAATCTGGTAAGAAAAACTAAATGGTTCAACTTGTGCTGTTTCAATAATATGTTCCACGAGTAAAGTTTTTTTTTTATTAAATGCCAGTTACATTAGCACATACTTACTGCATGACCCTAAAGGCATTTTAAAATAAATATAATGGATATTTTTCCTTGAAAGGACACACAATTAGGCTTCTCCTTCAAGGATATTCTTTGTGTTAACCCCTTATCCTGCTTTTTATTTGATATATCCACTAACTGTTCTGATCCAGTGGCCTTGATGAAAGCTTGTGGTCCATTTGCAAAAGGGTCAGTGGGGATTATGTGGCCACAAGCCTTCTGAAATGACTCAAGCATCCTTCTATAGTTAGAGGGCATGTGGTTATAGTGGAATAATTTAGAGGAATGAAACTGCATTTGGCTTTTTAGTTTTAAATATATGACTTGGGGATAATAAAGGGAAAATCTTGACCAGTACAGCAAGGGATATTTAAAACAAAAGATGGTTTTAGGTAGTCACTAACTTTCTTACAGCTTCAATGATAACCTTTCTCACAGCTTCCTGTAGCAGGAGGTAACATGTACCTTTGCAGCTGAAGCCCTTTTGGAAATAAGCTGGAGTGTTTGGCTTGTTGATTGATCGATTGATTGATTTGTAAGGTAGAGATGAGGGAAGGGAAGGTTAAATTAAGAAAGCATGGGCATAACATTACTCTAAATCACATTTAACATAACATGAAGTTTAACAAAATACAGGAAGTAAAGCTGAAAGGCAACACTCACTAAAAAAAAAAAAAAAGGGCTTTTATAACTACATTACAGCACTTGAGAGGCTTGTAGTGTTTTGCATAGGCCTCTAAAATTTCCCCAAAACGTGCTCATTCACCTTGACTCAATCAGATGCAGAAAGTTTCTTTGTTGAGTTGGTAAATCAGGATCATATCCAGGCTCTAATTGGATCCTAACACTGTTGCAGTTCTGTATGAATCCATATGTCATGTGCAGATAGCAGCAGAAATAGTGTTTAAATCAAATGGATGCTGCTTACTTTAAGATGAAAGCTATCCAATGAATTTCAAATTAAAGTGGAAGAATTTATGCAAAGTCAGTGCCATATTCAGCCTCTATTTTATTTGGAGTACAGGAGGCCACTGATGTAAAATGCATCTTGAAACTTGCTTCAGATGAAACTAAAATAGGAACAAAGGGATACAAAGTAATTCTAAGACTTGGGTTAGAAGATCAAACCAGAAGTGTAGTCCTCTTTCTGAAATAATAAAGACTAGTTCTGTGCCCCATACCTATTTTGTAATTAAATAGGCTACATTTTACCAAATGTGAAATTTTATTTTAAAAAAATCAATAAACAAAAATGTTAATCATTCTCAAAATCAGGTACAAAACTATGCCAAAATGATACTATTAGTCAGAAAAGATCAAACAAAGGGGGCGCCAGGGTGACTCAGTTGGTTAGGCTTCAGACTTGATTTTTGCTCAGGTTGTGATCTCACAATTCCTGAGTTCGAGGCCCACATCAGGCTCTGCATTGACAGAGCAGAGCTTGCTTGGTATTCTCTCCCTTTTTTTCTGCTCCTCCCCTGCTTACTCACTCACTCTCTCTCTCAAAATAAATAAATAACCAATAAAAGAAGAAAAGATAAAATCAGAATAGTAACTCTTTTATTTATTGGTCAATCTAAATGGCAGGAAATAACAAACTTACAGACTTCTTTTTGTCAACTGAGGGGTTATATATAGAGAAGTCAATCAGATCAAGGTTCAGGTTAAGTAAGCATAAGGTTTGGGCAAAATGGGTAAAATAGGGAGTTTTCAGAGCTAAGCCAGTGCCAGTGAGTGGCTGGCAAACTCACTGTGAGCATGGAGAGAACCATTCTTCCAGATTGCCAGTAGACATGATGATCCATTCTACAAAAACAAACAAACAAACAAACAAACAAACAGGGTAGGATTGCCCACTGATTATTTCCTAGCCTATTTGTTCATTCACTAGGGTTCAAGATCTTTAAAAACTTATAGCATGGTACAAAGGACATAATAGGTCCTTAATAAAACCTGTTGAGTGAGTGAATGAACTGTAAGAAAGTCTGTTTACTAAGATAGACACAGTGACATTTGTTCATTCATTGCTTTTCATTTATCATTCAGCTGTTTTTGGTTTTTATTTTTTATTTTTGTTTTTTTAATGTCACTTTTCTGTCAGGATCATGCTGAGGAAATATGTAATAGTAAGCAACAATAGCAACTGTCCCCTGCCCTCCTGGAATTTAATGATATTGGGAGAAACCAATACTGAAAATGAAAACTAACTAAAGAATATATAGTTACATTCCAACGTTAGTTCATGTTGGATATTTACCCCAAACTTAATATGAAGATGTTGAAGGATATTGAGTAAGTATATGTGAATATTTGCAGAGGCGGTGAGGTATGCCTGGTTATATCTTTGGAAGAGATTTAATGATGTTGTGAGGAAGAGATATAGGGATGAAAAGAGTGGATGTGGATATTATTAGTGATCTAGTCTAGAAGAGGTGAGTGGCCAGACAAAAGTGAGATATACAAGATTAGGGAAATATTTAAGGTATATTAGAGCAATAGGACTTGGGAAAAGTTTATTTAAGAAGAAGCTTTCAAGGACAACTCCTACATTTTAGCCTCCCATAATGTTTATATCATGCTCTGATAAAAAGGAATATTGAAAGATGATCAAACTTTTTAGGGTGGAAGAGTTGATATAATTGGTTTTATCTTAGACATGTTGAGTTTGATGTGTGTTTGAGATACCCCAAAGCTTGAAGACATTGATTAAAGTGGATAGATACAGATATAGATATAGATATAGATATAGATATAGATATGAGATTGCTATGAAGACAAAAGTTGAGTCTTTGATATATAGCTGGAAACTTAAGTTGTGGTCATCGGTAAGACTACCCAAGGAAAGAAAGAAAGAGCCTAGAGCTCCATTTTGATGAGCTCCAACAGTTAATAAATGGGCTATAGACTTGAGCTCCCAAAGAACTTTAGAGAAAATAATTGGAGAAATAGAAGGAAAACTGGAAGTAAAATAACCATGAGGATAAAGTTTTTCTTGAAGAAGATACCAGCAACATCACACACTATTTTGTTCCAGTAGTAGGTCTAGAAGTCAGAAAGGGTAAATGGGAGAGTGAGTGGGAAGTAAGTAAAAAGAGAAGTTCAAATATAAGGATAAAGGGCGTGTTTCAAAACACCAGGGCAAAGATACATGCACATCTCAGGAACTTACAGGACCAAGGAACAGAAGCCTACTTGGAGACCAGGAAGTGTCCTCTTTGGTTCTTCACTGCTCGCTCTGCGTATCTGGTTCATTCCTAGGATGAATATTTATTTATTTATTTTTATTGTTTATATTGACAGAGAAAGAGAGAGAGAGAGAGAGAGAGAGAGAGAGAGAGAGAGACTCAAGCAGGTTCCATGCTCAGCATTGCAGCCTGATGTGGGGCTTGATCCCACAACCCTAGGATCATGACCTGAGTCAAAATCAAGAGTTGGGAGCTCAACCAACTGAACCACCCATGAAATTTTTTTCCTCTATATGCATAAGCTAGGAAATAGAAACTGCTATTACTTACAAGTTGACCTCTCCTTTCAAAAGGACAGTCAGACTGATAGAGGAAACTCTCAGCCCTACTGTCACATACCCCAGGGCTTTTTGTCATTGGCTCAGCTGGATCAGGCCCTATCACCTGCAGATGGAGGGTGTGGTACAAACATGGCTGTGCTGTCTAATACCATGGATAGAGGAGCAGGAGGGTCAATTCCTGTAAAGAACTATTGGGAAGAAATGCCTATATTTGCCTACCATGGTGAAGAACTTTTCAAAGCTTATTTCAAAGTTCCAATTCATCAGAACCACTGGGTGTGTCTTGTAAAAATAACAGATACCAGAGTCTTATTCCATTGCTACTCTCCAAATGGAGCCCAAGAATCTTCACTGCTAATAAGTTCCTTAGTTGGCTGCAATTCACTCAAGTTTAGGAATCAGTGCTCTAGAGGAAAGATGTTGGTTCTAGTGATTATCCACCACCTTTGAATTTTTTTTTTAAACTTTCACCTCTGCCACATCTCTTTGAAACCCATGGCACATAATCAGGAATTTGGGCTCTGAATTACCTTTTTCCCATTTGTAGAAAAACTCCAGCCTGATACTGTAAGGATGTGGAAAGTTTATCCCAGAAACATTCATAGGAAGATTTTCATAATGAATAGAGTTTTTTCCTTGACCAGTTCATAGGTGAATGTGATATTGATCATAGAGGCCTTATCTCTTTATATTTTTCTATACCATATATATATTCATAGATAGATATTCCATCACAAAATCGGCAGTGCTACAAGCAAGTTTCTTTTCTCTGTTCTTGTCCATCTACTAGGCATTACAGGTACACCCAGACCCATGGCTTACACATATCAACCCCTTTTACCAAAATTTTAAAAAATCAATAACATATCTACTCTATCTCTGTGCCTTATATTTGAAATACAGCCAAAATAATTGTGTTAATTTAGCTCATTGCTTTGTGACAGTTTCTTTCATGCTACCTCCACTGATTTAGAGCAACATTCCTTAAAACCCTGGCATTGTTGGGGCACCTGGGTGGCTCAGTCAGTTAAGTGTCTGACTTTGGATTAGGTCAAGATCTTTCAGATTTATGAGTTCAAATCCCACATCGGGCTTTGTGCTGACAGCTCAGAGCCTGGAGCCTGCTTCTGATTCCGTGTCTCCCTCTCTCTCTGCCCCTCCCCTGCTTGCACTCTGTTTGTCTCTTTCTCTTTCTCAAAAATAAATAAACATTAGAAAATTTAAAAAAACATACACTGACATTCCTGCCCCCAAGTAGAATTATACTGAACATGGTCAATAGGCTAACCACCCCCCCTCAGGTTTTCAATGCATATCATCATTTTATACATCCTGAGAAGTTCAGTAACATGTCAGCCCATTCCCTTTGGCCCATTGATCATTTGCCAAAATTATTTCACCTTGTACCCACCTTCCCTCCACCCCCACTGCAACACATTAACCAATATACCTAGAATATACATTAAACATAGTTTATTTGGAGAACTAGCACTCGATCCACATTATTCCTCTAGTTAGATGGAGTGTTTTAGGGAGTAGAATGGAAGAGAAATTGATAGGTGATTCAGTGACCCTTTTTTCTCAATTCTATAAAATGAGTAAGACTGAGTGATTATTCCCTTAAATCTGCAGCATCCACATTGCACTTTGTATTTATGCTTTATGCTGTGAGTAATTAAATAAAAAGTAAAAGGTATTAAATGAATTGTAAGTTTACTGGGTAGCTGAGTTGATAATTTTATTTTTTTTACAAAGGAAATCTATTTATTTACATTTATATTGCAGGGATATGGCAGTGCTCCAAGAAAAATGTGAAATTAACCTATAATCTCACACCTGAAGAGATCCATTGTTAGAAATTTAATATATTCTGTTTATGCCTGTTTTTAAAATGTATTGCCTTCCAGCTCTAAATTCTCTCTTTTTTTACCTGCTTTGTGAAAATAGATATAGTTTCTTGAAATAGTTTTTCCTTTGCCAGCTGGTGTGATTTTAGCCTTTACTTATAGATGGCACTGGAGAGGCATTGCAGAGAAAGGTTTTGCTTCATGATGCCAGTGTGCTTCCTTGGAAGTCTCCTGGTGGCTTCTCCAGTGTCCCGTTCCTATAACATGTGTGATTTTCCCAGTACCCGGGTCTACAAAGCATGCACTTTCCTCTAGCATTCACGGTTGCTCTAGCACCCAGCTCCTGCAGCACTGAGGGCCTCCTCAGTGTCCAGCTCCCCCGGTGCACTTGTCTCTGGTAGCTGACTTCAGCAGTACCTGGCAGCCAGCAGCTTCCCCCAGAACCTCCTGTCAACAAGTTTTGCAATGGTGTGCCTCCAGTGAGAAATCTCACTGTGAACAGCTTTCCCTGGAACTGTAGAAGATGGATTTCCAGAAAGTTTCCCCATGAGGCATCATAGCAACTTCATCATCTAGTGATCCCTTGGTCATGCTCTCTCTAACCTGGTCTGGGACCTCAGTCCTGTCAGGGGGGAGAAGGGGGAGGAGAGCTTTCTTCTCAGAAGGAGAATTAGTGGCTATTCCTTCTATCTAGTATCTCTGTATATTTTAGAGTTCTCTTTACTCATCACCAGCTGTGCCCTTATTACCTGTGTCATATTTAATAATATTTTTTATTAAACTTTTCATGGTCAAATTACTGTGTGGTTTTCTTCTACTGGTTGAGCACAGAGTAATGTCTAAGTTTCCCAATCTGATACTAATGTGTGTATTATTTTAATTTTTAAAAGAATTGTGAACCCATTTGTCCACAACATTATTTGAGTTTCTACATCATTATTTCAGTGGTTGCATATTAGTCTGTATAGTAGTACATGCTTCACATTTTTCTTTCATTCTCTTATTTGTTTTATACACACAGATGTATATATTTACACTATTCTCATTTTCAAAATTATAAACAATGCTCTAGTAAACATCTTTGTACACATCCTTTGCACATATCTATAATGATTTTATTACAACTAACTCTTGGTCATTTGGACATTTTAGGCAGAAGCAAATGATGAATATATCACATAAAGTGTTTTATGTATTTCCAGGGGACTACTGAGAATATTATCTAGTGCTATAATGAAACATCAGAAAAAAGTGAGAAAGTCATGATTTTCATTGTCTTCTGCCAAACTCTCATAGCAAGAATATGAAAAATCTCTCATGTAGCACAAGAACTGAAACTGGATTTGGGATTGAGCCATTAAATATCAATTATCACAAATAATTTCTACTTGCTTCTCTGATTAAATATTTTCCTGTGTTGTACAGTTGGGGAATGTACCTCATCCAAAGAATGGGAGATGGGAAATAAGTAAATGACTCAGAATATCTTGGTTCTTGGAGTGCTTTGAAAAAGCAAAGTGTTAACCTGAATGTCTTAAACAAATTGCACTTGGCTGATTTAGAGTGTTTACAGAAAAAAACTCCTCCAGCTTCAGCTGGAGACGCCAAATCATTGGCTCCATTGTTGGTTTCTTTTGACATGACTACATCCCAGGCATAAATAATCTCAAATATTCAGCCAAACATATCTAAACTATTGAGGATCTTTCAGGATAATTTGAACTAAGGGAATGATCATGACTGGCAACCATTGAAAGTTCCCTCTTACCAGGAAGTACGTGGAGGCAATGCCTTTTAGAACTAGACATGCTTCAAAGACTTAATTCAATGTTTGCTTTTAAAATTTGACACTGATGTTTGCTAAGTGAGCTGATGGAAATACTGGTACTTGGTGAGCCATTTGGTCATTTGCAAGTGAGATTGTGCTAATCTCAGAACATGGAGGTGTAACATGTATTATCTATAATCACAATATGGTCGTAAAAATAGATAGACACATGGCATCATTGTTATCATGGTTAGTATGAACAAAGCAACACAAGCACTGCACATTATTGAGCACCTACTGTGTAGATAATATGTCCCTTGTTCATGGGCTAGTTTAGCTAATCCTCACAAAGCTCTTTATAAGTTAGTGCCAATTATCATCTCCATTTTACAGATGAAGACATTGGGGAAGAGAAAAGTTAGAAATTTGCCTCTGATCACACAGTTACCCATCTGTTCAGCCAGTGCACAGATTAGACTGTCTGACTCCAAGATCAGGTGAATACAGTGGCCTAACCAATATCCATTACTTCTTCCAACATGTTTAGAGCTGAGAGAAATCAAATAGTGGACTTCAAAGAGAATCTTTTTTCCACTTTCAGTCATTCCCTTTCAGCATTCATTTCAATTGAGTCTCCATTGGATTTAATGTATCATATAGAATTATCAGGTTAAATAACTGCATTTTTCCCCTTAATTGACCATTCTGAACTGAATTGCTTGGATTTATCAGATGTTTGATAGTGCAATATGGTCTAGCATAGCTATAACCAATCTCTTTCCCACCATCACCGCACCTGACAAATAAAATTCACAAGTACGACATTTTATCTTGTGCTTCTCCAGAATTAATACACAAAGCTGTGTAAGTAAAAGTCTGTAGTTTATGCCAGGCCAGCTGCAACTCCATTCCTTTGTCTCCCACTTGTCCTAGGGGCTGCAGTTAAGGACCTATCATTTAAAGAAATTGAGAGAGATGTGATGGCTTAACAAATAGATCTTGAGCACCTATAACATATAAAGAGCTAGATCACTGTGGTAGGCTTGTTGAGGATTTAAAAATAATAAGATAGCCTGGGAAAGACAGGCATTGACACCATTGCCAAAAATCCCTTCAATCACAA